>CM056049.1:513605806-513983306 GCA_029574335.1 Rana kukunoris
AAAAATTAAAAAACTTTATTTTTTTTTCAAAATCTTCGCTCTATTTTTAGTTGTTGCACAAAAAAAAAAAAAACGCAGAGGTGATCAAATACCACCAAAAGAAAGCTCTATTTGTGGGGAAAAAAGGACGCCAATTTTGTTTGGGTGCAGTGTAGCATGACCGCGCAATTGTCATTCAAATTGCGACAGTGCTGAAAGCTGAAAATTGGCTTGGGCGGGAAGGTGCGTAAGTGCCTGGTATGGAAGTGGTTAAAAAAAAAAAAAATAGGTACCCATTACCACTCATCTCGGAGTTATTTCAACGATTTCGCTCAGCACAAATTTTCTCCAAGCTCGACCTTTGGGGCGCCTACAATCTAGTCCGGATCAGGGAAGGGGACGAGTGGAAGACGGCGTTTAGGTCTAGATTCAGACATTTCGAATACTTAGTCATGCCCTTCGGGCTCTGCAACGCCCCGGACACTTTTCAACATCTGGTCAATGATATCTTTCGCCAACATCTGGACGAATTTCTTGTCGTATACTTAGATGACATCCTCATCTTCTCGGCCACGTTGGAACTTCACCGAGATCACGTCAAACAGGTCCTCATGATCCTCAGAAAACACCAGTTATATCTCAAAGCAGAGAAGTGTGAGTTTGAGAGATCCTCAGTACAGTTCCTGGGTTTCATAATATCTACAAATGGGATTGCCATGGACCCCCAGAAGGTCAAGGCCATTCAAGATTGGCCAGCCCCGACAGACAAAAAAGGCGTTCAACGCTTCATTGGCTTCGCCAATTTCTACAGAAGATTCATCGTCGGGTTCTCCGCCATCGTTTCTCCCATCACCCAGCTCACAAGGCAAGGAAACCGTTTTCAATGGTCCCAGGAAGGCCAGGAGGCTTTTTCCAAACTAAAGACAGCATTTTCCTCTGCCCCTGTCCTACACCATCCTGATCCTGCACTACCGTTCATCTTAGAAGTTGATGCCTCCGAGTCCGCTACGGGCGCTGTCCTATCCCAGAGGCAGGGACCCAAATCTCTTCTGCACCCTGTTGCCTATGCCTCCCGGAAACTCACTTCATCTGAAAAGAACTATGACGTGGGCGATAGGGAGTTGCTCGCCATCAAATTTGCGCTAGAAGAATGGAGGTACCTGCTGGAGGGGGCAAGCCATCCCATCCTAATTTTCACAGACCACAGGAATTTGGAGTACTTACGTTCCGCGAAGCGTCTTCGACCCAGACAGGCCCGCTGGGCACTCTTTTTCACTCGCTTCAACTTCCACATTACGTATAGACCCGGATCAAAGAACGGTAAAGCAGATGCCCTTTCAAGGATGTTTCCCGAAACTCCCAACTCATCAGAACCCAGTACTATTCTGAAACCTCAAAATTTTTTCTTGATTTCTCAGTCAGACCTTCTCAGTTCTCTTAAGGAGGCATCGCACCAATGCTCCGACCCAGAAGTCTCGTCCCTGGTTAAACGAGAGGACTTATGGTGGTTCCGAGACAAGATCTTCGTGCCAAGGGAGGTAAGACAGTTACTCCTTAGCACCTTCCACGACCTTAAGCTTGCAGGACATTTTGGGACACGCAAGACCTCTGAATTGATCTCTCGGTCCTTTTGGTGGCCTAATTGGAAACGGGACTGTAAGACCTATGTGGCCTCCTGCACTTGTTGCCAGCGCAACAAGGGATCCAATACTAAGACCTGGGGCCTACTCAAGCCATTACCCATCCCGGAGCGTCCTTGGGCAGACATATCAATGGACTTTAACGTGGACCTGCCACCTTCTGAGGGGTTCACCACGATCTTAGTCGTGGTCGACCGCTTGTCCAAGATGGCGCATTTCCTGCCCATGATCGGCACACCATCAGCCTCTGACACAGCAAAGATGTTCTTTAATGAAATCATCAGACTTCACGGGGTCCCTAAGAGCGTCGTATCCGATAGGGGTACACAATTTACGTCTAAGTTTTGGAAGGAACTCTGTAAGTCCCTGGAAGTGAAAGTCTGCCTGTCCTCGGCCTACCATCCTCGGAGCAACGGCCAAACCGAGAGAACCAATCAGACTTTAGAACAGTATCTCCGCTTCTGCTGAGTTTGCATACAATAACTACCAACCAAACCCCATTCTGGGCCAACTGTGGCTTCCATCCCTCCTTCCTGCCAGACCTCATTCCTGATACACCCGTTCCGGCCGTCCAGGAACGTGTAACGTGTAACTGCCATTAAACAGAACTTCCAGTTATTACAAAAAGTAATGCGACAAGCTCAGGAGGACTATAAAAAATTCTTCAACAGAGGAAGGAAGGACTGTCCTACATTTCAGGTCGGCGAGGAGGTTTGGCTATCCACTTCGCATCTTAAATTACCTGTTTCCTCACAAAAATTGGGCCCAAGATTTATTGGCCCATTCAAAATTAAACGCAGGATCAACTCTGTGGCCTTTGAACTGGTGCTACCCGAGTCTTATAGAATCCATCCGGTATTCCATGCTTCCCTGCTTAAACCTCTGGTTCCGGATCCTTTCCAGGCAGGGAGGAACCTCCACCTCCGCCAGTAGAGGTTGAAGGGGAAAGAGAATTTGAAGTGGAGACTATTCTGAACTGCAGGAAGAGAGGGAGACAACTCCAATACCTCATTAAATGGAAGGGCTATCCTCCGGAGGACAATTCTTGGGAACCTTCCAGGAACATTCATGCCCCTTGATTGATCCGGACCTTTCATCGAGAACATCCAGAACTAATGGGCAGTTTGGGCGTCCGGAGTCGCGCCCTTGGGGGGGGGCACTGTCAGGGCACCAATTTTGCGGACTTTGATCGCGCGCACATGAGCAGTAGAACGACGCGACCGCACGTCTCTATTCAGCGCATGCGCGCGCACGTAGCGGGCACGGTCCGGCGGCGCGACGTGTGCGGGGGAGCGCGCGCGGCGCGAACTCACGCGATTCCGTCGGAGCTAATCACAGGGCTCACCACCCTATTTAAACCTGCCTCTGACACATGGCAGGTTGCTGGTTTGTCATCAGCTCCTGTATGTGTCTCATTGCTGCGAACCTGTTTGTCCTGAAAACCTTCTGGCTTACCTGTTTGAATCCTGATCTCGGCCTGCCTTGGACTCTGCTGACCTCTCCAACCCTTGACCCCGGCTTGCACTCCTGGACTCTGCTAACCTCTCCAATCCTCTGATCTCATCTCGTATCCTTGGACTTCCGCTGACCTCTCCGATCCTTTGACCCCGGCTTGCATTACTGGACTTCCTTTGATCTCTCTGACCCGTGATCCACAACCAGTACCTTGAACTAGTTTTGCCTGTTTGGTCCTCTGTTCCTGTTGGTGCCACGGACTGTCTCCTCGGCCTGTCTGCAGATCCGGTGCCTTCCTTGATCTACACCTTGACCCAGTTTCCTGTTTCCGGTACCGGTGCCTCCCGGTGCTGTCACCTCTCTGTCTCCATCTCCAGAGGGCGGTCAGCACTGGTTCGCAAGGGTGAGCCGTCCGCAGCATCTTGGCCTCGGTAAGTTCTTTAGACTCTGACAACAACGTACAGGTCCTGGTCCTGGACTACGACATCCTCCTCAACCACCTCCTCCGTTGAGGTGTGCCCACTTCCCTCCAAGTCCTATTCCAGGGGGGCAGCCAGAGGGACTGGATGCTCGGGGGATGGATCCTGACGGGCCCTGGCATCAACAGATGGCCCCGCTCCCTCCTGCACATCTGTGGATGACACAAAAGATGCCCATGTTGGTGGACCCACACACTTGGCACATGCCAGACCTCATTCCTGATACACCCGTTCCGGCCGTCCAGGAACGTGTAACGTGTAACTGCCATTAAACAGAACTTCCAGTTCTTCCAGCAGGAAGAGAGGGAGACAACTCCAATACCTCATTAAATGGAAGGGCTATCCTCCGGAGGACAATTCTTGGGAACCTTCCAGGAACATTCATGCCCCTTGATTGATCCGGACCTTTCATCGAGAACATCCAGAACTAATGGGCAGTTTGGGCGTCCGGAGTTCGCCCCTTGGGGGGGGGCACTGTCAGGGCACCAATTCTGCGGACTTTGATCGCGCGCACATGCGCAGTAGAACGACGCGACCGCACGTCTCTATTCAGCGCATGCGCGTGCACGTACGCGGGCACGGTCCGGCGGCGCGACGTGTGCGGGAGCGCGCGCGGCGCGAACTCACGCGATTCCGTCGGAGCTAATCACAGGGCTCACCACCCTATTTAAACCTGCCTCTGACACATGGCAGGTTGCTGGTTTGTCATCAGCTCCTGTATGTGTCTCATTGCTGCGAACCTGTTTGTCCTGAAAACCTTCTGGCTTACCTGTTTGAATCCTGATCTCGGCCTGCCTTGGACTCTGCTGACCTCTCCAACCCTTGACCCCGGCTTGCACTCCTGGACTCTGCTAACCTCTCCAATCCTCTGATCTCATCTCGTATCCTTGGACTTCCGCTGACCTCTCCGATCCTTTGACCCCGGCTTGCATTACTGGACTTCCTTTGATCTCTCTGACCCTGATCCCGTGATCCACAACCAGTACTTGAACTAGTTTTGCCTGTTTGGTCCTCTGTTCCTGTTGGTGCCACGGACTGTCTCCTCGGCCTGTCTGCAGATCCGGTGCCTTCCTTGATCTACACCTTGACCCAGTTTCCTGTTTCCGGTACCGGTGCCTCCCGGTGCTGTCACCTCTCTGTCTCCATCTCCAGAGGGCGGTCAGCACTGGTTCGCAAGGGTGAGCCGTCCGCAGCATCTTGGCCTCGGTAAGTTCTTTAGACTCTGACAACAACGTACAGGTCCTGGTCCTGGACTACGACATCCTCCTCAACCACCTCCTCCGTTGAGGTGTGCCCACTTCCCTCCAAGTCCTATTCCAGGGGGGCAGCCAGAGGGACTGGATGCTCGGGGGATGGATCCTGACGGGCCCTGGCATCAACAGATGGCCCCGCTCCCTCCTGCACATCTGTGGATGACACAAAAGATGCCCATGTTGGTGGACCCACACACTTGGCACATGTTCTCTTCCACCCCCATACATGCTACACAACAGATAGAATATAAAACACACTTACCTGTCCTCAGGGCTGGCTTTTGGGACTCATAGCCCCCAACTCCCTCAACCTGCTCCGTATGCAGGCAGCGGGCAACCACCTTCTCCTCCTCAGTCAGGCGGACAGTGCAGGGTGGGCCCCCTCCAGTGCCCCTGGCATGCCGAGCTATGGCAGCCAGCTTGCCCTTCACGAGACGCCGCAGGTCATTCATTTTCTTTTGAATGTCCTGTGGTGTCTGGACCTCATGAGAGAGGGCATTCACTTGGCACGCAACCTTCATTAGGATCTGATCCCTCCGGGACTTGCTGGTCCGGGCACTGTCAGCACCATGGAGCCGCGAGTCATATTTCTCCATTGCCCTCACAACAATGGCCCTCTCCTCTGGGGAGACATTTTTCTTCCTCCTCTCCTTAACAGCACTTGTCATTTTGTCCTGCACAAACTTTGGCCGTCACTATCAAGAAAATGGGAGATGTTTGCGCTGCACGGGCGCATGTGTGGGCGCATTATATACCCTGCGCCGGCGAATCGTAGGGAGGCTTTGCACATGCTCAGAAGGCATCCACGTCACGGCGCGGGTCAACCACGTCGCGGCGCGGGTCATCCACGTCACGGCGCATGCTCCGTTCGTCCCGGCCTGCATTTGCATGGGGTCACGCTTCATTACAATGCAACACGCCCACTTCTCTCCTACTTTGTTGTTGCGCCGGATTACGCCGATGATTTTACGCGACGCAGGCGCACCTTGGAGCGCATTTACTTAGGGAATACGGTACTTGCCACTCCACATTACGTCGGCGTAGTGCATCTGAGATGCGCAACGCCTGCATAATTAGGCGCGCATCTACGAGAATCTGGCCCTTTGTGGAGACTTCAATATGGTACCAAACACCGCAATGGACTCCACTGCCGGAACCAAATGTTGTTCTTCACCTCTAGAAACTTTAATTAATGCTAATGACCTGAATGATGTATGGCAGTGTTGTCATGCGAATGAGAGGGATTACACGTTCCTCTTACCACGTCATAACACTTATTCGAGTATTGATCTGTTTTTAACTGATAGTCGGTTGCTACACAAAATTCTGGATTCCTCTATACTTACCACCACCTGGTCGGACCACGTCCCTATTAGCATCACTGTCAATGATGATGCTTGCCATCTGGAGGGTTAACAGCCATCTACATAACACTCCATGTTATTCCACCCCCATTAAACAGAAATTGGAAGAGTACTTTTCACTTATTTAGGGGTCAGTGTCTGATCCGTTGGTGGTATGGAATGCACACAAGGCTGTCATCAGAGGATCATTCCTTCAAATGGGTGCCAGAGCTAAAAAAAAAAGAACCCAACGTCTAGACGAACTCACAACAGAAATAACCACGACTGAATCTTTAAATAAATTAAACCCCTCCCCATTTCTACAATCTAAAATAACCTCATACTCAACGGGTAACAAGGCAGGCAAGGCATTGGCTCAAAGGGTTAAGGGACACAGGGCTAAGACAAAAATCCCCTTCATACATCATCCTCACACAAACAAAAAACTCCTTAAGCCCCAAGAAATAGCAAATGCCTTTAGCGCGTACTATGAGGATCTGTACAATCTAAATAAGGACTCGAACACAGCCCAACCCTCATCTGAGATGATTCATGACTTCTTAGAATCTTTAAACCTCCCTTCTATAACACCCTAACAACTGGCAGTCAACTTCTCAGTCAATTAAATTATATCGACGATAAATGAATTACCCAACGCTAAATCTCCAGGACCCGACGGCTTCACTGGGGAATACTATAAAATGTTCAAAGAAATTCTGGCCCCTACACTATGCCAAATCTTTAACTCAGCTGCTGCCTCCATATCCTTCCCCCCGAAATGCTCAGGGCCCTGGTGGTGACTTTGCCCAAACCAGGCAAAGAACCCACTACTCCAAAAAACTTTCGTCCCATTACGTTGCTTAACGCTGATGTAAAAATATTTGCAAAAATTATAGCCAATAGATTAGAAGACTTACTCCCAACCCTTATCTCTCCGAATCAATCAAGATTTACCAAAGGTCGAAAACAACGTTTTTAAACCCGCGCATGCTCAGAAGCAAGTTATGAGACGGAGCTTCAATGGAACAGAGTGCCGTCGAATGTGGTATACGTCACCACGCTTTGCTAGAGCATTTTGGAAAAACGTTGGTGTGTATGCAACGTCGTTTTGGAAAATGAAGTTTGAAAAACATCGTTTTGTTTCGTGAGATAAAATGACGTTTTTTTTCATCACAAAAAGTGATCGTGTGTACGCGGCATTACATACCGGACCTAGGTTTGGATGCATCCACTAGTCAACAAATTAAACTCCAATTCCCGTATGTCTGGGCAGACAATATCTTACCTAGGTATCCAGCTGACTAAATCTACCAAAGCGTTGTTCGCATCTAATTATCTACCGTTAAGATTGAAACTAGAGGCTGATCTCACCAGGTTGGCGTCCTTTGAGTTCTCATGGATGGGCCGACTAGCAGCGTTCAAAATGTTCCACCTGCCCCAAATATTATATATATATTCATAACTATTCCCATTCCTCTACCACTTAGCTACTTCAAATCCCTACAGACGATTCTGTCCAAATTTGTTTGGCAGGGTAAGAAAGCCAGATGCGGCCACTCCCAATTAATTAAGCACCGTTTAGCTGAAGGAATGGGGTATGTCGATTTTCTGGACTAATACATGGCCTCTATTCTCGTGCAATCCAAAGATTGGTTTACAACCTCCCTCCTTCAACAATGTGGGGACAGATAGAAGCATCCTCAATCCCTGGAAATAATCTGCAGTCCTGGTTGTTCGCGTCGTTATTAGGCAACACTCATTTTGCTCAAATGTCTCCCCCCATAATAGCGACCATCAAAGTTTGGTCCAAATTCTCTAAACTCACGACACTTATCCCAACCAATCGGCCTTACACATTCCCATTGATACTTTACGGCATCTCATTAAATCCTCATCCTATGCAGGATGGAAGCACAAGGGTATTACATATCTCTCAGACCTTGTAGACAAGAGTAAAATTAAATCATTCTCCATGCTCCTAACAGAATACCACCTTCCACAAACCGATAGATTTCTGTATATTCGCACCCAACACTGCCTTGCCACGCTCAAGTCTTTATCATCGAAGACCCCTCAGATGGCCTGGATCTTCTTAAATCTCCCACAAGTGTGCGGAGGGGAATATCTCTGTTCTATAACATTTTGCACCAAAAAAATGCCTTTAATGGCTCAACAGCCCTAATACGTTGGGAAAAAGACCTAGGACAAACCTTCTCACATCTCAAATGGGAGAAGGCTTGTTTATCTACCTACAAAGCCATGTGCTGCTCTTCCCTGTGGGAACTTGCATTTAAGGTAACTCACCGTTGGTATCTGACCCCCGATAGGATGTCCAAGTTTAGCACAGCCCTGTCCAACTCCTTCTGGAAGAACTGCAGACATAGTGGTGACCTACTTTATATATTCTGGAATTGCCCCAAGCTCAAAAATTATTGGCACTCAGTCTTTAAACTTATAACTGAAGTCACTGACATCCCACTAGAAGATTGTCCATCACTGGCTCTACTGTCCCTAGACATAGATCGGTTCCCTAACCCGATGCGGCACATCATAGTACATTTACTCCTGGCAGCTCACCTCAGCATCACAAGGAAATGGAGGGACCCTGACCCTCCCACGGTTACAGATGATGTCTGCACCAGACATGAACTCTTCACATACGAGTCGACCCTGGCTCTGAGACAGGGAAATAAACTAAAGCAGTCCCAATTGTGGCAACAATGGAACGACTGGACGACATCCCCTCCTTTTGTCAAAATGTTTAACCTATAACATTGATGATTGTCTTATCTACTCCTATGTCTGGCTGCTCACCTGGTAACCCCCGAACGAGGACCTGTGGAGCGGCTCACCTGGGCACAGTCTTGCACCCCTTGAGGGGTGCTCGGGTGGCTCTGCTCCTCCCATGCCCTCAAGTATTGTACGCAACATGATGCGTCATCATATAACCTCCACTATTTTAACCGTTTACAATGTTATTTGGATTGTAGTTGTGTAGATGTTGCTGCACTATTGGTAAAAGCGGCACCCTTTATTTTAAATATTGCTGCATACTATCTTTATATTGTGAAACGTCTCAGCTGCTTGTCAAATGTATGCCTTACTCTGTTTCATGTGAATTTTGACAATAAAAACCTATAAATGAAAAAAAAAAAAATTACAAACATGTTATACTTACCTGCTCTGTGTAGTGGATTTGCACAGAGCAGCCTGGATCCTCCTTTTCTCTGGTCCTTCTTTGGCTCTCCTGGCCCTTCCCTCCTGACGAGTGCCCCCACAGCAAGCAGCTTGCTATGGGGGCACCTGAGCCAAGCCACAGTGTCCATTCAGACAAAGAGCTGCGGCCTGGCCCCACCCTTCTCTCCTCAGTGGCTGACTGATTTTGATTTACAGCAGCGGGAGCCAATGGCACCACACTGCTGTCTCAGCCAATGAGGAAGGGAGTCCCGGGCAGCCGAGACAACCATACAACATCACTGGATTTAGATGGGCCTCGGGTAAGTATTAGGAGGCTGAGGGGGGCTGCTGCACACAGAAGGCTTTTTATCTTAATGCAATAAGATAAAAAATCTTCTACCCTTACAATCACTGGGGTTATCTCCAGCTTAAAGCTTGGTACACACTATCAGTTTTTTTTTTTGTTCAACCCAGCGGAATGAACGAAAAATACTGAGGAGCTCGGAAGGAGCTATCCGATGTTAGTACATGGATCTTACTCTGAGCTATTGTGTTCTGACAGGGGGACTGCCCCACCAGAAAACACTAGTCAGCGTTGGCAGCCATTGGCTGAGAACGCTGATCGGATGCCGATCGGCAGATGTTTTTCTGGCATGCTTCTGTGACAGAAGCTGGACGTTCTTGCTTCTCAGGTGACCACATTAAATTTCCGAATTCCATAAAGCTTGGCAGCTCTATTTTACATTACAACTGCAAGCTTTCTCTGCTGGATCCAGCAAGGTGGGCTTCATTATTTCCTGCTGTTGGAAGAACCCTAACCTTGGGCTCATTGTCTCCCTGAGCAGATCAGTCCTGTCCTAAAGTTGGTTTCCTTCTTCTTCAAGGCTATGGCACAGATCTATAATGACTTCCAACAATCTTCCACAGGGGACCCTCCAACAAGGATGTCAGCCTTTGGAAGACTACAGTTGCCACAAAAAGTATGTGAAGACTTTTGGAATGATATGGATTTCTGAACAAATTGATCATAAAATATGATCTGATCTTCATCTAAGTTACAACAATAGACAATCACAGTCTGCTTAAAGTGGAGTTTCCATCCCAATTTATTTTTTTCATTTTTGTGCTCATTAGACCTAAAAAAGAAATCATCTGGAAATGCCTGTTGCTATGAGGTCCCACAAAATCTGCCTTTGGAATCACCTAGGATCCTGACATCATCTCCCTCTGATGTTCCTGGGAAATGTGTGTAATTTCCCAGGATGCAGTGCGCTACCCAATTATCACTCCCCATCTAAGGCCTCGTACACACGAGGGGATATGTCCGCTGAAACCGGTCGGATGGACCGTTTCAGCAGACATCTCCCCTCGTGTGTACGCCGCCTAAGACTTCCAGGAAATAAGTGCTTGTGGGCTTCACAATGCCCACAAGCAAAATGACAACGGTGTGTGGACATAGTTTATAAAACTATATTTTTTGAATAACTATGCGGAGCAGTGGCGGATTGTAAAATAGTAAGTGACCGGATTTATATTATAAAAACGTATGATGAAAGGACATACATTTAAAAAATGCTAATTTTTAAGTTGAAGTAACGATGCGATGGCGAAATTCAATTGCGCCGATCGCATCGGAACTCCAACCCGGCGTTTCTTGTTTTCTGGTTACAGAAAACAAAAACGCCGGCTTAAAGTGACAGTTAGGCTGGCGGATCAATGGATACTCCAGCCTAACTCTACCTGAATCTGGCCCATAGTGTTGTGTGTTTCCTCCAAACAACTCAACTTTGGTTTCATCTGTCCACAGAATATTTTGCCAGTACTGCTGTGGAACATCCAGGTGCTCTTGTGCAAACTGTAAACGTGCAGCAATGTTTTTTTTGGACAGCAGTGGCTTCCTCTGTGGTATTCTCCCATGAAATCCATTCTTGTTTAGTGTTTTACATATCATAGATTCGCTAACAGGGATGTTAGCATATGCCAGAGACTTTTGTAAGTCTTTAGCTGACACTTCTACTTCACCTCATTGAGCAGTCTGTGCTGTGCTCTTGCAGTCATCTTTACAGGACGGACACTCCTAGGGGGCAGAAGCAGCAGTGCTGAACTTCCTCCATTTATAGACAATTTGTCTTACCGTGGACTGATGAACAGCAAGGCTTTTGGAGATACTTTTATAACCCTTTTCAGCTTTATGCAAGTCAACAATTCTTAATCGTAGGTCTTCTGAGAGCTCTTTTGTGGGGGGCATCATTCACATCAGGCAATGAATAGGTGATGGTGAAGCGCTGTGTATCCTAATAAGGGTATAAAACCAAAGGGTAAATACCAAGGAGAATGAGCTCAAACTTGGCATCAACAGGTGCTCACATCACGTGACTTCTTCAGGGGATCATCCCCTGAAGAAGTCACATGACGTGACGAATACGTATGGGAATAGGATTACAGAGCTGACACAGACCGACGGCGATGAAACGAGCTCGCTGCTCGTAGGTGTTTTGCTGCTGCTCCAATTTTAAATGTGAGTTTTTACTTTGCTATTTGTTTGTACCTTAATAAACTTTTATGGAATACTGCACTATGGGCCTCCCTTTCTCTCCTTTTACCCTGCATTGCCTGAGCACCTGTTGATGCCAAGTTTGAGAGGTGGAAGCTTTAGAGGAATTTCAAGTGGGAGTTACCCGTCTGTCAGTGATCCCCCAAGCATATCAGGTCCAGATACGAATGCGGCGTTCATGGAGATAGGTCCACCATCCTCGGCCTCAACGTGAGTGCGTGCTGATGTGATTCATCAATTTCTAGGTCTCTTTTAAGGTTACGTCACTTTCCATTCATTTCTGCCTTTCATGTCTGTATGAGCACCTAGTGAAGAAGCTCTCCATTTCAACCTCAATAAGTGTGGTTGCACCCCAGTAACTACTGTCTGGTACTTTGGGGCATTCGTGCTATGGCTCAGAGGTGAGCATTTTAGTACCACAAGAGGTGTGCGCACCGAAGTCTGCCTGCTTTCACACCGTACCTGCTATCACACCGTACCACTTTTTGGGTTTTGGCGGCTCCATTTTTGTATGGACTTTTTCACGTGTTTATATGCTCTACACCTTGTCGTGTGCTGTCACGCACAGCTATTTTCATTTGTGTTTTACATTTTTTGGCTCATATTTTGTATACTGCATTTTATTTTATTTCATTGTGTGTTTGGTACATTTCACTTGTTCATTTATTTGTTGCTTATTCACCTTTCTGTTCACTATACAGTCACTTAGCTTATTTCCCTTGGTATTTACCCTTTGGTTTTATACCCTTATTAGGATTCACAGCGCTTCACCATCACCTATTCATATCTGCATATTTTCTGTGTCAGGCAGACTACCCTGGTGTTTGCAGCAGTGCCCCCCGGTGTCCATTTCAGATAGCGCAAGAGTATTATCTCCCTTGTTTCCACATCAGGCAATGCTTCTTGTGAAAAGCAAACCTAGAACTGGTGTATGTTTTTTATAGGGCAGGGCAGCTGTAACAAACACCTCCAATCTCATCTCATTGATTGAACTCCAGTTGGCTGACACCTTACTCCAATTAGCTTTTGAAGATGTCATTAGTCTAGGGGTTCACATAGTTCTTCCACTTGCACTGTGAATGTTTACATGTTGTGGTGAATAAAAACATAACTAGGGAAGAGCCAAACACCCCCCCGTTTGGTTCGCACCAGAACCTTCGAACGGACCGAACGTTCACACAAACTTTTAGAACCCCATTGAAGTCTATGGGACTCGAACATTTGAATTCAAAAGTGCTAATTTTAAGGGCTTATATGCAAGTTATTGTCGTAAAACTGGTTTGAGAACCCAGGTCTTGCCCCAGGGAACATGTATCAATGGAAAAAAAAGTTTTAAAAACGGTCTATGTTTCTGGAGCAGTGATTTTAATGAAGCTTAAAGTGAAAAAAAAAATCCTTTAAATATCGTACCTGCTGGGTGTTACTATAAGAAAAAAGTCATTTAAAACTGCTTGCGGCTTTAATGTAATGTCTGCAATATGGATGAAAATCATTGAGAAAAATAGCATGGGTTTCCCCGCCCCCCTCCCCCAGGTCATTACCAGCCCCTTTGGCCCTATAAACTTTGAACAGCAGTATACAGGTGGTGCAAACAAGACAGGGACTGTAGGTTTGTTGTTAAGTATAATCTGTTTGTAATTTTGAACTGGTACTTTTTTAAAGTGTAGCTCCAGCCTATTTTTTAAGCTTTTTGGAAAACATAGAGAGGGATTATCACCCCTGTAACATTTGTTTTGCTGTCTGTGCGCATCTGTTTAGAACATTGCACCTCACTTTCTGTCCCAATGACAAATGTTTTTTTGAAAATGTGTTTTTTTTGGTGCCCCTCGGCCTCCTGACTGTGTTTTAACCACTTGCTTACTGGGCACATATACCCCCCTCCCGCCCAGGTGAAATTTCAGCTTCCGCACTGCGTCGCTTTAACTGACAATTGCGCGGTCGTCCAACGTGGCTCCCAAACAAAATTGACGTCCTTTTTTCCCCACAAGTTGAGCTTTCTTTTGGTGGTATTTGATCGCCTGTGCGGTTTTTATTTTTTGCGCTATAAACAAAAAAGTGCGACAATACAATATTTTTTACTTGTTGCTATAATAAATAGCCCAATTAAAAAAAAAAAAAAAAAACATATTTTTTCTCGGTTTAGGGCGATACGTATTCTACTACATATTTTTGGTAAAAAAAAAAAATCGCAATAAGCGACTGGTTTGCGCAAAAGTTATAGCGCTTACAAAATAGGGGACAGAATTATTATTTTTTATTATTTTTTTTTACTAGAAATGGCGGCGATCTGCGATTTTTATTGGTACTGCGATGTTATGGCGGACACATCGGACACTTTTGACACATTTTTGGCGCCATTCACATTTATACTGCAAATATGCACTAATTACTGTATAAATGTGACTGGCATTGAAGGGGTTAACACTAGGGGGTGAGGAAGGGGTTAAATGTATTCCCTATATAGTGTTCGAACTGTGGGGGGAGGGGGGGTGACTGGGGGGGGTGACCGATCTGTGTCCCTATGTACAAGGAACACAGATCGGTCTCCTCTCTCCAGAGACAGGACGCTGTCTCTGTGTAAAACGGCAATTAGAGATGATCTATAAGATCATCTCTCATTCGCCCACAGATCGCATCGCAAACGGCCACTCTGATTGGCCGTTCGCCGCGATCTGTGATTGGCTGTGTCCAAGGGACACGGCCAACACAGGGCTTCCCCGCAGCGCGCTCTGCAGCGCACGCTGGGAACGCCCAAAGGGACGGCCGTCAATTGACGGCGTGTTGGATATTCAGACCCGCGCTGTAGCCGTCATTCGGCTATAGGGCAGGTCTGTAGTAGTTAAAGGTTCAACTTCACATCTATGCGATGCCTCAGAGTATGTGCCTTGCTGCAGAACAGCCTTTTAATTTGAGAATGAACTGCCTGCTGACCACGCTGCTGTTTCATCTTTGTCTGCTTATCTGCTACTGTACCCCGGCTTGCTCACACCCTGGTGGGGCAAACTTGAGTCCCGCGACCTGGTACTAACTCACAGCTAAATCCATCTCCACCATCAGGAGCCCTGGTGAACACCAGCTAGTACTTAGACTCCGCACCTCAGATGAGCCTGTGTCATCTGCTAGAAGTGACTGCCTGTATGCCTGTCCTGCCACTGCTGTAGCTAATGGTCTTCAAGCCCGATGCCTGATCGTGACACATGCAAGGGTGCAGACTCTAGTGACTGAGAGTACTTTAGCAGCCCCTGTAGAACAGTGAAGATTATGCAGGAGGAATAATTGTAACGCTGACAACCAGCTTTGCAGGAGGGGTTCAGCAAAGCTGATAGGGGGAGAAAGATGCTGTGTACCAGGCTGTGAAACCAATCTCATCTGCAGATATTGACCAACCTATCCTCTCTACTCCTCCCAAGATTATTTTACACCTTTACTACTGCAACTCTCTCGTCACTGGCCTACCTTTACACAGGCTATACCTCCTTCAGTCTGATAAATGCTGCTGCTAGACTAATACAACTTAATAACAGATCCTTGCGGCTGGCCCTTTCTGCCAATCTCTTCAAGGGCTTCCCCGTGTATAAAAATCTAAATAATAATTACAAAATTTAAGGTCATTCACATTATCTCCCGCTACATGACCAACTGCATCTGCAGATATCGCCCAAACTGTCCTCTCCACTCTTTCCAAGACTTTGTTTTCTAGCTCCCTTGTTACCTCCTCACAAGCTCGTCTCCAGAACTTCTCTAGAGCCTTTTCCATCCTCTGGAACACTCTGCTCCAGTATGTTTGGTTAGCTCGTACCATGTCCACAATCAGACAAGGTCATCTGGTCCCCTGGGTGATGATGGCAAACGGTGACACCCCCCCCCCCCATATAAAGATTTAATGGCTGGGATTAGGGATGAGCTTTGTGTTCGAGTCGAACGTTTGTTCGTTCATCGAAATACGAACAAAGCGGTTCGTTCGCGCCAAATTCGATTGACGCGCCATGGCCCATAATTCACTGCGGCATTGCGCGCTGATGATTGGCCAAGCATGCACTATGATCCGCATGCTTGGCCAATCACAGCACCGTCAGTACAGAGAGCCGTAATTATGGCTCAGGGCTTTAGTACACGCCCCACACTATAAAAGGCTGCTGGTTAGATATCAGTCAGAGAGAGAGAGGGTGTCTTTTTTTTTTTTAGCTAGATAGAGCATGCAGGCTAGTCAGTTAAATGTACAGTGTGTAGAGGATATATATGCATCCCAGGTGTTGTACATATATTTATACACTGTATAGTTTAGCTATATCAGTTCTTCCTAATTTACTGGCAGGTAGTTGATTGTGCTAGCTGCAGTATTCTGACGTGGTGTATTGCCTGTGTCCTCTGCAGTGTGCACTATAAAACTACACAGGCATACTATAGACACCAAGCAGGTACAATATTTAAAGGAATTTTTCATTATTTTTTATTTTTATTTAACCACTTAAGGACCCCTTCACGCCGATATACGTCGGCAGAATGGCACGGCTGGGCACATCAACGTACCTGTACGTTGCCATTTAAGCCCAGCCGTAGGGTCAAGACCAGCGGGAGCGCCTTCTTGACAGCAGCCAATCAGAGGAGGTTTTTCCCTTGCAGTGCATGCTGGGGAGGGTACTTCAATAGGGCGCCATCTTGGAGTCGGGAGTTCGAGATTGGATCCGGGTGCGGCACCCACCTTTAGGGTGTGCGCACATCACGGGCCCCGGCGAAATGGCCTACCAGGCTGGGGCGCACGTGCTACGCAGAGTTCCTGACTCTGGGCCCTCATGGCCCGGAGCAACCCAAGCTGCAAAGGGGCCCCAGTGACTTACTGGGTCCCCACTTCTACAAGAATATCCCAAGCGAGTTGAGCTGTTCGGTGGGGAGTCAGTCTGAGGAGAGCCCGGAGGCAGGCGATCCGATAGGGCTTAGATGAACCATCGGGGATATAGTTAACTGGACACTGGGAGTTTGTTATGTGGCAACCTGTCAGTCGGTGACCTAAAAGTCAAGAACTATTTGAAGACATTTCAGACAAATGCTTTACTGAGAAGGAATTGCTCCGTCAAGTCGCATTTCAGAGCAAGGGCCTGTGGCAGAGGCATCACTCCTATTTCCATTGAGCCAAGCCTGTGGCAGAGGTTTGTTTCCTTCTCAGGGGTCCGAGCGACACCCCGGCTGCCAGTTCTGTGAGAGAGACTGTCCGGGTGCGCTATACCTACTCCGGCTGGAGTGGCGACTAATCCAAAGGTACCGTTTGAAGCAGGACTGCTTCTATAAAGAGTTAAGACCTGTGTCTGCAACTTCCTTCTCCTTTCACCATCTTTCTCTATCTACCTGAAGTTGACTGTTGGCCATGTTGGGCCAGGAATAAAAGCACAGAAAACAACATCTTGGTGTTTGGACATTCTATTACTGCTCACATCATCTACTTTCATCATACCCCTAGACATGCTACAACGGTAACACGCCAATCCCAAATCTAACCAGCGGCTTCTGCGGGGGTAGCGCTACACGTGGGGGCTTGTCTGGGATTCGGCTGTTGCCATTAGCAACTGAACTGTGAGTTTTACTTTATTCAGAAAAATAACTATTACGGTGTTGAACTGTGCAGTACAGAAGGAGTTAACCTCAAGTGAGTTTGGGCACACATGCTGTAATGTGTCTAGACAAGTTCTTCAAGTGGGAGGAGCCACCCACCCCTGCGTGAGATGTAGGATAAAGTTTTGCGCCAAACGAGCCAAGAAACGCCCATCTTCGTGCCAAATCAGTAGACCAACTTTTTTACCCACGAGAGAGACACGTGAGAGATGTCTGTTCCTTCGAAGAAATCTACTGCTTTTGCCAGATTGAGACCCCCCGATGACCACCCCGGGAGTCTCCATTATGTCTGCTGCAGCCGGAGTACCCCTCACTGATACAGGGATCTGGATGCACACAGATGGCCAATTCGTACTGTACATGAGTGGAGGATCGGAGGCCCTTGGACTATCCTACCCTCGTTGTGCGGAGCTCGCGGTTCAGCTCCTGCCCTTTGCCCGATGCAAAAGGTGCCGGGCCTACCTATTCCAAGTCCAGCCGCCCACTGAAGCTCCTCGGGAGTATCGGGTGGACTGGTTTACCGGAACTGTTACCACGGAGGTGGAGGCCCCATGGCTGGAACCCTCCCCGTCCGTGGAGATTGTGGACACGGAGGCCGTGGACGTTGAGGTCATAATCGTCTCATCCACCAAGACTCTGATGTCGGCTACCTCGCCATCCCGTTCCCCAGAGGTAAGCCTGCTGGACGAGACGTAGAAATGTGACTGTGTGGCCAGCGTGTGAAGCACGCAGGCCGAGACTGTTTCAGAAACTGCTTCAGAGACTGTTACGGAGACTGCCCCTGTTAATATGGTCTCCGTCTGGCGTGCTGTTATCGGAGAGGGCCCTCTCCAACGACCTAGCTGTAGTGACTGGAGGCTACTTACCAGTCCGAATATCTCTGTTGCCCCGGCTGGGTCCCGCAACTATCTACCCGCTGAGGAATACAATTCCTCAGACCTGGAATCCCTATCAGACGACGGGGGGATTGAGCAGTACTTCGAACCAATGTTCCCAGAACAACAGGGCTTTGGAGGATTCCGGGCCTATGGATCGCGTCGGCGAAAAAAACGCTCCGGCCAGAGCGCACCTGATGCATCCCGCTCTACGAACCCAAGCATCCCGCAGCTGACCTGGGGAGTTGGTGAGTCCATTCCTGTTTCTAATACCGCCGCTCCCCCAAAAACTGTTGTGCATGCACTTAAACGTGCACCGGACGCTATTGTGAAACCTGGGTTTGGAGACCCACGTATGATGCGCAAACTGGCCCGGTTGCAGCGGGTCTTTATGCAAAGAGTGGCTGCCGCTTACGGGTACGAATACCCCTACGTACCCCCATCCCTGCTGACCGAGTGTGAAAATTCAAGGGAGAAATGGTACAGGGATGCCATCTGGGAACATCTGAGAGTCCCAGTCAAGGATCGGGAGACACCACATGGCTTCTTATGCATAGGCAACCGGCTAGAAAGTCGCCTCAGAGAGTGGAGTCCCGGCAGGTACATTTTTCATGACCGTATTGTTCTTAAATGTCCCGGAAGGGTAGACCAGGTGTTCTCCGTCACTGCCATTGACTCCCATTGGGACAAAATTCTTCTGCTGGACTCACGTTTCTATAGATAGGCCTCATGCCTATGTTTGAACATCTGTTGCTTTGAAGAAGACCTGGACAAAAAAACTTTCACTCCTATTCAAGTTTTTGTTTGCTTATCCCACCTGATACACATTTGGCTATATGTGCAGAACTTCAGAAGGGATTTGTCTCAGTTAGCCAGAATAGGTTTTTGCGGGTCTCTTAACAACACTGAAAGAATCTTCAGCGGAGGAGGTACTCTGTTTTATATTTCCCTCCTGTTGCTGTGCATTTTGAACTGAACAATAGACTGCCTTGCAGTACCAATGTACTGACCGCTAGGGGCAGTGTTCTGCAGACTCTATTTTTTTTTCCCTTTGCAAGCAGAAAAAAAAAAGAGATGTATATAATTATTATCTCCCTTCCTAGGTTCAATAATGTAGGAAATGTCAAGCACTTATTTATTTTTTCTCTTGTACTCCTTGGGAGGAGAGGAGATTTCACTGGTCTGGCTAGAGGGTGCAGTCTCAGATTCTCCCATTGAGTTTATGTATACACAGCTGTGTATACCTATGTGTACATATTGTATATTTTGCATGTTTCTCTTCTTTTATTTTTCAGGATTGTGGACCCACTATCAACATTCCCGGAGAATGGGGCAGTTTGGATAGACAGGGCTATTGTATAATTTGTGTGTAATTCTATAGTTCTTACCGTAAAAAATATTCAATGAAGCTAATGTTTGTACATCTCAAAGTTGTCTATTTATCTTTAATTTATTTTCTCTGTTGCTGTCACGCAGACTAGGCCGGTATTCAGGCTTGAATGCCTTGTTAGGACACTGGGGACAGTGTCATTTCAAGTGGGGGGAGTATGTAGCGCCCCTGTACTTTCAAGTACGGACGCAATTTAAATTTAGAGGGGGGTGAGAGACTTATTCAGCTCTCATCCATGTGAATTATGCTAGTTTAGTGCTGGGCTGTGCTGTTGTTTCATTCTGTGTTCCAATGATATCTTTCCATCTTGGATTGACAGGTAGCAGTAGTGGAGACCAGTGGGAGCGCCTTCTTGCCAGCAGCCAATCAGAGGAGTTTTTTTCCCTTGCAGGGCATGCTGGGGGAGGGTACTTCAATATGGCGCCATCTTGGCATTGGGAGTTCGAGATTGGATCCAGGTTCGGCACCCACCTTTAGGGTGTGCGCACATAACGGGCCCCGGCAAAATGGCATATCAGGCCAAGGAATTGCTCCGTCAAGTCGCATTTCAGAGCAAGGGCCTGTGGCAGAGGCATCACTCCTATTTCCATTGAGCCTAGCCTGTGGCAGAGGTTTGTTTTCATTCCCAGGGGTCCAAGCGACACCCCGGCTGCCAGTTCTGTGAGAGAGACTGTCCGGGTACGCTATACCCACTCTGGCTGGAGTGGCGACAAATCAAAAGGCAGTGGTGTATGTTATGCCAATCAGTGCCTACAATGGATGCCAATCAGTGCCCATAATGGGCATCACTGATTGGCAGGCATTATTGTTTGGCACTGATTGGCATCCATTAGTACAACACATTACAGTCTATCAGTGCCCATCCATGCTCATCCGTGCCACCTATCAGTGCCCATCCATACCGCCTATCAGTGGCCATCCATGCCGCCTATCAGTGCCCATCCGTGCCGCCTATCAGTGCCCATCTGCGCTGCCTATCAGTGCCCTTCCATGCCGCATATCAGTGCCGCATATTAGTGCCCATCATCAGTGCCCATCAGTGCCTGTCAGTGCAGTACCATCAGTGCCCATCAGTGAAGTAGAAAACGTACTGATTTACATTGTTTTGTAACTGAAACAAAAAAAACATATTTTTTTCTAAATTTCTGTCTTTTTATTTTTTTCTTTGCAGAAAATAAAAATCTCAGAGGTAAACAAATACCACCAAAAGAAAGCTCTATTTGTGGGAACAAAATTATAAAAGTTTAGTTTGGGTACAGTGTAGCATGACTGCGCAATTGTCATTCAAAGTGCAACAGTGCTGAAAGCTAAAAATTGGTCTGGGCGGGAAGGTGTATAAGTGCCCTGTATGGAAGTGGTTGAGGAAAAAAACTTTTAGGAGGGAAGTTTAATGCCCATCAATGCAGCTTTATCAGTGTCCATCTGCAGCCTTGCACATCCATCTGCAGCCTTACCCTCAATCTGCAGCTTTGCCACCTTACCATCCACCTGCAGCCTTGCCGCCTTGCCATCCATCTGCAGCCTTGCCCCCATCCATCTGCAGCCTTGCCATATATCTGCCGCCTTGCCTCCATCCAGCGTCAATCTGCAGCCTTGAGGGAATGAGTGCCGCCGAGCTACACAGAGCCGGATGTCCTGTGTACTTGGCTCCTCTTGCAGTTCCGCCCCTTGGCCGGGCTCCTATGATGGACATAAATCCGGCCCAATGGTGGAAGGCGTTACTGGGAGCACAGTACACTCGGCTCTGTCTATTTCCGCGGCGCTCGTTCCCTCCGAGGCTGCCGTTCGGCGTATAACACTCACCCACGATTTTAAGGGGAAAAAAGTGCGTGTTATGTGCCGATAAATACAGTAGTTTATTTGTTAGTCACTTAAAGTTCCAAATCTACTAGTCTGTCTAATGCTGGCCATAAATTATACCAAAAATCGTCAGAACCAGTTTTTCGAAAAAGGAACATTCAGCCGTGAGAGCAAACAATAGTGCCATCATTTAATGACCGATAAATCGCTCAGTGGACATAAATAAATCAATTTTTTGTTCATTTTTTTTACATATACCTAGTGCAAACAATTTGGACAGGAAACACATTAACCTTTGAATTTATTGTTTGTTCAGTAGAAAATTTCCAAACTTCGTTTTTTTGGCTCAAAAACTTCCCAACGATTACCGATTTTGTACTCATTGACTGGCCTAAAAACGAACAAACTGGCCAGATAACTGAATTTCGACTGATATTTCGTATAGTGTATGTCCATCATAAGGCTCCATTCACACTTAGGTGATTTGAATCGTGGGTGGAATCATGTAATTCTGCCCCTGATTCCAAATTACAGCAAAACATTACTTAATGACACTCCACATGGCGAGATTGTCGTTCCATTAATCAGGAGCTGAAGCTTTTTATTGGGCGACGCGGTTGCATGTTGCTATTTCGCACGCAATTCAAATCTCCTAGGCAGTGGCGGCTGTTTTTGTTTTTTTTTGGAAGGGGGTGGGCAGCACTTAACCAACACCCAGAGCCCACTCTTTTTTGAAGCCTATTAGAGCCTCTGGCTCTAATCATATGCTTGATAGAAAAAAAACCGCCATTGGAATCCATGTGTCTGGCATCCCTGTATGTAGATTAGGGGGCTGGACATCAGAATAGGGGAGGCGGCGCCCATGCGCCCCTAACGCATGGGTTGCCACTGCGCCTAGGCGTGAATGGAGCCTAAGGCCCCGTACACACGACCAAGCTTCTCGGCAGAATCCAGCGAGAAGCTCGCTGGGAGACATATTCTGCCGAGGTTCTCGGTCGTGTGTACACTTCCGACGAGCGTCCCGTCGGGAAGCTCGTCGAGCCAAAAAAGAGAGCATGCTCTCTTTTTCCTCGTTGTTCAATGAGGACTTTGGCTCGACAAGCTTTTTCAAGCGCTCATCGGGAACCTCGTCAGGCGGAATGATGTGTTTAGCCCGACGAGGTTCTCATACGTGTGTACGCCGCTTAACACAACCCTCTTCGCAGGAATAAAATGTTGCTGTTCAAAGGTGGTTGGTTATATTGCATCTCCATAGATAGACTGGAGGAGTGAGTGGAGCCAACCTGGGACAAGAAGCTTGTTATGCCCTGTACACAGGATCGGAACTTCTGATGAAAAAGTCAGACGGAATATTTTCATCGTATATTCTGACCGTGTGTGGGCCCCATCGGACTTTGTTTGTCGGAGTTTAGAAATAGAACATGTTTTATTCCGATCATCTGTGGAACTCCGGAGAAAAAAACACGCATGCTCAGAATCAAATCGATGCATGCTCAGAAGCATTGAACTTAATTTTTCTCGGCTCGTCTTGGTGTTTTACGTCACCACGTTTTGGATGGTCGCAATTTGGTCTGACAGTGTGTATGTAAGACAGCTTTAACGGAATTCCGACGAAAAATTCCATCGGAAATTCCGATCGTGTGTACGGGGCATTATTTGGCCAAATTACCAACTTAACAAATAAAATAAAAAAATGAAAATTAACCACTTAAGGACCGCCTACTGCACATTTACGTCGGCAGAATGGCACGGCTGGGCACATAAACGTATATATACGTTGATTTTAGTACCCAGCCGTGGGTCCCGGGCGCGCGCCCGCGACCCGGTCCGAAGCTCCAGGACCGGGACCGCGGGATTCGCGGACCCGATCGCCGCTGCAGTGCGGCGATCCGTCCCTGGAGCGGAAGAACGGGGAGAGCCGTGTGTACACACGGCTTCCCCGTGCTTCTCTGTGGCTGTAGCATCGATCGCGTCATCCCTGTGATAGGGGGACGCGATCGATGACGTCACACCTACAGCCACACCCCCCTACAGTAGTAAACAAAACACATAGGCACACATCCCCTACAGCGCCACCTGTGGTTAACTCCCAAACTGCAACTGTCATTTCCACAGTAAACAATGCAAATTTAAATGCATTTTTTTCTGTGAAAATGACAATTGTCCCAAAAATGTGTCAAAATTGTCCGAAGTGTCCGCCATAATGTCGCAGTCACGAAAAAAATCGCTGATCGCCGCTATTAGTAATAAAAAAAAAAAAAATAATAAAAATGCAATAAAACTATTCCTTATTTTGTAAACGCTATAAATTTTGCGAAAACCAACCGATAAACGCTTATTGTGATTTTTTTTACCAAAAATAGGTAGAAGAATACGTATCGGCCTAAACTGAGGAAAAAAAATGTTTTTTTATATATTTTTGGGGGATTTTTATTATAGCAAAAAGTAAAAAATATTGCATTTTTTTTAAAATTGTCGCTCTATTTTTGTTTATAGCGCAAAAAATAAAAACCGCAGAGGTGATCAAATACCACCAAAAGAAAGCTATATTTGTGGGGAAAAAAGGACGCCAATTTTGTTTGGGAGCCACGTCGCACGATCGCGCAATTGTCAGTTAAAGCGACGCAGTGCCGAATCGCAAAAAGGGGCAAGGTCCTTTGCCTGCATTTTGGTCCGGGTCTTAAGTGGTTAATACAGTCACCACATTTATTGTTAAGTAGCAATATATTACATTTCTGTTTTACTGTTGAGCGACTTTTTACCCCGTCAATACCAGCATGTCTCTTTATTTTCAAACAATTGTGGCTAAAATTGACCGTGCAAAGTCTACTTTCCAAATAGGGGCCATTTTGGGAGTGTTTGTGAATGAATGAGTAATTTGTATAGCGTTACAAACGCAAACTAATTCGCCTCAAGGCAATTTGTACTGTCCCTTTGCCATAACATAACGTAAGGGAAACTTTTTTTATTAAAAATGTTGCATTCATGTGACGTCATCACGGCGGTGTTTACTCACAACACCGGAGCCACAAACCCAGAAGAAATGCAGAAAGAACATGTCAGCTCCCTCAGCAGTGACCGGGAGGTGATGCAGGCGCTTTGATCTAAAGGTAAATGTTTCATAATAAACTAGTATGCATACTAGCTCATTATGCCTTTGCCTTACAGGTTTTTTTTTTTTTTTTATGCAGGCATACAACTTCTTTAAGGTAAAAAAAAGTCTTGGCTTTAGGACCACTTTTTTTTTTTTTTTATTGGTTATGGCGGTTCAAAATGCAGTTTTTTGCCTATAGCTGTACTTTAACAAGGTAGTGAAGCAAGTTTAAGGTTCACAGCCATACAGTTGATAATAAAAATACTTCAGAAATGCTGTGCTTATAATCAGGGCCGTCTTAATAGCATCATGGGCCCCTGGGCAAAGTAATGCTCTGGGGCCCCTACAATGATGACAGTGCAGGTAAACAAATCAGGTAGGTAGGAGGCAGACTGCCTCCCCTGTGTATTTATCACTCTCACTTACATCATGGGGTCCCCAAATTTAGGGCAGCATGGGCTCAAGGACCAGCTGCTTTGGGGATAGAACCGTCGAACGGTCCGATCGTTCGCACGAACATTTAGAACCCCATTGAAGTCTATGGGACTCGAACGTTCGCATTCAAAAACGGTCGTTTTAAAGACCAATTTTCAAGTTATTGTTGGAAAACGTCTTTCAGAACCCGGGTCTTGCCCCAGGGAACATGTATCAATGGAAAAAAGTCTTAAAAACGGTCGTTTCGTTTCACTCGAATTTGCGGCGAACGATCGTTTTTGTTCGAAATTCGAACATACGTTCGTTTCGAACGCGAAGCTCATCCCTACTCACAGGCTAGCAGTGGATATGGAGTGTGGTGGTGGCTGCTGAGGCGAGGCTGCGGACCTTAACATTCATCTGACCCAGTCAATCTCCGAGGAACTTGTAAGTGCCCCCTAGCTGCCAGTCGTGGCCATTCTACACAGCCAGAGCCTTTCATTATTAAACTTCAGCTTGCTGCAGCGTACAAACCCTGCCCTCTATGTGTACGATGGTGGGTCTCTCTCCGTCCTCTGACCTCAAAAAGACCCCCAAAGTGGCCAGAGCTCACTTTTAAGCAAGGCCTTGCAATATTAATCTATTTTCATAGATTAATGACTTTCAAGGCAGAATGAAGAAAAATATATATTTTGCTAAAAGGCAAGTGCCAATTTTTGTTAGGAAGATATCAAGCAGTCCAATAAAATTGTAATATATAACACACAATGTAAGAACCCGAGAGAAACAACATAGTCCCATAAGATATAATTTGATACACAAAACATCAATGTATGCACCCAAAAGTTGCCAACGTGGTGCTTGGTCGTCAACCTGATGCATGGTCGATCTTGATTGGGAGAAACTCTTGACGTGATCCAAATATCTTTCACAATATTTCCTTCTTCAAGGGATTTTTTTGGTATGAGACATATGCAGGGCCGATCCTAGGGTCACAGGCGCCTGGGTGCAGAAATATTTCTGGCGCCCCCACATGGGCGTGGTCATCTTACAAACTCCTCCCCTCTACACATGTTTCTATGGCAATAACTCAAACACAGAGATGCTCCCCTAAGAAATCTTCGTTACCCTTGGATCCTCCCATTATCTTTTAAAAATAAAGAAAATATAGGAAGAGTGTACACTAATGAAACCTGGATGGAGTCTCTCTGATGCACACAGAGGGGGATTCTGTTAGAGAGTCTGTTAGAAAGAGTCCCCAGACATGGTACAGGAGAAGGTCAATGACTGCAGACATGATACAAGATACGGTCAGAGAGTGCAGATATAATACAGGAGGTGGTCAGAGACTGCAGACATAGTACAGGGGATGTCAGAGACTACAGACATAGTACAGGAGATGTCAGAGACTGCAGACATAGTACTGGAGATGGTCAGAGACTGCAGACATAGCACAGGAGATGGTCAGAGACTGCAGACATAGCACATGAGATGATCAGGGACTGCAGAAACACTACAGGAGATTGTCAGAGACTGCAGAAACACTACAGGAGATGGTCAGAGACTGCAGAAACACTACAGAAGATGGTCAGAGACTGCAAAAACACTACAGGAGATGATCAGAGACTGCAGACATAGCACAGGAGATGGTCAGAGACTGCAGACATAGCACATGAGATGATCAGGGACTGCAGAAACACTACAGGAGATTGTCAGAGACTGCAGAAACACTACAGGAGATGGTCAGAGACTGCAGAAACACTACAGAAGATGGTCAGAGACTGCAAAAACACTACAGGAGATGATCAGAGACTGCAGACATAGTACAGGAGATGGTCAGAGACACTTGACATAGTACAGGGATGGTCAGAGACACTTGACATAGTACAGGAGATGGTCAGAGACTGCATTGGGCAATGGTGTTAAATGGGTTGGCAATGTGCTAATTTCTAACTTAGGGAAGAGTTGGAACATTGGTGCTAAGTGGGGGGATGTTTGGGATAAGTGGGAGGAGAGGGAGACACCTTGGGATAAGTGGGGATATTAGGGATACATGGGAGGATAGGAGAAACATTTGGCATAGGTGGTGGGACAGGAGGGACAGTGGGGATAAGTGGGGGGAGGGGAACATTTGGGATAAGTGGGGGGAGTAGCTGGAGGATAAGTGGGATAATGGGTATAAATGGGGGGAGCAGGAGGAACATTGGGAGGATGGGAGGGACACTGGGGATAAGTGGGGGGGATAGGAGGGACATTGAGGATAAGTGGGAGGATAGGAGGTATATTGGAGGGACATGAGGAACATTGCAAGGGACACTGGGGATAAGTGGGGGAACAGGAGGAACATTGGGAGGATGGGAGGGACACTGGGGATAAGTGGGAGGTCAGGCGGAATTTTGGGGGGACAGGAGGAAAATTGGGAGGACAGGAGGAACATTGAAGATAAGTGGGGGGCCAGGAGCAATATTGGGGGACAGGAGGAACATTGGGGGGACAGGAGGAACATTTGGGATAAGAGGGGGTCAGGAGGAACATTAGGGCGCCAGTAGAGACATTGGGGGTTATTGAGGGGACAGAAGGAACATTGGGGATAAGTGGGGGGGGACAAGAGGAGCATTGAGAGGACAGGAGGGACATTGAGGATAAGTGGGGGGGTTCAGGAGGAATGTTGAGGGACAGAAGGAACATTGGGGGGACAGGAAGAACATTTAGGATAAGTGGGGGGACAGGAGGAACATTAGGGGGCCAGTAGGGACATTGGGAGTTATTGGGGGGGCAGTAGGGACATTGGAGGGACAAGAGGAACATTGGGGATAATTCGGGGGACAGGCGGGACATTGGGGGGGTAGAAGGGACATTGCGGATACGTGGGGGGACAGGAGGTACCTTAGGGGGCCAGTAGGGACATTGGAGGGACAGTAGGGACATTGCGGATAAGTGGGGGGGCAGGAGGGACATTAGGGGGCCAGTAGGGACATTGGAGGGACAGGAGGAACATTGGGGATAATTTGAGGGACAGGAGTAACATTGGGGATAAGTGGGGGGACAGGAGGGACATTGCGGATAAGTGGGGGGACAAAAGGGACATTGCGGATAAGTGGGGGGACAAAAGGGACATTGCGGATAAGTAGGGGGACAGGAGGAGCATTGGGGGGACAGAGGGACATTGCGGATAAGTGGGGGGACAGGAGAAGCATTGGGGGGACAGAGGGACATTTCAGATAAGTGGGGGATAGAGGGAAATTGCGGATAAGTGGGGTGGCAAGAGGAACATTGGGGGGACAGAGGGACATTTCAGATAAGTGGGGGATAGAGGGACATTGTGGATAAGTGGGGTGGCAGGAGGAACATTGGGGGGACAGTTGGGGCTAAAGTACGGAAGTGGAGACAATTGCTAAAGCTGTTTACCACTGGGAAAAGAGAAAAATAGACTCAGTATCAACAAGCACAATACACTTAAAAGTAAAAGTTATTATTGTGTTTATTTTACATGTAAAAGACTATACATGATTCCTTGTAATAAACAGAGGAAAAGGCAATACAGTACATGAATACTTGAAAAGTTCAAGGTTCGGAAGTTCCTCTCCAGCAGGTTTTACAAACACAGGATACATTTACTGACCTCCTTACAGTCCCAGACTGGCTGCCACAATAGGGAAAAAGGGAGATCCAGTCTGGCATGGAGGAGGAGAGGATGACGGCGGTGACTCACATAGTGAGGCAGAGGCGCTCAGGCGGGACTATCAGAACAACCCAGCCCCTGCCAACGCACATGACACCTCCAATCACTGTGCAGCCGCTGCCCATCCATCCCTGAGCCGCAACAAGACGCCTGGAGCGCAAGTGACATGCTGCGCTGCGCCCCCCAAACAGATACAACAGTGAGCCGCTCCGATCTCTGACAGGATGAAGGGGGGCAGCTAGCCAGGAAACAGCGGCGCCGGCGGAGGTGGTGACCAGCGGAGAGAGCGCCACTGGACACCGACATGGAGGAGGAGGAGGGAGAGGGTGGGGAGCACTATAGCGCTTGAGCGCCCTCACCTCTGTGGCGCTTGGGTGCACTGCACCTCTCGCACCCCGTCTAAGATCGGCCCTGGACATATGTAAAATTTCAATCCTTAGTAGTTATTAAACCACTTTTTTTTAAAAATCATGAAGTGAATACAAGAGTAAAACATGTTCACATACAAATATTAGGCTATTATGGTACATCTACAATCAGTAAATCAGCATGAAAAGCATGGATAGGTTTTATCAGATACGGCTGCGTTGACCTCCTTAGCGGTATTCCCGAGTCTGGCTCAGGGTAAATTTTTCATACCAAAAGCGGTTTCCCCGAGCCAGACTCGGGATTGGATTGCAGGATACAGGGGGAAGTTACTTTCCTTGTCCCTGGATTCTGTGATATGTCCCCGCTGTGTGTGCGGGCTCCTCCGCTGTGTCTCCTCACTTGATTCACAGTGCCGAGTGCCGAGCTCTGTTCCCTGCGACGTTACGACGCACAGGGATGGAGTTCGGCGCCAAATTCAAAAAGTGAAACACACAATACACATACAGTATACTGTAATCTTACAGATTACAGTACTGTGTGAAATAATTACACATTCCCTTTGTCCCTAGTGGTCTGCCCAGTGTCCTACATGCACTTTTATATAATAAAAACTGTTCTTTATGCCTGGAAACTGTAGATTGTCCATAGCAACCAAAAAGTGTCCCTTTACATCAGAATTGAGCGATAGCGATTTGTGGGGAAATTCATCATCAAACAATAAAAATAATGACAGCGACAATTCTGCAACTGAGCGAATTTCAGTGTTTTTGATTTGATTACATTATTGAATAATTTTTATTATAATTACATTATTATTTGTTATAATTATTTATAGTTATTTATTATATTATAATTTATGATTTTGTGTTTCAAACTTTATCATACCCGGGAAGTCTACTAGGCTCTGGTTTAAGTGAGTTATTCCTAAGAATTACAGGCCTACAATACATATCACCAAATTTCCGTGCAAAAAAATTGTACCGCTTTTGGTACAAAATTGCAGACAAAATCATACCACCAGGGAGGTTAAGCTACCCCACAAACAAAGTAGAATGTAGGCAGGAAGACATCAATCAAGGACACCACATCCCATAAAGTGCAGCAAGTGGGAAAATGGGGGGAAGATGGGGCAACAAGCCCCGGGACTTTAAACGGTGTCCAGATAAATCAATAAACAAGGATTAGGAAAATATACACAATTTATTTAATTTAACCATACAGAAATTGAAATAAAATGATTAGAATTACATAATCAATTGATGGTCCATGACGAACCGATGTGGCTCACAATGAAGGCCACTGGAGTCCCTATACCCGACAGTTGCCCAACATGTTTCGCCCAGGGCCGGGCTTCATCAGGGGCTTAGTACAGGCAAAAACTACAAAATAGATAAAGAAACACACATTAATTAAACAATAAGACCAATTGCTCATTGAGAAGAATTGGATTGGATAATCCAATCCACGTACATGGTTGTATATCACAGGAAAAATACATTAAACAATAAACGTTTTTTACAGAAAAACGATAAATATGGGGAAAATAAATAGTGTTAAAAACAATGTAGCATGCATAGAATTTGCATAGTAGCAATAAAACAGGACGAACACCACTCACCCTCAGAAGTCAGCTCAAATCCAGGCATATAGCAACCAATTGTAATTGAAATCAAAATGAAGGAGAGGTGATAAACAGGATTCCAAACTGATATTTATCGTTTTTCTGTTAAAAACGTTTATTGTTTAATGTATTTTTCCTGTGATATACAACCATGTACGTGGATTGGATTATCCAATCCAATTCTTCTCAATGAGCAATTGGTCTTATTGTTTAATTAATGTGTGTTTTTTTATCTATTTTGTAGTTTTTGCCTGTACTAAGCCCCTGATGAAGCCCGGCCCTGGGCGAAACATGTTGGGCAACTGTCGGGTATAGGGACTCCAGTGGCCTTCATTGTGAGCCACATCGGTTCGTCATGGACCATCAATTGATTATGTCATTCTAATCATTTTATTTCAATTTATGTATGTTTAAATTAAAAAAAAATTGTATATTTTCCCAATCCTTGTTTATTGATTTATCTGGACACCGTTTAAAGTCCCGGGGGTTGTTGCCCCATCTTCCCCCCATTTTCCCACTTGCTACCCCACAAACAGTGGGCAGGAAGGAGCACTGCATGGAGTCTCTATGGGGTTGATTTACTAAACTACACTTACATTTCATTATATTTCCACATATCTGTTTAATAATAAACGTATATCGTATGAGACTATGTTGTTTCTCTCTGGTTCTTACATTGTGTGTTATATATGTAGCAGTACCCCATAGGAGCTGCTAAGTGTTGTGTCACCCTGTCCAGCCAGGCATTCAACTCTCAGACACTCCGAGACAATAAATAGTCCATGTGCTTTGTTTTTATGTTTTATTTAGGGGGTTTTAACTTGGATGGGGTAAGAGAAGTATGGGTTTCCCAATAGAATTTGCAGAACTTGCTTGGGATAACAATATACACTCTGGTATATACACTCCATTTCTCCTCCTGCACATCGCTTCCTCTCTAATCTTCAGGTACCGCTAGCACAAAGTGATTAGGCCTGACACTGGCTCAGCCAGGCCTTAGCATGTGCCTTTTGCAGGCAGGGACCATGGGCCCCTATAGTGTAGCAAAATAGAAAGTTCATAGTACTAGCTGTCCTATATGTGGATACTAAGCCCAGTAACACATCTTCAGGCCCTTCCAGCCCTCCTGGCTGCAGCTCCACTGCCCATGACACCACAGTCCACTCCGCTGGTTCTGCACCCATTCCAGACTGTCTTCTCCCAGTCCTATCAGGTATGTCTCCCCTGTCCTCTCAGGCCTGTGCATGTCACTCACTATCCCTCCTGGCCTGCTACCAGTTGTTCCTCTCTCTGGAGACTTGTCCAGCAGTGCTCTCTCCTGCTGTCCTCTCTTGCTCCTTCTGTGCCTCCTGTCCAGGACACCTCTGTGTGTTTTAGAAGGGTCCTGACCACACCTGAGCCCAGGCCTAAGGACAGAGGGACACTGCTCCAAATCAGGGACAGTCCCTTGAAATCAGGGACAGTTGGGAGCTATGCAATCAGGGCTTAAGGAGAGGAGGGAAAGAGTAGGTGTCCTCATACAGGGTGTCTCTACTTTCAGCCTCTTGGAAGAGTCTCTTACTGGCAGACAGATTACTGCAGGGGCATTTGGGGATCTTATACTCATAGAGAAGTGTTTCTCTGGAATTCTGTGGAATGTAATCTGTGTTCTGGGATATATTATTATTTGGAAAGTGCCTTGTAGATAAGCAGCACCCTCTCCTGGCTGAAGAAGTGTATAACCTTATAACCTGCAACATACACACACACACATATATATATATATATATATATATATATATAAATATATATTAGGGGTGCAACGGATCAAAAGACACACGGTTCGGATCGTTCCTCGGATCAGCAGTCACGGATCGGATCATTTTCTGATCGGCAAAAAAAAATAAAAAATTCTCCCCCACTGTAATATCCACATCTCTCCCCCACTGCAGTGGCTTCACTAGGTGTCACCCAGGGCAGAAAAAAATGGTGTCACCCCCCCACTAACTATAGAACCCCCTCGGTGCAGACACCCGCATCAGTGCAGACATCCCCCTCTCAGTACAGACACCCCCCCAGGTAGTACCGACAGACACCCCCCCTCAGGCCAGGCACCCCCCCTCAGGCAAGAGACTCCCCCCCTCGGGCAAGAGACCCCCCTCCTCGGGCAAGAGACCCCCCCTCCTCGGGCAAGAGACCCCCCCTCCTCAGGCAAGAGACCCCCCCTCCTTGGGCAAGAGACACCCCCTCCCAGGCAAGACACCCCCCCCAGGAAGTACAGACGCTTCCAGCGTGTGTCCCACGAGTGGGGCTCCTCCTCCTCTGTGGATGTAAACAGAGGAGGAGGGCCGCCGCCGGGTGTACCAAGATGGCCGCTGCTCCGGAGCTAGGCCGAAGCCGCAGCCTTTCCTAATGTTATGGCCGCGACTCCGGAGCTAGGCCGAAGCCGCGGCCATAACGCTAGGAAAGGCCGCGGCTTTGGCCTAGCTCCGGAGCCGCGGCCATTACATTAGGAAAGGCCGCGGCTTCGGCCTAGCTCACAGTGTGTGCCGATCCGAAGGGGGTGACCCGTTCGGATCACGGATCAACTGTGATCCGTTGCACCCCTAATATATATATATATATATATATATATATATATATACTGTATATAGTGCTATTGTTGTAATATTACTATTGTAAAATACATTGTGGATAAACAGTGCCCTCTCCTGGCTGAAGAAGTGTATAACCTGCAACATATGTGGTGGCATTGCTGTAAAGTTCACTATGTTACTATGGTACTATTGGGACACCTGTCTTTACACGTACATAAATGTTAATGGCATCCCAGTCTTAAGGCCCGTACACACGATCGGCTATTCCGACAACAATTGTGTGATGGACGTGTTTTGTCAGATAATCTGACCGTCTGTACGCTCCATCGGACAATTGTTGAATGGTCATACTCTCAAATTGTCCGACAACAAATGTGTTCAGTTGGATTATCCGATCGAGTGTCGGACTAAAATCCAAAGTACAAACACGCATGCTCCGAACCAATGCTAACCATCAGACAACATTAGCAGAAGTTGCCCAAAGGGTGGCATTAAAGAGCAGAAAAACCATGTTGTTTCGTGAATGTTGGCTGTAAAAGTTCTGCCGTCTGTATGTAGAACAAGATCACGCCCAACGCCCTTTATACAAAAATATACGGATTTATCTGGTGGAAGTCCGATCGTGTGTATGAGGCTTTAGTCCATAGGGTTCAATATTGAGTTGGCCCACCCTTTGCAGTTATAACTACTTCAACTTTTCTGGGAAGGCTGTGTCTATAGGAATTTTTCCAGAAATGCATTTGTGAGGTCAGGCAACTGATGTTGGAAGAGAAGGCCCGGCTCTCAGCCTCTGCTCAAATTCATCCCAGTGATGTTCTATTGGGTTGAGGTCAGGACTCTGAGCAGTCCAGTCAAGTTCCTCCACTCTGAACTCACTCATCCATGTCTTCATGGACCTTGCTTTATGCACTGATCCAAATCATTTGGTGGAGGGGGGATTATGGTGTGGGGCTGTTTTTTAGGGGTTGGGCTTGGCTCCTTAATTCCAGTGACGGGAACTATTAAAGTGGATGTAAACCCCAAAAAATTTATGTCACAATGTAGAGTATACGATTTTCTATCATCTGTGCCCAGTCTTGCAACACAGAGTTAATCCAGCGCTGAGTAATCCTCTTTTAATGTTCAGTGAAAATTAACAGAATTCCAGATAAAAACCTGCCAAATTATAAAGTTTGTTTCTCTGTTCTTGCTTTCAGTGACAGGTTATTTACAAATCTAGCTTGGACATGTTTATCATATGTTATGTTATGTTTATCATAATATGAGGTGATCCAAAGTTCATTGTATATTACCAGGATTTGATTTGTGGGGGAGGGGTGGATTTCTCACTTTTTATACCTCATGTTATGATAAACATAACATATGATAAACATGTCCAAGCTAGATATGTAAATAACCTGTCACTCAAAGCAAGAAGAGAGAAAACTGACTTTTTATTTAGACAGGTTTTTATCTGGAAGGCTGTTCATTTTCACTGAACATTAAAAGAGGATTACTCAGCGCTGGAGTAACTCTGTGTGGCAAGACTAGGCACAGATGATAGGAAATCTTATACTCTACATTGTGACATCAAAAAAATAAAATACAATTTTTTGGGGTTTACATCCACTTTAACCACTTAGCAACCACCTGCCGAAAAATAACGGCGGCAAGGTGGTTGCTTAACTCTGGGATCACGTTATATAACGTGATTCCAGAGTCGCGCTCCCGCGCGCCCCCTGGGGCGCGCACACGGGAATGTCCGTGACCGCCGGGTCCAGAGGACCCGGCGGGTCACGGATCATGGTAAATCGCCGCTGATAGCGGCGGTTTACCACGTGATCGCGCCGTCCAATGACGGTGCGATCAGATGTAAACAGACCGGCGTCATTTGTTGACGCCGGTTCCTCCCTCCTCTCTCTGTACCGATCGGTACAGTGTGAGAGGAGAGGGGAGGGAGCGGATGGCAGCGCCAGTGCTGCGGGCTGGATCTGTGACAAATGCAGTCACAGATCCATCCATCCATCCCTCCCTGCTCAGCCATCCCTGCTGCAATACTCTGCAATGGGGGGCAATACTCTGGGCATACTCTGGGCATACTCTGCAAATACTCTGGGCATACTCTGCAAATACTCTGGGCATACTCTGCAAATACTCTGGGCATACTCTGCAAATACTCTGGGCATACTCTGCAATACTCTGGGCATACTCTGCAATACTCTGGGCATACTCTGCAATACTCTGGGCATACTCTGCAATACTCTGCAATACTCTGGGCATACTCTGGGCATACTCTGGGCATACTCTGCAAATACTCTGGGCATACTCTGGGCATACTCTGGGCATACTCTGCAAATACTCTGCAAATACTCTGCAAATACTCTGCAATACTCTGGGCATACTCTGCAATACTCTGGGCATACTCTGCAATACTCTGCAATACTCTGCAATACTCTGGGCATACTCTGCAATACTCTGGGCATACTCTGCAATACTCTGGGCATACTCCGCAATACTCTGGGCATACTCCGCAATACTCTGGGCATACAGCGCCCCTGTCCCCGTGAGCTCGCATGCAGAAGCGAACGCATACGCAAGTCCCGCCCACATATGAAAACGGTGTTCAAACCACACATGTGAGGTATCGCTGCGAACGTTAGAGCGAGAGCAATAATTTTGGCCCTAGACCTCTTCTCCAACTAAAATGATGTAACCAGTAAAAATATTTAAAGCGTCACCTATGGGGATTTTTAAGTCGCAAAGTTTGGCGCCATTCCACGAGCGTGTGCAATATTGAAGGGTGACATGTTGGGTATCTATTTACTCGGCGTAACTTCATCTTTCATATTATGCAAAAACATTGGGCTAAATTTTATGTTTTTTTTTTTTAAAAGCACAAAACTGTTTTATTTCCAAAAAAAATGTGTTCGAAAAATTGCTGTGCAAATACCATGCGCGATAAAAAGTTGCAACAACCGCCATTGTATTCTCTAGGGTCTTTGCTAAAAAAGCATGTATAATGTTTTGGGGTTCTATGTAATTTTCTAGCAAATAAATGATAATTTTTACATGTAGGAGAGAAATGTCAGAATTGGTCTGGGTGTTCCAGAACGCCTGATGGCGTTCCCTGCATGTTGGGCCTCTGTATGTGGCCACGCTGTGTAAAAGTCCCACACATGTGGTATCGCCATACTCGGGAGGAATAGCAGAATGTGTTTTGGGGTGTAATTTGTGGTATGCATATGCTGTGTGTGAGAAATAACCCGCTAATATCAAAATTTTGTGGAAAGAAAATAAAAATGAAAAAAATCTTGATTTTGCAAAGAATTGTGGGGAAAAATTACAACTTCAAAAAACTCACAATGCCTCTTTCTAAATACCTTGGAATGTCTTCTTTCCAAAAAGGGGTCATTTGGGGGGTATTTGTACTTTTCTGGCATGTTAGGGTCTCAAGAAATGAGAGAGGCTGTCAGTACATCAGATGTGATCAAATTGATCAATTTTCAGTAATTGGTACCATAGCCTGTAGACCCTATAACTTTCACCCAGACTAAATAATATCTAATTTTTTTTTTGTTTTGTTACCAAAGATATGTAGCAGTATACATTTTAGGCCAAGTTTATGAAGAAAAATTACTTTTTTGCAAAATGTTATAATAGAAATGAAGAAAAATTAATTTTTTTACAAAATTTTCGTTCTTTTTTCATTTATAGTGAAAAAAATAAAAACCGCAGAGGTGATCAAATACCACCAAAAGAAAGCTCTATTTGTGGGGAAAAAAGGACAAAAATGTAATTTGGTTACAGTGTTGTATGACTGAGTTATTGTCATTCAAAATGTGAGAGCACCGAAAGCTGAAAATTGGTCTGGTTATTAAGTGGGTTTAAGTGCCCAGTAGTCAAGTGGTTAAGCTGTCAGCATTACAAGACATTTTGGAAAATGTCATGCTCCTAACTTTGTGGGAACAGTTTGGGGATGGCCCCTTCGTGTTCCAACATGACTGCACACCAGAGACTGGAGCCTGGTTATTGTCAGGCGTTTTTTTAGTGGGTGTATTCAGATAGAGGGCAGGTACTGTAGCTACAGGACAGGTAGGAATACCCAATTGTTTACAGCGGCTCCTTAGGGAGTCAATGCTACATGGGCACTCCTTTATGTAGACATTCAAAGTCCTGAGACTTCTGCTGGATCCATCATCTTAGAAGTGATATCACCAGCAGGCTCAGAGCTGATGCCCCGTACACACGATCAGAATTTCCGATGAAAAAAGTCAGATAGACTTCGGATTTTCCGATCGTGTGTAGCCCCATCATTTTTTTTTCATCGGAAATTCCGATGAATTCCATGTTCTATATTTTTCTCTTCCAGACCAGGAATAGTTGATTTCCTAGCACAGCCACGGTTCCCCTCCTTTTTTGCCTCATTGTAGCTCTCCTCTCCTGCTAGTGTTGATTTATGCTCTGTGCTGGCACAGCTCCTCTGTCCCTCCCCTAATACCCCTACATAAGTTTTATTGCAGCAGGCAGGAGGAGGAGTCAGTATAGGGTGTCACTTGATTAGCAGCTCTGAGTCTGCTGGGGCTGTCGATGTCACATCCAAGACGGTGACACCCAGCAGCAGTCTCAGGGCTTTTGGATGTTAACACAAGAGAAGCTTTTACAAAGAACTAAAATTCATAAAATATATTGAATGCACTTATAATCGTGAGGGAACTTTGTAGTTGAAATGAATCGTCTGGCAACAGTGGGCCTTTAGGTCAGCCCATGCATGTTATGTTGGTTGACATTACACCTTATGAGTAGGCAGTATATATACACAATAAACAGGTAGGTATACATAAATAGGCTCTATGTACACAGTTTAGATGTAGGTATATATGAATAGGCTCTATATACACAGTATATAGGTAGGTATACATATGTAGGCTCTATGTACACAGTATACAGGTAGGTATACATAAGTAGGCTCTATATACACAGTACAGGGTGGGCCATGTATATGGATACACCTTAATAAAATGGGAATGGTTGGTGATATTAACTTCCTGTTTGTGGCACATTAGTATATGTGAGGGGGAGGGGAAACTTTTCAAGATGGGTGGTGACCATGGCGGCCATTTTGAAGTTGGACATTTTGAATCCAACTTTTGTTTTTTCAATAGGAAGAGGGTCATGTGACACATCAAACATATTGCGAATTTCACAAGAAAAACACTGTTGTGCTTGGTTTTAACGGAACTTTATTCGTTCATGAGTTATTTACAAGTTTCTGGCCACTTATAAAATGTGTTCAATGTGCTGCCCATTGTGTTGGATTGTCAATGCAACCCTCTTCTCCCACTCTTCACACACTGATAGCAACACCGCAGGAGAAATGCTAGCACAGGCTTCCAGTATCCGTATTTTAAAACAAAAGTTGGATTCAAAATGGCTGGATTCAAAATGGCCACCATGGTCACCACCAATCTTGAAAAGTTTCCCCCCTCGCATATACTAATGTGCCACAAACAGGAAGTTAATATCACCAACCATTCCCATTTTATTTAGGTGTATCCATATAAATGGCCCACCCTGTATACAGTAAAGGAGTAATTTTTATATACACAGTATTCAGGAAGGTAGGCATGTGGGGGCTCTATACACACAGTATAAAGGTAGGTATGTACGTTTAAGGGCAGTGATGGCGAAGCTTAGCACCCCAGATGATTTGGAACTACATTTCCCATGATGCTCATGTACTCTTCAGTGTAGCTGAGCATCATGGGAAATGTAGTTCCAAAACATCTGGGGTGCCAAGGTTTGCCATCGTTGTTTTAGGGGCTCTATACACAGTATACAGGTAAGTATATATGTTTTAGGGGGCTCTATACACACACAGGGTTATGTAGTACACACAGGGATGAAGTGTAAACACTGTTGCTATGGTTACCAGTGACACTCAGCCCTCTCTCAGACACCATACAATATGGAAGGGCTCAGTCACCATACAATATGAAAGCCAAGCCTGCCTGCGGACAGAAGTGACCTGTGTCCCCTCCATACACAGTACTACACACACAGAACACAGATATGTACTGACTGGGTCAATATTCAGCCCAACTCCATTCATAACCCACTTCCTGGTTCCCCTAGAGCCCTCAGAACCCCACAATGGATCCCCAGTCTGTCTTTCTCACTGCCTGTTGCCTTATATTATGAAATTGTCAAACCCCAGTGTTTATTAAAATACCATAATAAAGCTTTATTTGTTTAATAACAATGGTATAAGCTCAATTTAATGTGGGTACTGTGTTGTATGAGCCAGGATATTTCAGGCAAAGGATTGGGCAGCTAGTGTGAGAAGGTTGCCAGGCGCTGATGTTTGGGGTCCTGACAGGCAGACAGAGGATCTCCCTTGAGACGCATCTCTGAAGCCAGACTCCAGCGATTATCGCAATTAACGGCTATTATTCTACATTTTCTTGTTTTTCTTCTTCTTATAGTGTTGTATGTGTGGAAAAGTGTAGCGCTAATAATGACACAAATAATGATAATACAATAAAGATTAAATCATGCAACACCACATGTGAATTAATGGTATTCAAAAGTCCATAAATGTTTTGAATGAATCGGTGAGTCGGTTTCTTTGAGTAAAACAGATACACAAAATCCAGTGCATAAAGAAGTGAAAAATCCACCACCGCTTATGACAAGGGGCTTACCGGACCGATTGGACCTAGACAGGCATATATCCCCTAGGCCAATCAAGCTTTGTTAAAGTTGATATACTGAAGCGGGTACACCATACACGTCATGCGATTCGGTATCAATGAAGGCAAACCTCAGACAGATGATTCAAAAATACTTCCCAGCAAGCAGCAACTCTCAACAGATCACTCAGAGGGCAAATCAGTACTCCAACCGATAAGCATGAAAAAGAGAAGGCAAGGCGTACATAGCGTAATTCCGTAATAAAAATCAATATTTATTATAAAGAGAAAAACTCACATTTTGCAATGGTCAATAGAGCTTATAGAAAAAGGGTAGCAGGAACAACAGTAGTCCATCCCGACATGTTTCGTTACAAAAAGAACATCATCTGAGATGATGTTCTTTTTGTAACAAAACATGTCGGGATGGACTACTGTTGTTCCTGCTACCCTTTTTCTATAAGCTCTATTGACCATTGCAAAATGTGAGTTTTTCTCTTTATAATAAATATTGATTTTTATTACGGAATTACGCTATGTACGCCTTGCCTTCTCTTTTTCATGCTTATCGGTTGGAGTACTGATTTGCCCTCTGAGTGATCTGTTGAGAGTTGCTGCTTGCTGGGAAGTATTTTTGAATCATCTGTCTGAGGTTTGCCTTCATTGATACCGAATCGCATGACGTGTATGGTGTACCCGCTTCAGTATATCAACTTTAACAAAGCTTGATTGGCCTAGGGGATATATGCCTGTCTAGGTCCAATCGGTCCGGTAAGCCCCTTGTCATAAGCGGTGGTGGATTTTTCACTTCTTTATGCACTGGATTTTGTGTATCTGTTTTACTCAAAGAAACCGACTCACCGATTCATTCAAAACATTTATGGACTTTTGAATACCATTAATTCACATGTGGTGTTGCATGATTTAATCTTTATTGTATTATCATTATTTGTGTCATTATTAGCGCTACACTTTTCCACACATTTTCTATTAGCAATTTTTTGATCTCTCTTGCTGTGTTAGCGGCTTTTTGTATTTTAAGATAGCGCAGTATTTTTTCTTTTTCGATATAGTGTTGTATATTATTAGTATTAGCATTAATAGTAATTAGTTTTAGTTTAACCTTCATTCACCTGCGATACCATCTAATACCACCAAGATGCCGCGGCGTCCACGAGCCAACCGTGTAAGACCACCACAGGACCCACCAGGTATGACAATTGTACCATATTAACCCTTTCATGACCGTGTAACACATATATGAGGCATCCAGGAAGTGGGCTTTAAACCCGGGTGCCCCATATATGTGTTCTTACAATGCATACTATTGTTTCTTGGCTGTATTATGGGTACAAAGAACAAATCACACATATGTGGTATCGCTGCGATCCTCAGGAACAGGAGAATTTGTTGTGCAGGATTTTTTTGGTGATGATACATTGTAATGTCCTAAAATATACAGCTAAATGTAACTACTTCCTGCCTGTAGGACATCCATGGAAGTCCTCGGGTTGAAGTAGTTATACCTGGATGATGTCTGCACCTACAGGCCTCATCCTGGTATGGATTTTTTCAGCCGGCGATTCTGTTTATGGCAGAAGGGATTTGAGTGGCTAAATAGCCACTCAATCACTTCTGTGGGTGAAGGAATGGGGTCCCCCCGCCACCTTTCCTGCACTGTCCCCCCTCCCTCCACCCCCTTTTCTGGGCTCTAAGGCCACGTACACACGATCGGTCAAAACCGATGAAAACAGACTGAAGTTCAGTTTCATCGGTCCAAACCGATCGTGTGTAGGCCCCATCGGTCAGTTGTCCTTCGGTCCAAAAACAGGGAACTTGCCTTAAAATTGAACCGGTGGACGCCTGATTGATGGGTCAAAACCGAATGTTAGTATGCAAAGGCATCGGTCAAAAGGCCGCGCATGCTCAGAATTAAGTCGACGAATACTTGGAAGCATTGAACTTTGTTTTTTTCAGCACGTCGTTGTGTTTTACGTCACCACGTTCTGACACGATCGGTTTTTTAACTGATGGTGTGTAGGCACATCAGACTGTCAGTCGGCTTTGTCAGTTAACCGATGGATGGACTGATCGTGTGTACGCGGCCTGAGTCTAAAAAAAAAAACGATTTTGTATAAAATAAATAATAATAATCAGGGCTTTTTTTCAGGGGGAACTCAGTTCCACCACCCTTTGGTGCCTGCTCACCACAATCACTTGTAAACACAGAAGTCTGGTTTCTGTGTTTACAAGTGACAGCTTTGTAACCCCCTAAATTCTACACTCTGTATGTAATGCAATTCTGGTATTTAATGCCCCTTTAAGACCCTTCTACTGTTTGTGAAATCTGAACGGGTTGTGGTTGAGTTGCTGCACCTATTTTCTCAGAAAAAAAGCTCTGATGATAATAATAATAATAATAATAAAAAAAACACTCCCATCTCACTGTGCTTACACGCAAATGTGAACGTATACGTTACTCCGGCACGCATATGTGAGGTATTGCCACAGACATCAGAGAGCAATAATTCTAGCACCAGACCTCCTGTTTAACTCTAAACTGGTAACCTGTAAAGGCGATGAAAGTGTCAGCTATGGAGAATTTTAAGCACCATAGTTTGCCGCCACTCCACAGCCAGATGCAATTTTAAAGCGTGACATATTACTGTAGGTATCTATTTACTTGGCTTAACACCATCTTTCACAAACAAATTGAAGTAAATGTTGTGTATTTATGTATCTATTTATTTATTAACCACTTAAGCCCCAAACCATTTGGCTGGTCAAAGACTAGGACACCTTTTGCGATTCGGTAGTGCATCGCTTTAACTGCCCAGTCATGGGACGTGGCTCCCAAACAAAATTCACGTCCTATTTTCCCCACAAGTAGAGCTTTCTTTTGGTGGTATTTGATCACCTCTGCGGTTTTTATTTTTTGCGCTATAAACAAAAATAGAGCGACAATTTTGAAAAAAAATCTATATTTTGTACTTTTTGCTATATTAAATATCCCCAATTTTTTTTTAAAAAAAACATTTTTTTTTCTTAGTTTGTGCTTATATGTATTCTTCCACATATTTTTGGTAAAAAAACTCAATAAGTGTATAGTGATTGGTTTTCACAAAAGTTATAGCGTCTACAAAATAGGGGATAGTTTTATGGCATTTTTATAATTATTTTTTTTTCTAGTAGTGGTGGCGAGCAATGATTTTTATCTGTGACTGTGACTTTGGTAGTGAAGGGGTTAGCCGCTAGGTAGCGCTGAAGGGGTTAAGTGTGTCCTAAGGAGTGATTCTAACTTTTAGGGGGAGGAGCTACCAGTGACACGTCACTGATCACTGTTCACGATCCCAGGGAACATTAGGCAAAACAGGGCAATGCCTTGTTTCCAAACTCATACCCCGCAATCGTGGGTCACCCAGGAACATCAAGTTCCTGGGACCTGCGAGCACACTCACGAGCGAATTCACGAGGCACGTGGTGGACGCCTGCCTGCTGGGCGTCAAATTTAAAGGGATGTACAGGTGCGCCCATTTGCCTGCTAGTGCCCTTGTGCAGATGTATATCTGTGTGCGGCGGTCACTATGTGGGTTAAGTGTATTTTTTCCCCCCAAAAAAATGTGTTTTAAAAACCGCTGTCAAAATTTTGTGTGACTTGATTCTGAGCATGCGCGGCCTTTTAACCGATGCTTTTGCATACTAACGGTTTTGACCCATCGGTCAGGCGTTCATCGGTCAAATTTTAAAGCAAGTTCTTGACCAAAAGGATAACTGACCGATGGGACCCACACACGATCGGTTTGGACCGATGAAACGGTCATTCAGTCCATTTTCATCGGTTTTGACCGATCGTGTGTATGCATCCAAAAAAGTGTAAACATGCATCTCCCTGTTCTGCCTAGTGACACCATCACTGATTGTCTGTTCCACTGTCATCGGGAACAGTGATCAGTGACGTGTCACAGCAATCGACGCCCCCAGAAAGTTAGGATCACTCCCTAGGTCACACCTAACCCCTTCAGCGCCCCCTACAGGTTAACCCCTTCACTGCCAGTGTCATGTTTACAGTAATTACTGTATTTTTATAGCACTGATTGCTGTAAAAATGACAATGGTCCCAAAATGGTGTCAAAAGCGTCTGATGTGTCCACCATAATGTCGCAGTCGTGATAAAAATTGCTGATTGCCGCCATTACTAGTAAAAAAAAAATTAAGAAAAATGCTGTAAAACTATCCCCTATTTTGTAGACGCTATAACTTTTGCGCAAAGCAATCAATATATGCTTATTGCAATTTTTTTAACCAAAAATATGTAGAGGAATACATATCTGCCTAAACTGAGGAAAAATAAAATGATTGCATTTTTTTCAAAATTGTTGCTTTATTTTTGATTATGGCACAAAAAAAATAAAAACTGCAGAAGTGATCAAATACAACCAAAAGAAAGCTCTATTTGTGGGGGAAAAAAGTTCATTTAAAGTGACGCAGTGCCGAATCGCAAAAAGTGGCCTGGTCTATGGCGAAATGGTCCGGGGCTGAAGTGGTTAATAAAAGGACATTTACCTGTCCAGGGATCCAGCGATGTCAGCACCCGAGACGATTTTATACTGCCAGTTTCCTACTGCGCATGCACGAGTCATGCTGCTCATTGTGAATGGTCCTAAAGTCTTTAGGGACCTGAGTGTGTCCCAGAAGGCTGTGGGGGGAGGAGGAGGGCCCAGAGATCCTCGTAGATCACCACGGCCAAAAAGTTAAACCAGGTCAAAACCAGGTACCCTCCCCACCAAAAAGTGTCAAATGTGGCAGTGGAGAGGGGGAGGGTGCAAACAAGTGTACCTTCCCCTTTTGGGTGGAGCTCCGCTTTATCCACTTCATCCTCTGGCCAAGTCTGACATTCCTCTCCTACATTTTTTATCATTTTTTGTTAGAAAATTACTTGGAACCCCCAAACATGATTTATTTTTAAAAGCAGGGGCCCTAGAGAATAAAATTGTGGGGGTTGCAATTTTTTAGGCCACACAGTATTTGCGCAGCAGTTTTTTAAATGCAATTTTTTTGGGGGGGGAAATTCACATATAAATGATAATGTTACGCATAGTAAAGAAATACCTAACCTGTCACACTTTAAAATTAAGGGTGCTCATGGAAGAACGACGAACAACGGCGCACTAAATTATCCGTAGACAACACTTTAAAAGCCTTTACAGGTTACTAGAGTTACACAGGTGGTCTGGTGCGAACATTATTCCTCTCACTATAACATTTGTGGCGATACCTCTCATGTGTGATGTGTGGAGGTAATGCCATTTTACATATGTGTGTGTGACCTACGTATGTGTTTGCCTTTAAAAATGTTTCTATTTGAATAATTTTTTTTTTAAATTTTTACACATTTAAAATTTTTTTGCTCATGTTTATGGCTATCACAACAGATGAAAAAATATCCCTTGTGATAGCCAGAACAGTGATAGTTCTTCTTTATGGAGAGATCTGCAGATGTTCCGATCCTCAGTCATCTATATGGTCAGCTGGCAGGACTGCTGGCTTCAGTCCCGGGTTCCCCGGGTGGGACAGGATAATCTGGGAAGACTGCGGCGGAGGGGGAGGGGTTTGTCTCTTCCACTGCCTGTAAAAGAGATGCAGCGGCTAATTCGCTATCACTAAAGTAGCTCCTAGGATCACTTTTACATTAAGGCTCCACGCACACTGAAGCTGATAAACTGCAGTTTATTGGCGTTTTGGCTTTTTTTTTTTTTTTATAAACTGAACTCTATGTTAGCCTATGTGCCCATGCGCACCTGGGCGTTTTTTAGTGTTAATGAGCTTTGGAGTTTTTTGGCTTTTTTCTGAACTTCCGAAATTTGCGTTCAAAGTGCCGTTTTTCGGCGGGAAAAACGCAAAAACTTCGAGAAACGCCGGCGCCAGTGTTTTTTTTATCCATTGAAAAAAAAAAAACCTGATAAAAGCTTCACTGAAAAACACTTATTAAAGCTATTGCAAAAGTGCTAAAAAACGTTGCAAGGCTCCCTGCAAAGCTACTGCCGTTTTTTTATAGCTTTTATCAGCTTCAGTGTACATGGAGCCTTAAGAGCGTTGCTGGCTAAAAAAATAGATACTGGGATGATGCCTGTAGCCAGGGCTTTTTTTCAGGTGGAACTTGGGGGAACTCAGTTCCACCACCTCTGGCTCAGACCCTTTGGTGCCTGATCACCACAATCACTTGTAAACACAGAAGTCTGGTTTCTGTGTTTACAAGTGACAGCTCTGCACTCTGTGTGTAACCCCCTAAACTCTGCACTCTGTATGTAATGTAATCCTGGTATTTAATGCCCCTTTAAGACCCTCCTACTGTGTGTGAAATCTGAACGGGATTGTGGTTGAGTTCCTGCACCTATTTTCTGAGAAAAAAACCTCTGCCTGTAGCTGTAGGTATCATTCCGGTATAACCACTTCAATCTGGTGATGTATGGGTACATGGCGGAGGCTGAAGTCATTGAATTATCTCCTATTTTCAGGTTTACCTATGAGACAGCCACCTGTCACACTTGAAATCTGTTAAAAATTAGACACTTACCTTTGTCATTCAAGTTTTTTATTGTGATAGAAAGGGTTACATGACAGAAATGCTGAAATCTCTGCCATTGTTATTACAGGCATGGACTCACCCATTGCTCACCGGACACGAGCAGCTCTTCGGCAGCAGCGTGAGAACGCCAGGGCCCAACGTAGTCGATCTCCAAGGGACCGCATTGCTGCTGAGGACCAGCCTGCACCAGCCAGACCACCGGCCAGGGAGTATCAGGCGGTGCCCACCTGTTCCATCTGTTTGAGTGAAATGGAAGTGGGAGAGAACAATACAACTCTACTCTGCTCCCACCTATTTCACTCGACCCACATCGGAACATGGAGGGCTCAAAGTAATACATGCCCTGTTTGCAGAGCTTTAATTGATTTTGTTCACTTGCAGATTGGAAACAGAAGGGTGCCCCGGAGGATCGAGTTGTGGGAGGTGCCCAACATTTCTCTAGAAGATTTCATCAACCTTCAGGTTGTATATGAAATGGATGAATTTGGTCATTACCATGCTGCCCTCTACGTGTAACATCTTTTTGTTGTTGTTTCAGGTGTAAAGCAGGATAGTGAAATGTGTTGTTAAAAAAAAAACAAAAAAAACAAAAAAAATGTTTTATTGTTATGTATAAAATGTATATATCTCTTTATATATGATACAGTACTGTAGATTAGGGTAGGGTGCTGCAGTTAAGGGCAGGGTGGAATGGATGGAGCGAGGACCGTTGGGGCTCAGGATGAAGCGAGGCCCATTGGGGCACAGATTGGAGCGAGTCCCGTTGGGTCACAGACTGGAGCGAGGCCCGCTGGGGGCACGGACTGGAGCGAGGCCCATTGGGGCACAGACTGGAGAGAGGCCCGTTGGGGCACAGACTGGAGAGAGGCCCGTTGGGGCACAGACTGGAGAGAGGCCCGTTGGGGCACAGACTGGAGAGAGGCCCGTTGGGGCAAAAGCTGGAGCAAGGCCCGTGGTGGCATAGGCTGGAGTGAGGTCCGTTGGGGGACAGGCTGGAGTGGGGACCATCATTTGGATACAGACTGAAGCGGTGCCCATTGGGTTACACACTGTATTGAAGCATGTTGGGGCACAGGCTGAAGCGAGGCCATTGGGGCAAAGACTGGGACAAATGTAAAAATAGAAAAAATATTGTGCCAGATTCAGGTACAATTGCCCTGGCGCAGAGTATCAGAGATACACTACGCCGCCATATTTTACCTGGCTCTAAGACGAATTTAGGTGGATTTCGGGCCGTAAGGTACATCGGCGTAGTGTATTTCTCGCGGCGAAATCGAAATACGCGATTAGGGGGCGTGAAGCATTTAAATTAGGCGCGTCCCCACGGCAATCGAACTGCGCATGCTCCGTTCAGAAATTTCCCGCCGCGCATTGCGCAAAATAACGTTGTTATGTCAGTTTTTTTTTGAGTAGTGTCGGTTACGTACATTCCTATTCCCGGATGACTTACGCAAAAAAAATAATTGAAATTCGACGCGGGAACGACGGCCATACTTAACATGGGCCGTCTAACGTTAGACCAAATAATAGCTTCCCTAACTTTACGCAGCAAAAAGCTGACTACAAATGCCGTAAGCGAATGCGACGGCCGATCGTAACTTCATGGATCGCCGGAAAAAGCTAATTTGCATACCCCGACGCTGAAAACGACGCGACCTCGACCCAGCGGGCGGAAAACGATTGCAGCGTAGATCCAGCGGCGTACGAAGACGTAAGCCTGTCGGATCGAAGCCCGAAGCCATCGAATCATGGTTTGAGGATTCAAACTAATGATACGACGCGGGTAATTTGAAATTACTCCGGTCTAACAGGAGATAGACCGGAGTAATGGCTCTGTGAATCTGGCCCATTATATTTGTTTATATGTATAAAATGTATATTTTATTACATATGATGCAGTACTGTAGATTAGGGCAGATTGGAGGGGATTAGGGGAGGGTGGAGAGGGTTAGGGCAGGGTGGAGCGGATTTGGGGAGGGTGGAGGGGGTTAGGGCAGGGTGGAGCGGATTTGGAGAGGGTGGAGGGGGTTAGGGCAGGGTGGAGGGGGTTAGGGCAGGGTGGAGCGGATTTGGGGAGGGTGGAGGGGGTTAGGGCAGGGTGGGGGGATTAGGGCAGAGTAGATTATATTAGATAGTGTAATGTAGTGTAGTGTAGATTAGTATAGTGTAGTTAGGGTCTGGCCAGAAAGGAATTACTTTGACGCAGTTGGCCAGCTTAAACATGCATTGCATTGCATGTGAACTAAAAATCCCTGTTGATAAGCAAAGTACGCAGAGTTAGAAGAGTATATAGAAGTGTGCAGGGGGTTTATTCCAATGTTTGAGTCTTAACATGTGGTCACACCCCACAGTATCTGGATATATACAGTATATGTATAAGATATTTAGATTTCAGCACAGGTATAGTTTATTTCTATGGAATACATCGGGGACTGAAGTGTGTTGCTATTTCACAGGTATACATACCTTCCAATATTTTGAGATGGGAATGAGGGACACCTACCAGCAAATGTAGGTGGGCATAGGACATGCCTCCTGCCACACACCCTTAAAGGAGAATTAACCAATAAAAAGGTTCATTAAATCCACAAGTGCTTTTTTTTGTTACCACTACTGTTCCTTTATATTGACCTTTAAAATTTACAAATGCATCAATTTAGAATTATGATGAAAGATTTAGCCCTGGGAAACACTTTTTGAAAGATAAAAAGTGCATTTTATATACATCTATACAGATTAGACCAAAATGTTCATCCGCTGACACCCGCAATCTCATAGGGATTAATGTATGTCCCTTTTTCATCCGTAAACAGATGGATGAAAAAGCGCACATACGGTCCGCAGGTGCGAAAGGGGCCTAAGGAAGGTGGGGGGGGGGGTGCAGTAGGAGCGGTGGAAGTTCCTGAGGGTCTTGGGCGGATTAAGGGGATATAGGTAATGTGGTCTTGGTGAATGTATAGCTTATGTTTTGAGGTAGATGACCCCTTTGTTATGCATCTTCAAGGCGCCACCTTGCCTGTTACTGTAATAGGGATGCCAATCAAAATAAATGTACAGTATCTCACAAAAGTGAGTACACCCCTCACATTTTTGTAAATATTTTATTATCTCTTATCATGTGACAACACTGAAGAAATTACTGTTTTCTACAATGTAAAGTAGTGAGTGTACAGCTTGTATAACAGTGTAAATTTGCTGTTCCCTCAAAATAACTCAATACACAGCCATTAATGTCTAAACCGCTGGCAACAAAAGTGAGTACACCCCTAAGTGAAAATGTCCAAATTGGGCCCAATAACCATGTGACTCATAAGTGTTACAATGTCTCAGGTGAATGGGGAACAGGTGTGTTACATTTGGTGTTATCGCTCTCACTCTCTCATACTGGTCACTGGAAGTTCAACATGGCACCTCATGGCAAAGAACTCTCTGAGGTTTTGAAAAAGATTATTATTATTGCTCTACATAAAGATGGCCTAGGCCAGGGGTGTCCAACCAGTGGCCCGGGGCCCACATGTGGCCCGCGGAGCCCTCTGATGTGGCCCGCGACCTCCTTCTCTGGGATGGAATAGAATAGAATACTGTTAATAAAGGAAAGTTTATTACTAAAATCACAGTGTATAAATGGGCATACGTGTTCAATGCAGAGCAGTGCACCTGCACTGAGCCATAGACTTCAATTACCTACGAGTTTGGGGTGCCTTCTGAAAGTGCACCACATCTATAGGATATAATAGAAGTCTATGGCAAAGTGCAGCTAACCTGCAGGAAAGACACAGGTGAACCCATGGTGTGGGTAAACAGTGCATTAGTGTGAAAGCAGCCTTAGGCCCCTTTCACATGATCAGTCTGACCCAATCGGACCTTCCATTCAACTCTAAGGAGTGGCAGATGTAAATGGACTTGTGTCTGTTTACAAATGCCCACCTCCAATCCGATAAAAAATAAAAAATAAAATAAAAGACTTGAGTGAGCTCTATAGAGTAGCGCGGGCTACCATCCACCTGCTCCGCTCATTGTGGCCCGAGACCGGTTACCAAGTCGCTTAGGTGGCCCCCGCTTTTCAAAAGGTTGGGCACCCCTGGCCTAGGCTATAAGAAGATTGCCAAGACCCTGAAACTGATCTGCAGCACAGTGGCCAAGACTATACAGAGGTTTAACAGGACAGGTTCCACTCAGAACAGGCCTCGCCATGGTTGACCAAAGAAGTTGAGTGCAACGTGCTCAGCGTAATATCCAGAGGTTGTCTGTGGGAAATAGACATATGAGTGTTGTCAGCATTGCTGCAGAGGTTGACGGGGTGGGGGGTCAGCCTGTCAGTGCTCAGACCATACACCGCACTCTGCATCAAATTGGTCTGCATGGCTGTCATCAGGGCCGTCTTAATGGCATCATGGGTCCCTGGGCAAAGTAATGCTCTGGGGTTCCTACAATAGAGACAGTGCAGGTAAACATAAATCAAGTAGGTAGGAGGTAAGGGGTATCTGGGATGTAAAGGGGCAGCCCGGGCTCAAGGACCAGGTGCTTTGGGGCAAGGGCAGGGGCCCCCCATGCAGCCGGGGCTCCTGGGCAATGCCCAGGTGTGCCCTCTCATTAAGACAGCCCTGCTTATAATGTTGACAGGTTCCCTTTAAGCCTTTGATCCCTGCATTACAGACCATTTACAAAGAAGGCAGGTTTCCCTTCCATGTTCCAGTCCCTGCCCCCCATTGGGGGTTATTTACGAAAGGCTAATCCACTTTGAACTACAAGTGCAAACTACAAGTGTAAAGTGCACTTGGAAGTGCAGTCGCTGTAAATCTGAGAGGAAGATCTGAAATTAGAGGAAGCTCTGCTAAATTTATCATCCAATCATGCGTGAGCTAAAATACTGTTCTTTATTTTCCTTGCATGTCCCCCTCGGATCTACAGCGACTGTACTTCCAAGTGCACGTTCAGTGCAATTTCAAGTGCATTTTGCACTTGTAGTGCAAAGTGGATTTGCCTTTTGTAAATAACACCCACTGTGTGGACTGAAAGAGAGAGCAGATACTGTACTGTATACTGACATAGAAGGAGAGCCCATTGAGCGCTCTTGTGTGTCACAGTAATAAAGACCAGCACACTAACAAATAAGTCCATGGTCCCTCTCAGTTTGGCCTCCTGTCAACCTTGCCTGGAAGTGGGCACTGGCAAGAAAGGCGTGGAATATTTTGTTAGCAGCCAATCAACAGAGCCACCACATTCTAGAATTATACGTCACATTGTTTGGCAACAACACAGAATTACATGGAATGCAACCCCTGCTTCCCTTTAGATGTGCACACGCCCTAAGCTGGAATACTAGACTCTGGTTTAAAAAGAAGAGTCTATGCAAATATGTATCCTTAAGTAAGGAGACCAGACTTTTAAAATGAAATCCGGGGACATTTTTTTTTTCACTAGCATTCTGCGACTTTCTGCCCGTTGCCGCCCGCCTCACAGCTTGTCAAGTCTTACTCTCCGGACCCCGGCTAGTACTGGGTGGGGAGGGTAGGGGAGGAAGGTTATTCCACCAGGGAAGTCAAGGAGATAAGCAGGCAGGTGGCTGGTTGGGACTTGAGCCAAGGCAGAACAGGACATGAATGCTGAATGGACATGCACCCGAAACTGAAGAAATATTCCCTCCGCTCCGACCAGCACATAATCATCAGAAGGGGGCACAGATAATGGAAAAAATACACCCCCTAGGCTAGTAGGAGCGGCAGAGCGGGGGTGTGTAATTCAGAATTATAATTTTTTTAATTCTGCACTGACTGTCTTTGAAATTTCCCCAGCCCCTGTTCAAATCCAATCCGGGGACAAAACCGGGGACAGACTTGGTCCGGGGACAGTGTCCTCAATCTGGGGACTGTCCCCTGAAACTGGGGATGTCTGGTCACCCTATCCTTAAGGCCTCATTTACACTTGCTCCAAAATGTGGTATTTTACACATTTTTGTAAAGCACTCTGAGTGCCAGTCAAAGTACCTCTTGGTTGCCTTATGCCGCGTACACACCATCATTTTTCGGCATGAAAAAATATACATTTTAAAAAAATCATTTAAAATGATCGTTTGTGGGCTTCACATTGTTTTTCATCTTCTGAAAAACGGAAAAAAATAAAAATTTCGAGCATGCTGCATTTTTTAACGTCGTTTTAAAAAATGTTGTTTTTTGGGTTGTAAAAAATGATCGTGTGTGGGCTAAAATGACATTAAAAACAACGTTTTAAATGCTCAGAAGCAAGTTATGAGATGGGAGCTTGAATGGAACTTCCCCTTTAGAGTGCCGTCGTACGTCACCGCGCTTTGCTCATCATTTTTTTTAAACGATAATGTGTGGGCAACATAGTTTTTAATGATGAAGTTGGAAAAACGTTGTTTTTTCTACATGCTGAAAAACAAAGGTTTTTTTTTTCATGCCGAAAAACAATCGTGTGTACGCGGCATTACAGTCCTGTACACTTCAACAGATCTGCTTTATTTTGCTTCAGAATTGATACCCCATGTCGCTTTCTTGCTGTTTCAAAGCTGCAAAAGGCTTTAGGATTGCTTTTCTAACAGTGATAAGGCCCATACACACGGTAGGACATCCAACAAAATTTCCCTTGGATTTTTGTCCTAATTGATTTGTCCGGTCACACCCAATCCATACACACAGTCAGACTTTTCTGCAAACTTTTCTAAAACTTTCCCATTGTCACGTGGTTTTTCTGCTCTTTTCTGCTCTTTACCGCCACCCTTTGGTTAACTTCTGCTATTGTTGGTTGATTTTAACATTGGTTCTGAGCATGCGTATTTGCACTTTGTACAAAAGTTGGTTGGATTGCTGTACACACGGTCACACAAAGCACCATCAGACTTTTGTTGCCGAAAAGTTGGTCCATTCGCAGACCCAACTTTTTGTTGGATGAAACCTGAAAAAGTTGGTCTGATGGAGCGTACACACGATCAGACAAATTTGAAAAGTTGCAGATTTTGAGGTTGGTTGGCCAAAAGTCTGACCGTGTGTATGGGGCTATAGACAGGCAGTAAAGAGGCATTTTATTGTCTCCTCACAGCCTGTTTTAACCCCCTAACTACTAGAGAACCACACCACAACTGCACAAGTGTAAGCGAGGCCTATGATAGCACTCCCTAACCACACCTGCAGCTGTTGAGGGGATGCTAATTCAGCATAGCTGTGCTTTGTGTTCATGTCTAGGCTGTGGTGTTTAATGTGGAGCAGCAGGAAGGTGAGTGGGGACTGAAGTGTGGGATCAGCAGATATCACACATGGGGGGTTATTTACCAAAGGCAAATCCACTTTGCACTACAGTACAAGTGCAAACTACACTTGTACACTTGGAAGTGCAGTCGCTGTACATCAGAGGGGGACTTGCAAGGGAAAAAACAGCATTTTAGCTTGCATATGATTGGATAACAAAAATCAGAAGAGCTTGCCCTTGTTTTCAGATCAGATGGATCAGTACTAATGAGGGGGAACAACTGAGCAGGGGCAATAGGAACTAAGGAATGTACTAGTGAGCAGGTGGGGTACTACACTGAGCATAGGGGGAGGAATGTACCACTGAGCAGCGGGTACTACTAGTCAGGGGCGGTGGGAAATATACTACTGAGCAGGTAGGGTGCTTCACTGAGCATGGGTGGAGGAGTGTACTACTGAGCAGCGGGTACTACTAGTCAAGGGCAGTGGGAAATGTATTACTGAGTATGGGGGGGGGGGGGATGTACTACTGAGCAGCGGGTACTACTAGGCAGGGGCGGTGGGAAATGTACTACTGAGCAGGTAGGGTACTACACTGAGCATGGGAGGAGGAATGTACTACCGAGTGGTGGGTACTATTGGACAGGGGCAGGGGGAAATGTACTACTGAGCGGGTGGGGTACTACACTGAGCATGGAAGGGGGGCAACTAAGTGACTGGACGGGGCACTGGGGCAGTGAGGAATGTACTACTGATCGGGGGCACTACTAAGAAGAGGCTGTGGGGAATGTACTACTGAGAAGGCAGAGGACTAATGAGCACAGGGGATGCACTACTGAGCAGGTGGGGTACTACTGAGTGGGGGGGTAGGGAGGGGGAAATGTACTACCGAGCAGGGAATACTATTGAGCAAGGGCGGTGGAGAATCTACTGCTTTTGTATTTCTTTAGCCCCCTCTATTATATAGTATATGCTTAATTAAAGTATGGCATAAGGTTAAAGGGTCACTAAAGGAAAAAAAATGTTTAGCTGAAATGACTGTTTACAGGGTATAGAGACATACAAGTTAACAGATTCCTTTTCAAAATGATTAAAAATAGATACAAATCAATCATATAATGTGCCTGCAGGTTAGTTTCACTTTTGAACTGGCTTCATGTTTCTGTGAAGTAGAAATAGAAACACAGAACAAAAACAAACAAATCCAGGGCAGTGTTTTGTTTTTAAAATGAATCTGATTGGTTCTGGGAAGTTTTAGACACACAGTAATGACAGCTTAGAACACCGTGAGAAACCTCCCAGCACTGTGGTTATAAGGAAACAGACAAGCAGGAAGTGTGGAGAACAGAGCAGGATTACAGCAACTTCAAAGCAAAAATGAACAATAAGGACATGAAACCAGTACTGCAGTAAGGTAAAGGAAGCTATTTAGCTAAAAAAATAAAAATTCCTTTAGTGATCCTTTAATGATATGCCTATTGTAAATCCACACCCATGTTAAATGAATCTCCCTCTTTATCATTTCAGGAAGTTGGGTGGTATGTGTTAGCGGTTAGTATAAATGCAGTCATTAAATAAAGCTGCTATGGAATTGAGCGCAGTGTCGGTACAATGGAATGTCGCTACTTCGGTGGCTGCCCAATGGCCGAAAAGCAGCAGAGACAATGGCAGTGGTGGCAGACTGAGTGGTAAGTGACAGATTTGAACTGTCAGCTTTGGAGGAAGGTAAACAGAGAGGTAACCTAACCTGCCATAATGTACTTGTACATTATGCAAAAGAGCAGGATACAAAATGTTCCTTTTTTTATACTACAATTCAGTTTTTAATATTCAGTATTAGAAGTAATGAGGTTAGGCCTTATGTGAGGCCTTATATGAAATAACTGCAAAGCCAACAAGTGATGTGCAGTGAGGAGAGCTGAAGTCTGTAACACACAGAGGCCAGCAGGAGGAGTACGAAGCGTGCACGCCTACAGGGATGCTGGGCTCCTTCCTTTAATATGACAACACCAAAGGCGGCAGGCAGTATAAGTGTGAGTACATCTGTGACATCCTCAGAAGCCTGCACACGGGTGACTGCAGCGTGAACATGGATGCACTAAGAGGCACCATGTTCTGGAAGGAGTACATATCCACCTGGCTGCCACTCAGTTACAATGTGACCTGGCCAGTGTTGCTTACCTACACCTTCCTGTTCTTAGTGCTGTACTGGCTGATGAGTTCTCTATGGGCCTATTTCCAGATTATCACCAGGAACACACCACCTAGCCCCACTCCTATGCCCTTCATGGGGAACTTTTCCTTTATGCTGATGCCTGGGTGGCTCCTCCAGCTACTGCAGTATGGCATGGACAGCAGTAGACTCAGCAGGGCACCTCCTGGGGCCACCAGAAGAGGGGCTTTCCTATATCCACACATCGTACTCACTAATATGGCAAAAATTTACGGCAGGATCTACGGCTTGTTTATTGGCACGCGCCTCATTGTCATCCTCAACGACTTCGACACTGTGAAAGATGCCATGGTCAATCATTCTGAAGTGTTTTCTGATCGACCCAGTGTGCCACTGGTCAACATCATCACCAGGAGGAAAGGTAGAATCATGGGATACTGTAGGAGTCCTGACAGCATTCTATACTTTACGTTTAAGTTGTGGTAGATGAATTATTTGCTAAGGTGATAAGTATAAATGTTTTATAAGTTGATATATAAGCAATAAGCATTTATTTGACTGGTGACAATTATGCTTGGTCTTAAAAGAGGCTTTTAAAGGGTAATAAAAAAATATGACAAACCAAATGACCATCACAAAATTTTACATACAAAAACAACCAAAAGCAGTAGAAATAGATGACATCAGTCAAAGTACAAAAAATAAAGTACACGGCAGTTGAGGTCTAAAAGGAATCTGCTACAAGGTCAGTCCAAAAATGACTGGAGACAACCATTAATTGTCTTATAAACCTAACAATATAAATTATTATAATTTGATAATACTTTTTAATATTTCTAATATGTGATCTACTCTTTGCTAGCCCAGAAAAAGTGACATTTCAGGTTTTCAGCATTGCTCGGAATTATTCTGACATGCTAGAACAGGGGTAGGCAACCTTTTGAGCACAATGTGTCGAAAAATGTTTTCAAAGAAATTGAGCGTGCCGATTTTATAACAACAAAATGTAGTGAGAAATTAACATCCTGCACTTTCATGCCTCAGATCAGCCCCAATTCATGCACATTTACACCTCCAGATCACTGTATCCCCTCCATTCATCTGCCCCACCACTGTACCACCTGCTCTTCTGTCCCACCACTGTACCACCCTGCTCTTCTGTACCACCCTGCTCTTCTGTACCACCCTGTTCTTCTGTCCCACCACTGTACCAACCCGCTCTTCTGTCCCACCACTGTACCACCCTGCTCTTCTGTACCACCCTGCTCTTCTGTCCCACCACTGTGCCACCCCGCTCTTCTGCCCCACCACTGTACCACCCCGCTCTTCTGTCCCACCACTGTACCACCCTGCTCTTCTGTCCAACCACTGTTCCCCCTTTCTCATCTACCCCACCACTGTACCTCCCTGCACATCTGTCCCATCATTGTAACCCCCCTGCACATCTGTCACACCAATGTAACCCCCTGCTCATCTGTCCCACTAATGTACCTCCTTTCTCCTCTGCCCCAACACTGAACCCCCCTGCACATTTTCCCGTCACTGTAAGCCTAGCCCCTTCTAATTTTTCCCAATACTAAACCCCCCGTTCCACTTGCTCATCTTTCCAACCACTGTAACCCTTGCCCATCTGCCCCATTACTGTATCCCACTGCTTTTCTGTCCCACCGCTGAACCCCCTTCTCATCCCTTCCACCACTGTATCTCCTGCACATCTGCTCCACCATTGTAACCCCCCTCTCATCTGTCCCACCACTGTACTACCCTGTACATTTGCCCCACCGCTGTACTAACCCTGCACATCTGTCCCACCACTGTAACCCACTGCTCATCTGGCCCAACACTGAACCCTGCTGCTCATCTCTTCCACCACAGTACCTCCCTGCACATCTGTCCCAGTGCTGTACCCTCCTGCTCATTTTCCCCACCGCTGTAGTACTTTCCTGCTCATCTGCTCCACCACGTACCCTCTTCTCATCTATGATATGCAGAGTGGTAAAAGGAAGCAGAGATGAGACACATCTACCTGTCCTGACACACTCATCCTGCTAATCCAACTCTTGCATCCAGCCCACATGCTTGTATGTGATGTATGTAATGTCACATACAAGCATCTGGAATATATGCGCAATGATGAACTCAGGTCAGGGGCATTTTTTTTAAAGCAGTGGGCCTCTGTGCAGGATCATAAGTTGGGCACCCGCAGCCAAGAAAAAGTGCGGCGCTCTGCGCCACAGCAAAAGTTGAGTGTGATTTTTTTTTTCATTGCACTGAATACTGGTTCTGGCTTAAAGGGACACAGAGTGCAGAGGGGTTCAGTAGTGAGATGCAAAGGTTCAGGAATAATTTCAACAAAGTTCCCAGAAGCTCAACAGTAATTCCACAAACTGTCACCTAATTGTGGTTTTCTCAATCACAGTGAAATCCCTTTTTTCTGAGATTGGTAGTAGCCACCAAGCAAGTCATCTTCCTCCAGATGGTGGGTGGGGCTAGCAGGACTGTGGTTGGCTTTAGTAGTGGCCTCCTGGAAACAGGGACTGCCCCCCCCCCCCCTAACAAAACTGCACCCAAACTCTTCCTCATCACAAAAGCCGATGATCGCAGCTACAGAAAGGTTTGAGAACCAAACAATGTTTCCCATCTTTTACAATTTTACAATGTGTGGGGGCGCAGTGCCTCCTCTTCAGTGCAGGTGCGGAACTCTGAAATTGGAATGCATTAGTGTCTCACTGACACTTCCCTGCGCTGCTCTGCTAATGGTGAGGGAGTCAGGTGCCGGCAAAAGAGGCTTTACGTGCCGGAGGTTGCCTACCCCTGTGCTAGAAGTTGATAAGGAGCATTGCAAGAAACTGTTTGTGCACAGATAGTGTTGGAATATATCCCTTCTGTGCAGCCTTTCCTTCAGTTTTCTATGATGAAGACTCAAAATAGGTCAAAGATCCAATGTACCTTGTATATCCCACCATCAGTGTTGGTGAAGGAACATAGCAGACGCTGATCACTGGACTTGCCAAAGGGTAGGCTGATGCCTCCTGCTCCATTTTGTTTTTATTTATTTTTTTAGGCACGATAACTTTATAATTGGGGGGTTTTATCTTTCATAGACTTTCTAGTAACAGCTCAGTGCTAAACAAAAGTGTTTTTACCATCAATAATAACATAGCTAATTAGATCACTAAATATGGTTATTTCACACAAGTGGCTACGTTACAACACAGCAGCTGGTCCTTTTTTTCTTTCAAGGAGCTGATCACAACAGTTCATCTGAAATTATCCAAAGGGACAAACAGAATTATTTTTTTCATACGATACCATACAATTTTTGTTTAATCAGTATAGTATTCGTACAAAAAATATCTGAAGACCAAGACCATGCTTGGAAACAAAAGAAACATTACAATACAACACGTTACATCACTTCCGAAGTAGTATTCTGTCGTACGAGAATTTTCTTAAGTTTGGCAGCCCACTAAATTAAGCAATCCGGTGCAATGTGTTTTTGTAGTGTAGTGTATGCAGCTAGTGCAATTTCAGCCCATTCAAATGAATGTGCTGAAAATCACCCCACACCAAATCGCACATTCAGGTGTACCAGTTGTTAACCTCCCATGACTTCCAATACCACCTCTACGCCAGCAACACCCAGATCTATCACTTTACTCCTCAGCTTGCCCCCTTGAGCTTCTTACATAGCACTGATTTACTGGGTGGGATATCAGTATGGATATCATACTACTTAGAAAGAAAATATGAGAAGTGCAGCGCTAAATAAACTAGTGAACAAAATGCTAATGAGAAAAAATAAATAAACACAATATACCACTCATATAATGATAGTGACAATGTGCAACACAGCAACAATATAATAGGGTCGATTTACTAAAACTGGAGAGTGCAAAATCTGGTGAAGCTGCGCATGGTAGCCAATCAGCTTCTAACTTGAGCTTGTTGAATTAGGTGGCGTACACACGGCCGAGGTTCTCGCTGAAAACCAGCGAGAACCTCGCTGGAATGCACATTCCAGCGAGGACCTCGGCCGTGTGTACGGTCTCGGCGAGCTTCCCGTCGGGAAGCCCGTCGAGCAGAAATAGAGAGCACGCTCTCTATTTCCTCGACGGCCCACCCGGAAGAATGGCTGGTTGCCATTCCCGACGGGCGGGTCGCCGATTTCGACGGCCGGCAAAGAGCCTCGACGGGCAGAACACATCGTTCCGCCCGTCGAGGCTCTCTGCCGGCCGTCGAAATCGGCGACCCGCCCGTCGGGAATGGCAACCAGCCATTCTTCCGGGCGGGCCGTCGAGGAAATAGAGAGCGTGCTCTCTATTTCTGCTCGACGGGCTTCCCGACGGGAAGCTCGCCGAGACCGTACACACGGCCGAGGTCCTCGCTGGAATGTGCATTCCAGCGAGGTTCTCGCTGGTTTTCAGCGAGAACCTCGGCCGTGTGTACGCCGCCTAATTCAACAAGCTCAAGTTAGAAGCTGATTGGCTACCATGCGCAGCTTCACCAGATTTTGCACTCTCCAGTTTTAGTAAATCGACCCTATTATATTGTATTGTACGCGACCTCAGGCTTTGACAATAAAAACTGGAAGCTGATTGGTTTCTGTACAGAGCTGCAGCAGATTTTGCACTCTCCATTTTTGTTAAAGTGGATGTAAATCCCAATTATTATTTTTTTGATGTCACAATGTAGAGTATAAGATTTCCTATCATCTGTGCCCAGTCTTGCCACACAGAGTTAATCCAGCTCCGATCAATCCTCTTTTATTGTTCAGTGAAAATTAACATACTTCTAGATAAAAGCCTGTCTAAATAAAAAGTCAGTTTCTCTCTCCTTGCTTTGAGTGACAGGTTATTTACATATCTAGCCTGGACATGTTTATCATATGTTATGTTTATCATAGTTCATTGTATATTACCAGGATGTGTTATGTGGGGGAGGGGTGGATTTGTCACTTTTTATACTGTGGATCACCTCATATTATGATAAACATAACATATGATAAACATGTCCAAGCTAGATATGTAAATAACCTGTCACTCAAAGCAAGGAGAGAGAAACGGGTTTACATCCACTGGTCCCTTTCACACTGGGGTGTTTTTCAGGCGGTACAGTGCTAAAAATAGCGCTGCTATACCGCCTGAGAAAATTGTGCCCTGTAGTCTTCAATGTGAAAGCCCGAAGGCTTTCACACTGAAGCGGTGCGCTAGCAGGACTGCTCCAAAAGTCCTGCTAGCCGCATCTTTGGAGCGGTATAGGAGCGGGGTGTTTACCGCTCCTTCCCATTGAAATCAAGAGGCGCATTGCGGGCGGTATTAACCCCTTTTACGGCCGCTAGCGGGGGTTAATACCGCACCGCTAAAAATCGCACTGCTATACCGCCACCGTTCCTCTCGCTGCAATGTGAAAGCAGCCTTAGTCAACTCCAATGTGTACCTTACACACACACACACACACACTGAATTAAAACAGTGCAAACATCTACAGTCCAAAAACAAACATTTTAGTTTTAGGCCTCTTGCACATTGGAGTGAAAAAAAAAATCAAATGCATTGCTGTCTATAACACAATATGCTCTGCTAAGTAATGGTCAGTTAACCAGCGCTAAAAACAGAGACGTTAACAAAAAAAAGGGAATATTTATGTTTATTTACAGTAATTTACGTCTATACGCCTGCATACTCAAGTACATACACTCAAGGATACAGCTATATAGACGTAAATAGAGTGCGATCGGAGTTCCAGGTGGGGGGGGGGGGTCAATAGGTGGGTGCCACAATTATTGGAACCAGTCCCACATTTTTTTACGCAGAATCCAGTAAGACCGACAATATTCTTGTGTCTTTAAATGTCATCAACATGTTGCCAACCTAATTTCTGTAACGCTTCCAAAATTCCCCCCTTTCTTAGGTAGCAACACCACAAAACAACTTATTCACTCCCCGGTTACCTCTCGCTTTGACTATTGCAACTCTCTTCTCATTGGCCTACCTTTACACAAGCTATTTCCCTTCTGGTCCATCGTGAATGCAGCTGTTAAGCCCCGTACACACGGCCGAGAACCTCGATGGGCAGAACACATCGTTCCGCCCGTCGAGGTTCTCGGCCGGCCGTCAGATTCGGCGACCAGCCCCTCGGGAAAGGCGACCAGCCATTCATCCCGACGGGCCGTCGAGCAAATAGACCTGCTCTCTATTTCGGCTCAACGGCATTCCCGACGGGATGCTCGCCGAATCCGTACACACGGCCGAGGTTCTCGGCAGAATCAGGATGCCAGCAAGGTTCTCGCTGGTTTCTGCCGAGAAACTTGGCCGTGTGTACGGGGCTTTAGACTTATCCACCTTACTAACCAATCTGTGGCTGCTCTTCCACTCTGCCAATCCCTCCAATGGCTTCCACTAGGCCAATGTATAAAATACAAAATATTAAGTACAACATATAAAGCCATCCACAGCACTGCCTACACAGGGCCGTCTTTAATATGGTTTGGGCCCTGGGCAAACATTGTTTTTGGGCCCCCCTCCAGCCTATTTTGGGCCTGGCTGGTTCACATGTATGTGTTTTGGCGGCCCTCATTTGTGCAGGCACAGCAGCCCATTGATTTGAATGGGCTGCCATGCCTTTGTTTCCTGCAGAAAAAAGGTTCATTCACCTGCAGTTCTTGCACACACAAACGCACTGTGTTTTTAAAAGTGTGACCTAAACGTCTAAAAATGCAGCAAGTTTGACAGTGCAGGAACTGCAGATAAGTCACAGAAGACAGCAGAATGGACAGACAGTGCTGTATTTCATTGCTTGATGGGCATAGGTGTGCCGTGTGTGCAGCCTATTACATGAGGCATGCACTTTTCTTTGCAGGAAATGCAGGCATGGCGGCCCATTCAAATTAATTTGGCTGCTGTGCCTATGCGAATATGGGCTGCCAAAACACATACATGTGAACCAGCCAGGCCCAAAATAAGCCCATCAAGCAGTCAAATACAGACAGTAATGCCATGTGCTCTGAGGCCTTACTCAGCCTGGACTGCAGGTCTGGTCTGTGTTTTAAAAAGTTCCTGTATTTTATACATGGCATGGCATGGGGTCCCATGGTGATAAAGCAGAATGGACAGACGGTGCTGTGACCCCATCCCATGCCATGTGTAAAATACAGGAACTTTTTAAAACACTGACCAGACCTGCAGTGAATCATCAAATATAAAGACTTTGGGCACACTCTACAGAAAACTTATATTTCCAATATAGATTAGCAAACAGTGACATACCTTGAGGAGCAGGACATGAAGAAGTCAGCCTCGGGAAGAGCAAACTGGGGATGTTATAAAATCACATTCTAATTCACTTTTATATACAAGCAGCATCCAGTGGCAGGAAGGCAGAAAGTGCACGTCTAAAGGGAAGCCAGGGGTGCTGTACATTTTAAAACACTGGGAAGAGAAGCAGTACTGTCACTGGCTGCGTGCCGCTGATGATTTTCAGCCTGATTTGTGGGCAGCACAGGGGCTTAACAGGGGCTTGATGGGGCCCCTTACACAGCTTCAGGCATGGGCCCCCTGCCTGCCGTCTGAAATTGAGAAGCGGGGGGAGGGGCTGCCGCGAATTTAGAGGCGGGGGGCCCTTTACAAAAACAGAAGAAATAAAGAAAAATATATATAAAAAAAGGGGTGTAGCCATCCGTGGCCCTGGGGACCTCTGAGCCCTTTAATGAAAAGAAAAAAAGAAAGAAAAAATATATATAAAAAATATATTATTTTTTTTTTAAAAAAGGGGGTTGCCATCTGGGGACCTCTGGGCCCTTTTAATCATTTTTTTTTTTTATAAAAATAAAAACAAAAAAAGGGGGGTTGCCACCCGGGACCTCTGGGCCCTTTAATAATAAAAAATATATATATATTAAAAATAAACATTTATAAAAAAAAAAAGGGGGGGGGGGCTTGCCATCCAGGGCCCTGGGGACCTCTAATAAAAAAAATAAAAAATAAAAAAAATATATAAACAAAAATAAAAAAATAAACATTTATAAAAAAAAAAAAGGGTGTTTGCCACATGGGGCCCTGGGGACCTCTGAGCCTTTTTAATAATAAATATATATATATATATTTATATATATAAAAAAAGAAAAAAAAGAAAATACAATATAAAAAAATATATAAAAAAAAAAGGGGGGTTGCCATCCGGGTCCCTGGGGACCTCTGGGTTCTTTAATAATAACATTTAAAATATATATAAATATATATATAATATATATATATATATATATATATATATATATATATATATATATATAAAAATAAATATATAAAAAAAGATTTTTTTTTATAAAACAAGTTTTTTTTAATAAAAAAAGAGGGGTTGCCATCTGGGGCCCTGGGGCCCTGGGGACCTCCGGACCCCTAAAAAAAAAAAAAAAAAAAAAGATTTTTTTTTTTTTTTTTAAAGGGGGTTGCTTTGGGCCCCCAACAGTGACAGGGCCCTGGGCAGCTGCCCCTGTTTGCCCTATGGTAAAGACGGCCCTGTGCCTACAGCTACATCACCAACCTCTTCTTGACATGTCAACCACTCTCAAGACCTCCTTCTCTCTAGCTTTTTCATCAACTCCTTCCACTCTTGGCTCTAGAACCTCTCTCATCATCTGGAACCCCTTACCCCAATATGTCTGGTTATCTCCTACCATGTCTGCCTTTAGACAATCACTAAAAACAAATTTATTCAGAGAAGTCTACCCCGCCTCCACCTAAAAAGTGTATGTTGAACACCTTCATCAGCTCATCCTCCACAGCTATTACCTTTTGTACCATCTCCTCCCTTTTAGATTGTAAGCTCTGTAGCACTACCCCCGTAGGAGCTACTGGTTTAGATTTGGGCCTTGCACGTTACCTTAAAGGGGTGTTCCAGCCCAAAATTGTGTTTATTAAAAGTCAGCAGCTACAAAAAGTGTAGCTGCTGGCTTTTAATAAACACTCACTTACCTGCTCCTGCGTTCCAGCGACGCGCCGCCCGGGGCTCCGCTCCTCTCCCCCCTTCCCCAGCCGGCGTCTCCATCCCGACTGTGGGCACCCAGCCGTGACAGCCTTCGGCTTCACGGCCGGGCATCCACTGCGCATGCGCGAGCCGCACTGCGCATGCGCGCGCGGCGCGCCGCTGATTGGAGAGGCGATCGCATGGGACCTGTCAGTGTCCCATGTGATCGCCTACTGGTGTAGGCGATTAAGGCTTAATCGCCTAACCAGCCCCTCGGCCGAAGCAGGAAGTGGGACAGGAAGTCCCACTCCTACTGAAGCCCCCACTCCCCCCCCAAAAAAATTACATGCCAAATGTGGCATGTAAGGGGGAGGGGAGGGGATTAAGCTAAAGTTGTTTCTTTGGGTGGAACTCCTCTTTAACATTTATCGTCTAGGGGAAGAAAGTCTGAAAGAACTCCAATGTCCACACAAGATGTAAAACCTCTAACTGTCAGGTTTTATTCTTTTGCTCAAAACTTGTGATGAAGGTAGAAGGATGAGGGGGGGGGGGGGGAAGGTTCAGGTGCACGATACAGATCACTGGGGAGAAATCTCTATGCTTCAAAGTCATTCACCACTCCCTTGGCCTAGCAGCCGGGATGATGCACGAACCAGTTCGCCAACAGTCTCTGCCACAGACTGATTGAGAACAAATTGAACAGTCCCGAATCCTCTGCCACAGGATGTAACACCCGAACTTCCAGCCGTACAGTTAAAGAGCCTTTAAGCCGACCCGGCGAACTGTAGGCCAACTTGAGTTGTGGATCTCTCCTTAATAAGGTCACCAGGCCTATCTAGAGACATAAGCCTTCCGCTTGGTCTCCTCCAGGGCAGGTCATCCCCTGGTTTCCTTTATTAAGTATAGCTTCCTCCGCTTAGATGGATGGCTTGGGATCCCTCTTGATTCGTAGGTCCCAATCTATGGCTTGCCCGTGTTCCAACACTGGCCTGTGGTGGTATCGCCACCTACAGGCAACAGTGGGAAAATGCTATCGGGCACAGCCACTGCCAGAACATAGGCTAATTTAGTATAAATCATCACAGTATGAGCCATGTTATCAGGTCAGACACCCACTAAATTTAACATAGCTCCCAGTATTTGGGAGCAGGGCGCTACAGCTCCATGAGCAGGACCCTCCTAATCATTTTGTATTGAACTGCATTGTAACTGTACTGTCCCATTATATTGTAAAAATATCAGTCATTAGCTGTATAGGGAACACTGAGAGACACCTTTCGCACTGGGACATTTTTTCAAGCGCTTTTGGGCTAAAAATAGCTGGAAAACGCCTCCCCTGCAGCTCCAGTGCTGGAGCCCATGTGCTTTCACACTGGAGCGGTGTGCTTGCAGGACGTTAGAAAAAGTCCAGCAAGCAGCGTCTTTGGGTCTTTGAAACTAATGGGCTGCGCTGCCGAAGACTACCGAGCAGGTTCTCGGTTTTCCCCTCGGTTTTCTCGGTCTTTATACTGCCGGGAAAACCGATCGTGTGTACAAGGTATGAGAGTAGTTAAGGTGTGGAATACCTTATATTCAGTGGTAATGGCAAAAGCAATAATGGAACTAAAAACACTAAAGATTGCAGGCACTGTGAGAAGGTGAACCTCTGTGCTATTTTTAATGGGAGTGCAAACTGCTCCATTTTTAAGCACTTGGCGGCCTACCTCCTTTCTATATTAACCTTGACCTTTCATTACCCATGTTGAACAACCTGGCATGTTAAAGTCCTTGTGTTCAAAGGTTTTGATTTATGGGCATGGGCTGTATTAGGATGACCTGATATATTTATAATACTTCATATCAAAAGATAATTACAGAGTATCTTAGCTGGACTGAATGTCTTGGCGGTGTTTCAACTATGAACATTCAAAGGTTTTTTTCCTTAGATCTACATACAAAAATTATTTTTGTATCTGTGATTGGTAGAGCAAAACATGCATGTCCTTGTGCTGCACAGTACTATTAGGCACTATTTATGAAGCAGTGATATGACTTTACGGCAGTAATTCTGCTGCACATTTATATAGCATAGCAGCATGCTTAACAGATATGTAGTGCAACCTCCTTACTTCATGACCAATGGCGTATCTAGGGTATGGCAGACATGGCAAGTGCCATGGGTGCCATGGGGAGGGGGGTGGCAAAAAGCCCCCCATGCATGAAAAGACCCCCATCCGTCCTCCCGCACTAATGTAGCTCCCGAATCGGCCACGCCCTCCCTGCTGAAGTGAGTCGTCGGCACAGCAATTGTTAATATTTCTCCTTCTGCCTGGGGAGGGGAGTGACAGGTGCACCCAAGACGGCCGATGACTGGCCAAACCAGATCCACATAGGGAAGTGGCTGCGTTTGATGGGCACAGTGGCTGCGCTTGATGGGCACAGTGGCTGCAATTGATGTTTTTTTTTTCAGTTTGTTTGCGCCCCCCCATCCAAATGTTCAGCACCAGCCACCAGTGGTCCCCAGTATCCCTCTCTGTCCCCGCCGTATCCCTGGTTATCTGAAAGATGGGTTTCAAATGTTTTGATGAGGGCGCAGTTTAAGTGCTTGCCATAGGCGCCCTTTTCAATAGATACGCCTCTGTTCATGACCAGTGACGGCAAGTGAAGTTTTAGAATGGGAGTGCCAGACCCCGCCTTTCCTTTTTGACCCCTCCCACCCCTTATAGAATCCACCCACTCTGCCCCCTGTATTCCACTTGCTTCCACCCATAGTGTCAGAAGTATATAGCTCAGCCTCACAGATCAGAGTATATACAGTAGGTCAGCATTACAGATCAAGGTATGATAATGGTGACTCAAAACAGGCGGCAAAACCTGGTAGTGTTCACAATACACAAAATAAAAATAAATATAAAAAGTGATCTCGCACCGTAATGATTTTGTTGGTATAGTCTAGGGGTCTCCAAACTTTTCAAAAATAAAAGGCCAGTTTATTGTCCTTCAGACTTGAGGAGGGCCGGATTGTGGCCAGCAGGGGCAGAAAATGTCATGGGGTTGGTTCTCAATAGGAGTAGGAGGACTGTCCCTATTAGTAGGAGGAATAGTATCCCCCTCATTGGTATCGGTGGAAGAAATAGTGCCCCAATGTTGGTGTCTGTGGGAGGAAAAGTGCCTCGTATCAGTGGGAGGAATAGTGCCCCAAGGGCCGGATAAAGGCTAATAAAGGGCCACATATGGCCCTCGGGCCGCAGTTTAGAGACCCCTGGTATACACCAACAGTTGTATGCTGTCATGGATAATGATGAAATCACCATCTAGTAGATACATCAAATGCTAGTAAATGGATCAGTATTACTGCTGTAATTGTCACTTCACAGAACCTGTACTGAGATAAATATGGGTCTACCATCACTGACCTCCTTGCCAGGATGTCTCTGGTTTCAGTTCTTTGAGTCACTGACCTTGACTGATGTGCATATTAGAATGTCAGAGTGAAGTCAGAACATCTGATCACATACTTGTTTCAGTCATTTGATCAGCATGACTTCCATGCTTTTGCAGTACAGGTACAATACAAAGTGGTCACACAAAGGAAAATGAGAACTACAAGTGCCACTTATTCCGTGAAAAAATTGATTACATTTTTATTTTACTTGTATACTTAACTTACTTAGCCTTTCAGTAGAGATTGCCCCTTCCTTTAGGGTACTTTCACACTGTGGCGATTGGTGCGCTGGCGGTAAAGCGCGCTATTTTTAGCGGCGTTTTACCGTCGTATTTGCTGTGATTTTCATGCGCTAGTGGGGAGATTTTAACCCCCGCTAGCGCCCGAAAAAACGTTAAACCCGCCCACAAAAATGACGCTTTGCAGCGTTCTTGCAGGCGGTTTGGAGGTGCTACCCCATTGATTTCAGTGGGCAGCGGCGCTATAGGAGCAGTATTTTTACCGCTCCTGCCGTGCCTCAAAGATGCGGCTGGCAGGACTTTTTTTAGCGTCCCTCCAGCGCAACGCTTCAGTGTGAAAGCCCTCAGGCTTTCACACTGGATAGAAAGGAGCGTCTCTTTCAGGGCGCATTGCAGGCGCTATTTTTAGTGCAATAGCGCCTGCAAAGCACCTCAGTGTGAAAGCAGCCTTATGCCGCGTACACACGATCATTTTTTGTGATGAAAAAAAACGACGTTTTCTGTGAAGTAAAAAACGACGTTTTTGAAACTTCACTTTTCAAAGACGATGTTGCCTACACACCATCGTTTTTTTCACAAAAAGCGAGGTTACGTTCACCACTCTTTTCCATTGAAGCTTGCTTCATAACTAGCTTCTGGGCATGCGCGGGTTGAAAAACGTCATTTTAAACGACGTTTTTGCTACACACGGTGACTTTTTGTGAAACAAAAAACTACGTTTTGAAAAACGACACAAAAAATTCCAGCATGTTGGAATTTTTTTTGGTCGTTTTTTTTAAGACAAAAAACGACGTTTTGCCCACACACGATCAATTTAAATGACGTTTCAAAAAACGACGTTTTTTTCATCTCAAAAACGACCGTGTGTACGCGGCATTAGTGTTGACAAATGTAATCAGTAGAATGTACTCTATTTTGGTTCTGAAAGACACCTGCCATTGTGTAGAAGGTAAGGGGAAATGTCCCTGTTGGGGGCACAAACATCGATTAAACCCTGGCAGAGGTTCTAAGGGCTCTTTCACACGTCCGTTCAGTTTTCCCCTTCAGTATTTTCCCCTTCAGTTGATCAGTTTTTCATCCGTTTTTCGTCCGTTCCGTTTTTTTTGATGGAAGAAAAATAGGGTTTTCTTCCGTGCAAAAAAAAGGAGCTTACCGCAGATGGATGTTAACGGACGTTTAGCGGATGCTCATCCGCTAACGGACGCTAACCCATAGGGAAGCATTGAGGTCCGTTAACGGACGTCCAAAAAAAACGGACGAACTGAACGGACGTGTGAAAGGGCCCTAACTGTTCCCCGTGCCATAAAAAAAAAAACTAAAAACAAAAGGAAAACAAAACACATTTTGCTGCAGTGCCAGTTTAGGAAGGACTACAGTCATGTGCAAGGATCAAAAAGACCAGTGTGTTTATCACACGGGAAATTGTATCATCAGAGGGATTTCCTTGTGTTTTTTTTTTTTTTTCTAAAATTGGATTTGAGATTCAAGGAAAATGCAGCAAAGCTTGAGTTGCTAATTGGTAATCGTTTTGTTTCCTGTTTTGATTTTGCATCACAAGACTTGGATGATGTAGCTGGCTATTCTGTGTCTGAGTTTTATTTTGAAGAGAGGCTTTGTTTGCACAGCAAGGTTCATGGTAACAGCAGGATAAAGTGTGCCAACAGACATTTTTCTAACATCATCGTTTTGATGAGGAGGTAGAGGAATTTATTTTTCAGTTGCTCGTTTAGTTTCGCTCCTACACAAAAGCCTTACGAAATCCACTTTGTGAAGATATGTGATGCCTCTAAAATAGAAAATGCTATGAAATAGTGGGCTCATTCATTAAAAGAGAATTTTTGCCAAAGATATATTGGCCATACTTCTCCTATAAATGACCCCTTTTCAGCCACCAGCAGGCTAAAGTTACTGGAGCCAATCCAGGCTCAGGAAAGGTCCAGGCCATAGGGTCCATATGTATGACCCGCTGAGAGCCTGAGCCAGCCCCACCTGCCCCCTCCACAGCCCAGCGCTCCAGTGAGGGTTGGAGGGGAGAACAGAGAGCCGCTGACTGACAGTCTCTGCTCATGCCGCGTACACACGATCATTTTTCAGCATGTCCAAAAAACTAAGTTTTTCCAACTTCATCATTAAAAACGACGTTGCCCACACACCATCGTTTTTAAAAAATGATGAACAAAGCGCGGTGACGTACAACACGTGCGACGGCACTCTAAAGGGGAAGTTATATTCGCCTTTGGGCTGCTTTAGCTGATTCCTTGTTAGTAAAAGACGATTCGCGCTTTTCTGTCTGTTACAGCGTGATGAATGTGCTTACTCCATTATGAACGGTAGTTTTACTAGAACGAGCGCTCCCATCTCATATCTTGCTTCTGATCATGCGTGGGTTTAAAAGTCGTTTTAGCCCACACATTATCATTTTTTACAACCCGAAAAATGACATAGTTTAAAACGACGTTAAAAAATGCAGCATGTTAGTTGTTTTTTTTTTCCATTTTTTTAGACCTGAAAAATGATTTGTAGGCCACACACGATCATTTTAAATGACGTTTTTCAAAAACGTCATTTTTTTAATGCCGAAAAATGATCGTATGTACGTGCCATCAGAGTGGAAGGGGGAAATGAGCAGTGAGCGGTGTCAGAGGCTGCGGAGCCAATGGGGCACAGATGCAGCATCGGATCTATGCTACATCCACTTAACTGAGTATAAATATAACAGCCAAGTACTAGTTGTATTTAAGCCCTTCATTAGACATGTGCAGACTGGAATATTGTTTCGTTTTTTTTTTCGTTTCCGTTTGGAAAATAAATTTAGTTACTCCCGAAAATCGTTCTGATTTATTTCGTTTTTCGTTGGGGAATAGCTTTTGTCCGAAAATCCAATAATACTTGGTTTCTGTTGAATGGTCAAAAGAATATTCGACGTAACGTCGAATCTTTATGTCGAATCGTACATTTCCGTTCGAATAAGAATTCTAATGTTGTATGACTAGTAATAATGTCGAATCTATTCTCTATAATGTCGAATCTATTATTTCTATAGTGTCAAATATTTTCTCTATGATGTCGAATCTTTTCCCCATAATGTCAAATCTTTTGCCTATAATGTCAAATCTTTTCCCTATAATGTCGAATCTCTCTATATCGAATTTTTACCGCAACGAATACGAAAATAAAGCATTTTTTCTGTCGGATCTTTCGGTTTTCGGACGAAAATGCATTCTAACGAAAACGAATGCACATGTCTACCCTTCATAATAGAAGGTAAAACAAACCTTAAAGATTTGGTAAACCTTCCTATTCCTGTATTTTTCATCTGAATAAAATGTGCATTGGTTTCATGTGTTGCCCATAGTAGAGTAAATAGATCTTCACAATCTTGTGTCAAAAGTTTCTGTTTATGTTCAAACACAATGGGCCAGATTCCCGTGGAATTGCCGCTGGTGTAGCGTAAGCCATTTACACTACGCCGCCGCAATTTAACAGAGCAAGTGCCGTATTCCCAAAGCACTTGCTCCGTAAGTTGCGTCGGCATAGTGTAAATGGCTCTGCGTATCCCCGCGTAATTCAAAGGGGGCGGCTTGTATTTAAATTAAGCGCGCCCCGTGTCGATCGAACTGCGCATGCGCCAGCTCACGTCGGAAAAAGTGAATGAAACCGACGTGAGCATCGTTTACGTAAATCCCTATTCGCGAACGACTTAGTAAAACAACGTAACCAACGGAAAAAGACGACGCTGACCCGAAGCCATACTTAACATGGCAAAGCCGGAACTTCGTAAGGTTACCCCTCATATAGCAGGGGTAACCTTACCCGTACGGAAACGACGACGGGGCGGCGTAAAAACGTTCGGGAATCGTCGGATTAGGCTCATTTGCATAGGCAAATGAGAAATCAACGTAAAGGCCACCTAGCGGCCAGCGATGTCACTACATCTACGATCCAACGGTGTAATTGTTTTACACATGTCGGATCTTCACTGTATCTATGCGTAAGTGATTCTAGGAATCACACGCATAGATACCCAGTAAAAAAAAACAGAGATACGACGGTGTTTCCTACGAAACGCCAGCGTATCTCTTTTGAGAATCTGGCCCAATGTATTTAACATGGCACTGCACAGGTTACTGCATAACCTCTGTCTGTAGTGTGAGACCTGACACTTTCTACAAAGAAACAACAAACCCCTAATCCCGGAGTCTCTCAGTCTAGTACTGATGCAGGTACACTGTGATTGCCTCTATCAGATCCAATCAGGCAGAGCAAGTAACAAAACTTTTATTTTTATTTTGGATAGAGTAAATGTATTATCCAATTTCTAAATTGCTACATTTGTAAATTGCAAAAACCAGTATAAAGGAATAGTAGTGGTAAAAAAAAGCACTTGTTGGTTTGACTGTTATTAAAAGTAAGTTTGTTACTAAAATCACAGTGTATATACTGTATAGGCATATCTGTTCTGCAGTGGTCACTGGGCGTCTTTTAAACTGATTACCTGCACTGAGCCATAGACTTCTATTACCTGTGAGTTTGCTCTGCTTTCTGAAAGTGCACCACACCTACATGATATAATAGAAGTCTATGGCAAAGTGCAGCTAACCTGCAGGAAAGCCACAGGTGAACTGTGCTGCACTCGTGGTGCAGGGTAAACAACCATGCATCAGTGTGAAAGCAGCCTTAGGCCCCTCCACACAGTCAGTCTGACCCAATCGGACCCACCATTGACCTCTAAGGCCGCGTACACACGATGAGACATGTCCGCTCAAACATGTCCGACGGACCGTTTGCATCAGATTTTTGTCCGATGGCGTGTACACACCATCGGACGAAAATCCCCTTGGGCTGAGGATGCGGTGACGTGGCGGTGACGTTGACGCCGCCATGTCACCAATCCAGGAAGTAAAATTCTTCCACGCATGCGTCTAATCCATTTGACGCATGCGGGGGATTTTTGTCCGCTGGTTAGGCGTACTAACCAGCGGACATGTCGGACGGACGGGTTTCCAGCAGACAAGTTTTAAAGCATGCTTTAAAAACTTGTCTGCTGGAAAAACCTGTCTGCTAGCCCTTGTCTGCTGGAAAAACCTGTCTGCTAGCCCTTGTCTGCTGGAAAAACCTGTCTGCTAGTGTGTACGCGGCCTAAGGCCGCGTACACACGATCGAACATGTCCGCTGAAACTGGTCCGCAGACCAGTTTCAGCGGACATGTTCGAACATGTGTACGGCCTATCGGACCGCTTTCCAGTGGACCAAAGTTTCAAAACATGCTATTAAACCTGTCCGCTGGAAACCTGTCCGTCGGACAGGTTCGGTGGTTAATACAGGAAATCATCGGACCAAAAACCCGCGCATGCTCAGAATCAAGTGGACGCATCCTTGGAAGCTTTAAACTTCGTTTTTTCATCACGTCGTTGTGTTCTACGTCACCGCGTTCTGGTCCAAGGGGATTTTTGTCCGATGGTGTGTACACACATCAGACCAACAGACCACTTCAGCGGGGTCCGATGAAAACGGTCCGTCGGACATGTTTCATCGTACATGTCTGATCGTGTGTACGTGGCCTAAGGATTCACAGATGTAAATGGACTTGTGTATGTTTACAAACGCCTACCTCCAATCTGATCCGCAAAAAAAATAGTAGAGTGAGCTCTATAGAGTAGAGTGGGCTGCCATCCACCCGCTCCGCTCATTGTGGCCCACGATCGGTTATCAAGTCGCTTAAGTGGCCCTCGCTCTTCAAAAGGTTGGGCACCCCTGCTTTAACACATGCACCAGAAGAATACACTTGCAGTGATTATTTTGTGAATGGAAAATTCACTGATTTTTAAATATCCACCTTAGGCTATATGATATCATTCCAGGTAGAATTTTGTGGAAACATTGGGCCAGATTCAGGTAGAGTTAGGCTGGAGTATCAGTGATACTCCAGCCTAACTGTCACTTTGAGCCGGCGTTTCTGTTTTCAGTAAGCAGAAAACAAGAAACGCCGGGTTGGAGTTCCTATACGAGCGGCGTAATTGTATTTCGCCGTCGTATCGGAACTGCAATTTTAAAAATGGCGCTCGGGGCGTTCCCGCTGATTAACGCCGAGAATATGTTAATCAGCGAGAATCGGCAATTCACAATCGTATTCGGGCCCGACGCAGTGACTTTCCGACGTTTCCGTAAGCGATACGCGGCGTAAAGAAAAAACAGCCCCCTAGCGGAGTATCCTATGTTAAGTATGGCCGTCGTCATCGCGTCTAATTTAAAAATGTTTGCGTCGTTTGCGTAAAACGTCCGTGAATGGGGATTGACGTCATTGACAGAATTTGGAGCAAGCGCACTGACAGTCGATGCATGCGCAGTACGTTCGTCGCGGGATCGCGCCTAGTTTAATACACGCCCTCTACCCACTCAATTTGAATTCTGCCGGCTCATTTTCGCTACGCTGCCGCAACTTTAGGAGCAAGTGCTTTGTGAATACAGTACTTGCTCCTAAAGTTTCGGCGGAGTAACGTAAATGAGAAACGTTACTCTAAAATAAAGATTCGCCCATCTACCTGAATCTGGCCCATTGATGATGTGATATCAGTCAACTTAATAAGCATTTATCTCCCTACATTAACTTCACATGTTGCAGCTCTCAGGAGTGTTATCTATCCTGTTCTTTATCAAATTCTTAGCTTGTTACAGGTTAATTATTTAGTTATTTTATCTCAAGTAATTGCTTTTTTTACTATACCTCTATAAACTATGACTTAGTTTTATAGAGCAAGTCATAACAGCCTTTAAATTTCCTACTAACATGTGGATTTTATATAAACTGGAATCATATTTTATGTTTGATCCAAGTATGTATGTAAATCTGCCTCAATGTTATACTATCATTTAACTGACAATTATAATTTTACTTACATAAATACCTAAATATGACTCCATTAATAAAGGGGAAAACCCGCTTGATTTTGCTGCTCTCTATCTCCACTTCTGTTCCTGTCCCTAATTTAGCTAGGGATTTTGTAGCTGTGGTGGCAACTCTGCACATGCTCAGTTTTCAGCGAGTGTCTATGCTGAGCATTTCCTCCCTATCACATTTGAGCAGCCTATGTGACTATAGAGTCACACATGTGGGTGTATACACAGTAGTAAATGACATCCCACTCCCTCCCTCCTCCTCCATGCCCACTAAAAAGGTAAACACAATGGGGGCAGGATATTACATGTAGGTTAATGGTGGCTTCACCTCCCTCTTAATCTAAGACACATGCTGGAGGGATGTGACACACCATGTTATTTCCACAAAATAATAAACATTTTATTAAAATATATATTTGTATGCAAATGTAACCGCTTTCGGACCAGCCACCACAGTTATAGTGCTGCAGGTTGGCTCTGTTGGGCAAACCATCGTAGCTGTACGTCGGTCGATTTAAGCAATGTTTGCAGGCGTGATTGTGCTGCGGGAGTGCCGATGCTCATGACCAGCGGCCGCGAGCGATCTCCAGGCACGAGAGGCAGAACAACGACTTAAAACACACATCCCTGTTCTGTGAGCTGAGAAAATGCAGATCATGAGTTCCTAATAGCTAGGAACCACGATCTGTAGTTTCCTTTAGTCAGTCCTATCCCCCCTTCAGTTAGAACACACATAAGGGAAAATCATTAACCCCTTGATCGCCCCCCTAGTGTTAACCCCTTCCATGCCAGTGACATTTTTACAGTAAACAGTGCATTTTTATAGCACTAATTGCTGTATAAATGCCAATGGTCCCAAAAAAGTATCAAAGTGTCCGATGTGTCTGCCATGTCACAGTCCTGATAAAAATTGCAGATTGCTGGCATTACAAGTAAAAAATAATAATAATAATAATAAAAATGCTATAAATCCCCTATTTTGTAGACTCTATAACGTTTGCGCAAACCAATCAATATACGCGTATTGCGATTTTTTTTTTATTACCAAAAATATGTAGAAGAATACTGTACATATCGGCCTAAACTGAGAAAAAAATCACCTTTTAAAAAAAAATTGGGCATATTTATTATTGCAAAAAGTACAAAATATTGTGTTTATTTTAAAATTATCACAGTTTTTTTGTTTATAGCGCAAAAAAACAAAATCGCAGGGATGATCAAATACCACCAAGAGAAAGCTCTGTTTGTGGGAAAAAAAGGATGTACATTTTGTTTGAATACAGCATTGCATGACCAAGCAAATGTCAGTTGAAATGACACAGTGCCGAATCGCAAACAATTATTGATCTTTTTTTAATTCTACTCTGCTTTTTTTTTAAACTTGTGACCAGCAGCAGAGGATTAGACGCTCCTCCTGCTTATGTTTTCATGCAGATCTGGGTCATGTGACATCTGTATATCGATTAGGAAAAAGGTACTTGTATACGGTATATTTTTATTAAAATATTTACAGTGTCATAATCCATATACAGAAATGGAAGGGACAATGTAAATTAAACAGTGTTTCTAACATCCCTTTAAACAAGCGTTATTTAAAGTGGAGTTCCACCCAAAAATGGAACTTCTGCTTTTCGGAATCCTCCCTCCCTCCGGTGTCACATTTGGCACCTTTCAGGGGGAGGGAGAGCAGATACCTGTCTAAGCCAGGTATTTGCCACACTTTCATGCATACATAGCCGCGGATATCTATGCCATATTCGGTCCCTCCTCTGCCCCCCCCTGACTGTCTTCTGGGAGACACACAGGTCCCAGAAGACAGCAGAGACCAGTGAGAGCGTGGCGCAATAGAGGACCAGGAAGTGAACCTGCAAGGCTTCGCTTCCTGATTCCCTTACCAAAGATGGTGGCGCCTCCACCTGAGAGCCGAGGGACAGATCAGCTTTGGGTGCTGACATCACTGGCGCCCTGGACAGGTAAGTGTCCATATTTTAAAAGTCAGCAGCTGCAGTATTTGTAGCTGCTGACTTTAAAAAAAATGTTTTTAGGCGAAACTCTGCTTTAAGATGCAGAACTTGTTGATAACAAATTGTTTACTGAAATGCAAAGAATGTAGATCATTGTGATTATGTTGAATCTAGTCATCAGATCTGTTACTTTTTGTAAAGCTGTATGGATTCCCAAAAGTCACCTTCAGGTTTAAAATTAACTTGTAGACAGATCATGAACATTTAAGGATTTCCATATTCTTTACAAGTAATATTATAACAACAATTCCCCATTGACCACTGTAGCTGCATGCACTGTAGAACTATTCATTCTCCTGCAGCAGGCCATAAAGACTGCTGACTCAATGCTTAGGGGGGAAAAGGGGTGAGCAGAGCTGGTTTATTCTGTGCTTCTAATATGAAATGTGAGGATGAATTGCTCTGTGTTGCCTGTACATACATACATAATTCATTGAGGACTTGTTTTAAAGCATCTGTAAAGTTATAATTTGCAAATCAGACCATTAAACCTTACACCTTCTTTAAACATGTTTTTTTTTTTTTTTTTTGTCAAATATAGAAACAAGCACTGTAAACACATAATTTTTATTGTTCTACCTGGCCACCAGGTACCACCCCCCCCCCCCCCATATCCGAAGGTTGGGAGGTAGGAGAATGTAAATGACATCCAGCAGCTTCTGTAGATGTCCCAGCCCTAAGAGCTGCTGTGCAGACAAACCAATGGATGTGGAAGGAGCAGTGGCAGCCCGTCCATTAGGTTCTGCCCCCCAGATCCAAGCGCCCGGCCCCTAATCTCCATGCAGGGCACCGGACGCATGGATTTTAATGTTTTTAAAAAAAAAAAAAACATGTGATTAGACCTGGAGGCTCAAATTGGCTTTAAAATGGATGGGCTTGGGACGCAGAGCACCTTCTTGTGTGACATTAGCTAATAAATATTCGGGAGTCTTAGGATGGGTCTCAGGACCCACCTCCTGTTTTGCCAGGAGGAGAAGAAACCCCCTGGCAGCAGAAGTCTCTTCTTCCTACCCAGGATGCAGCAGAGTATCGCCATTTCATCCTCCTCCCTGCACCTCTACCACATTAAGGTATGGCCGTCGATCACACGGGGGGTGGCACTAGTGCAAGAGGATCGCGTCCAGAGGGGGTTTGTGTAGTGCCATTGGATAGCCCCGTTTTGATCTACCAATGTGCGAGTGAGGGGGGCCGGGTCTGCTTAAAATTTTTTAACCACCAGCCGCCACTGGCCAGGAGTGTTTCACACAGATTGACTACATCAGCGTACAGGACACAGTGTATCAATGCAGTATCCTATACACTGAATGAAAGAGTGCATAGGACAGCATGACAACAAAAAACAAAAAGTACTCTGCAGAGAAGTAGGCTACAGGAATACCGTCTACTAGGAAACTAGGCCTGCAGGGAATACATAGTACTACTACACTCACCAGACACTTTCTTAGGTACACCTTGCTAGTAGATATGTGCATTCCCGTTCGTACGAATGTTATTTTCGTACGAAAATGTTAAATTTTATACCCGCGGGATAATGTGTACATACGAAAAAATTAAAGCACCAAAATACGAAAACGACGGGATTACGAATGACCCGCATAACGAACAACCGCAAATACAAACAAACGATCCGATGAAAAAAACGACAAAATGAAAACGGCAAAAGAACGAAAATGACATCTATAACAAAAGATTTGCATTCTGTATTTTGTTTGAATCCTTTTTCTGTTTGTTTTCAGTCGTATGTTCATTGTTCATATGACATCTATAACAAAAGATTTGCATGCTGTATTTTAAATTCCTATTTTCTGTTCGTATTTTGTATTCAAAATACAGAATGCAAATCTTTTGTTATAGATGTCATATGAACATACGACTGAAAATAGCAAAAGAAAAGGGTTTCAAGATACAGAATGCAAATCTTTTGTTATAGATGTAATTTTTGTTTTTTTGAATGGGCAGTGAATGAGTGTAGTTAGTGAAGCAGCTTCTCTTTTGTGCTGAGTACACTAGTACAGTGAGTAGTACAGTAAAGCCAAATAAACTTTTCTGTGGATTTTCATCTGAAGAGAGATCAGTTGGCCAGACTTTTGAACCCAAAAATGGTTTTCTGATGTAGTTTGAAAACGAACAAATCTTCTGAGAACGAACAGAAAACGATTGTTTTTATGTTTGTAGTTAAAAAAGTCTGACCAAGTGTATGGGGCTTAACAATAGTTAATATGGATGAGCCGCGTGTTGAAAGTGTCGCGAATCCTGCGATATATTTACGAAAGTACAAAATGACGAAAATCCTTTTTCTGTTCATATTTTCAGTCGCATGTTCATATGACACACGCGGCTCATCCATATTAACTATTGTTACTATTCAAAATACAGAATGCAAATCTTTTGTTATAGATGTCGTATGAACATACGACTGAAAATAGCAAAAGAAAAGGGTTTCAAGATACAGAATGCAAATCATTGACGAAAATTCACGAAAATTATTGTCTAACAAGTAACGAACATGAATTAAACAGAATAACGAACCATCCCGCATGTACGAAAATAAAACGGTAACGAAAATACGAACCGATCGGAATCCGAAAAAAATCGCATTGTACGAAAAACGAACGGGAACGAACAGGAAAACAGGCGTCTTACGAAAAACGAACGGAAACGAAAAAATGTAACGATACGAAACGGAACAAAAAAAAACGATTTTTTTTTTCTGTGCACATGTCTACTTGCTAGTACCGGGTTGGACCGCATTTTGCCTTCAGAACTGCCTTAATTCTTTGTGGCATAAATTCAAGAAGGTGTTGGAAACATTCCTCAGAGATTTTGCTCCAAATTGACATGATAGCCTCACGCAGTTGCTGCAGATTTGTCAACTGCATATCCATGATGCAAATCTCCCATTTCACTAAAGCTCAAAGGTGCTATATTGGATTGAGATCTCTGGAGGCCATTGGAGTACAGTGACCTCATTGTCATGTTCAAGAAACCAGTGGTGAGATGATTTGAGCTTTGTGACATGGTGCATTATCCTGCTGGAAGTAGACATCAGAAGATGGGTACAATGTAGTCATGGCCAGCAACAATACTCAGGCGTTTAAACGATGCTCAGTTGGTACTAAGGGACCCAAAGTGTGCCAAGAAAATATCCCTCACATCATTACACCACCACCACCAGCCTGAACCATTGATAAAGGGGAGGATGGATCTATGCTTTCATGTTGTTTATGCCAAATGCTGACCCTACCATCTGAATGTCACAGCTGAAATCGAGACTCATGAGACCAGGCAAAGTTTTTTTAAAAACGTCTATTGTCCAAATTCTGGTGAGCCTGTGCGTATTGTAGCCTCAGTTTACTGTGCTCAGCTGACAGGAGAGTCACCCGGTGTGGTCTTCTGCTGCTGTAGCCCCTCTGCTTCAAGGTTCGATGTGCTGTGCATTCAAAGATGGTATTCTGCATACCCTGGTTGTAATGAGTGGTTATTTGAGTTAAGGTTGCCTTTCTATCATCTCAAACCAGTCTGCCCACTCCTCTCTGACATAAATAAGGCATTTTTGTCTACACAACTGCAGTTTACTGGATATTTTCTCTTTTTCTGACCATTCTTTGCAAACCCTAGAGATGGTTGTGCGTGAAAATCCCAGTAGATCAGCAGTTTTTGAAATACTCAGACCAGCCCAGCCCATCTGGCACCAACAACCATGTCATGTTCAAGTTCATTTAAATCCCCTTTTTTCCACATTGTGAAGCCCGGCTTGAACTTTAGCAGGTTGTCTTCACCGCTTCTAGATGCCTAACTGCATTGAGTTGCTGCCCTGTAATTGGCTAATTAGCAATTTTTGTCATCAAGCAATTGAGCCTAAAAAAGTGAGTATATGTGGAAGCTGAATCACGGTTTTAAATACTTTACAAACTCTGTTAAAGACTGTATCAGAAGGCTTATGTGTAACTGCATCTCTTTACAAGCCTATAGGAATGCAAATCCCATCTAAAGGAGGTCAGAAGGAGGTCACATGAAAGTCAAGAGCACGCATCAAGGAATTCTGCATGATCCCAGAGACATCTCAAACTGATGTCATCAACTAGTCCAAAGACTTAAAGCGAAGTTCCACCCAAAAATTGAACTTCCGCTTTTCGGAACCCTCCCCCCTCCAGTGTCACATTTGGCACCTTTTTAGGGGGAGGGGGTGTAGGTTCCCTGATGTCCATAAACCAACACAATATAACCAAATATTTCTTTTTGGAAAAAAATGTTTTTTATTTTTTTTAAAAAACACATAGGGCCAGATTCACAAAATAATTACGCCGGTGTATCTACAGATACACCGGCGTAATTCGAATATCCCGCCGGCGTATCATTGTTTTGTATTCACAAAACAAGATACGCCGGAATTACGCTAGGATCCGACTTGCGTAAGTCACTTACACCGTCGGATCCTAAATGCAATAATACGCCGGCCGCTAGGTGGCGTTTACTTTGATTTCTGCGCCGAATATGCAAATGAGCCGATACACCAATTCCCAAACTTTTTTGCGCCGTGTCGACGTAGTTTCCGTAAGCGTAAGGTTACCCCTGCTATATGAGGGGTAACCTTACATCAGACCGCCGTATGCCATGTTAAGTATGGACGTCGGGACAGCGTCGTGTTTTTCCGTCGTTTACGTAACTCGTCGTGAATAGGCCTTTACGTTAATTACGTTGCCGTCATAATCGCTGTATTTGCGGCGTACGACGGAGCATGCGCAGTGGCCTACGTTTAAGGCCGGCGAATGCGCAGTTCGTTCGGCACGGGGGGGCGCTTAATTTAAATACAAGCCGCCCTTGAATTACGCGGCCTTACGCCGGACCACTTACACTACGCCGCCGCAAATTACGGAGCAAGTGCTTGGAGAATACGGCGCTTGCTCCTGTAAATTGCGGCGGCGTAGTGTAAATAGCTTACGCGACGCCGCCGCAGGATGTACCTGAATCTAGCCCATATATAGTATACAAAAAAAGTGATACACAACAAGAAAAGGTGCATTGCATTAGGACATACGTATGAACGCTGCCTGTGAAGCTTGTCAACCCAACCCACCTCACTCCCTCAATCGCCCAATACATATTTAACCAATAGGCAGAGGATCTATGTAAAAAAAAAATACCCACACTGTCTAGGAGATATGAGATACAAAACCCACCATACATTTAGCACAGAAGGCCTATTCACCCACTCCGTTAAAGGCTTTGAGATGCAAATCATGACCGCTCATAGATCATAAAAGAAAACTGCAAACAAGGGTGAAAATCAATCTGTTACAGTGAGAGGTGAAGCCACCCAGCCCCCCCAGACCTTATCAAATTTAAAGCGGGATTCCACCCGCAATTTTTTTTTTTTTTTTAAAGTCAGCAGCTACTAACAGTGTAGCTGCTGACTTTTAATAAGGACACTTACCTTGTCCTACTTGCCCGCGCTGATGGCCCCCCGATGCCGGTCCCACGATCGATCCAGGTCCCGCACCGCCATTCACACTAGGGGAAACAGGCAGTGAAGCCTTATGGCTTTACTGCCCATTTCCTACTGCGCCGGCGTGAGTCTCACGCCGGCTTGTGAATGGGCGGCTGCTCTCTGAGAACACACACAGTTCCCAGAAAGCAGCGCGCCCCATTCACTAGGAGAAGAAGCAGAAGGTGGGGAAGAGGCAGATTACGGACTTCCGCATAGCAACAGGTATTTCGGGTGAGTATAACATTTTTTTTTTCACTTTTTTTTATTTTATTTATTTAGGATATATGGCCAAATGTTGTTTTCCTGGGTGGAACTCCGCTTTAAGACGCGCCCCCCCGTTCAGATATATGGCTTTGTAATATAACCAAATCTTTAATAGTCTTTGCTATGAAAGACTTCAAATTCTATGTTAATGTTTTGAAAAGTTGAATAAATGCACAGGTACAAAATTTAGGATGGACCTGTTATTTTTTTTATTTTTTTGCAAAGGTCAGATGCTGGAAAGAGTCCAGAACAACTGTGTGTATTTTAGTGCTTGAAGACAAGAGTCCGCTATCATGTAGATTAGATGAAAGCGATATTAAGAACCATAAGGTTCATGTTTTTCACTGTGTGTTCTTTAGACTTGAACTGCCCCACCTACACTGTTTGCAAATCTTGCATACTGAACAGCACACATTTTTGTATACAAACCTATTGACTCTACGTCTTATTATAGTTTGGAAAGATAAAAATAAGACTCTAAATAAGGGTCCTTTCACACGGAGCGAACCGTTTTTCGGTACGCTCCGTGTGTCCGTCGGCTCAGCGGGGGATCCCCGCTGAGCTGTCAGGCGGACAGGGCGGTCCCCGCACACTGTGCAAGGACCGCCCTGTCTCTCCTCCACTCTTCCCTATGGGGAATCGGATGGAAACGGACCGTCTGTCCGTTTGCATCCGATCCGTTTGGCCGGACGGAAGAAAAATAGGACATTCTTCCGTCCGAAAAAACGGATGCGGATCTTGCGGACGTTAGCGGATGCATCATCCGCTAACGGATCCGCTCCCATAGGGGTTCATTACAAGTCCGTAAACGGACTTGTAATGAATGGACGAGCGGAGCCGACATGTGAAAGGGGCCTAACTAAAACTGGAGAGTGCAAAATCTGGTGCAGCTGTGCATGGGAGCCAATCAGCTTACAACTTCAGCTTGTTCAATTAAGCTGTGACAAAAAAAAAACTGGTTTCTATGCAAAACTGCACCAGATTTTGCACTCTTGGGTTTAAGTAAATCAGCCCCAGGGTGACCTGCAGTAAATAAGTATTGGGTGTAAACATACTGCTATGTACATTTTCTAACAGTTACCCGGCGGTAAAAAGTCAGGGGAAAGCCGAAAACTGGCTTGGCAGCTTTTTCCCCCTACACACCGCCGGTTTTCCTGGGAGGAAAACTTCCATGAAAGCTTTGGCCAGGGAAACCTGACCGTGTGTATGCTCCCCCGGAGGCTTTACCCATAGGAAAACTGCTGGCTTAAAAAACGATGGGAATCTGGGCAGGAAAAAAAGAAAACATGTTCTAATTTTTCCCGCCGCGACTCCTGGCAGTTTTCTTGTTGGGAAAACTGTAATGGAGCATACACACTGCCAGTTTTCCCGGCCAAAAGCTGTCATGGCAGTTTTCCTGACGGGAAAACTGGTCGTGTGTACGAGGCATTAGAGGTAAAAGATCCCATCATAATATCATATCTTAGATACAGTGCACAACATAGAAAGGTGGATGACATACAAAGTCCTCAAAAGGGATATCACAACAATGGATTAAAAAAGGATGACCCCTACCCTCTTTTTCGTTCCCTCTCTTTCTATCTTTCTCACATTCCTCTTTTCCTTCTCTTCTACTTTTCTTCTCTATGTTCTGGTTTTATGCTGTGCTTGTGTTCAGGTTTTTTATATAATCTGTGTTTGGGAAACGTTCTCCATATATATACACATGTTACGCCTCTATCATAGGGGTGAAGGAAGTTGAAGAGGGATTCTCCTCTCTTTTTCTCCCTCCCTCTCCATCCAACTTGTTATTTATTCTTTTAGTATTAGGTTAATTTAATCGGTCCAGATATCATACACTTCGTACCAGAGGTACTTGAGAAGTTTTAAGTTTATGAAATGGAGGTACATCACGAAGTGGACTTCACAAAACTGTAATATTTATAATAACTTGCTAAGAAGGCAGGATGGTTTGGGGGAATTACTCTACCTCCCCGGGCACAGAGTGATCCCATTGGGGGTGTCAGTGGGGGTGGAGGGTGCCCTTCCCATCTAATTTCTATATATGTTGGACCAATAAGGTTTTGATTTATCCCAACTGCTGTAGACTAGGGACCCTAGACGGATTGATAGGAACTGCAGGATTTGGGGGAGAGTAGGGAGCTACCCCGGTTAGACTATATGGCTTAGGGTCAGAATTTACTCCCTTGTTGAACCTATTTTCCTTTCATCGCAGATAGAATGTTATTTAGGTATGGTTGAGAAATGACGAAGTGATGTCTCAATATTTAAGGATATGTAACAAAATGTATTGATTTCCTGATATGTTCTTTAAATTGTACTGACTTTATTCCGAAAATAAACTTAAACTTGAATGAAAAAAAAAAAAAAAATCAAAAAAAAAAAAAGGATGACCATTTCTATCATCAGGATTATAACAGTGGTCTTCAGTAACAGAGTGCAAATATAACCGTACATGATGATAATGACCCAATGAAAATGCGTACACAGGTATCATACATTAAAGATCAAAATAGCTAAAAATGCCAGCAACTGCTTGCTTCTTCTTAAATCTTTATTAAGCACTAACAGCAGTGCGACATCTAAAGTGCTAACATGTTTCGGCCGGAGCCTTCCTCATAGCATCGTGCAAACATTCAGTTTAAAAAAAAAAAAAAAAAACTGCAAGATAAAGTCATAGGGCCAGATTCAGGTAGTCCAGAGCATCTTTGCTCTGGAGTAACGCTTCTCATTTGCGTTGCGCTGCAGAAATTTTAGGAGCAAGTGCTGTCATTCACGAAGCACTTGCTCCTAAAGTTGCGGCAGCGCATCGCAAATGAGCCGGCGGAATTCAAATTGGGCGGGTACGGGGCGTGTAGTATGCTAACTAAGCGCGATCCCGCCGCCAACGTACTGCGCATGCGTCGAGTGTCAAAACATCCCCGTGCGCATGCTCCAAAATCTGTGAATGAACGTCAATGACGTCACATTCCCATTCATGACCGTTTTACGCAAGCGACGTTTTTTTTTTTTTTTCCCGACGCGATGACGACGCCTATACCTAACATAGGATACTCCAACCCCATGTAGGTATATCTATGCGCCGCGTATCCTGTCCGGAAACGTCGTATCGTCATTGCGTCGCGCCGGAATTCGATCGTGAATTGCCGATTTCCGCTCATTAACATATTTTTTGAGCGTAAATCGGCGGGAACGCCCCCGGCGCCATTTTTAAGTTGAAGTAACGATGCGATGGCGAAACTCAGTTACGCTGCTCGCATCGGAACTTCAACCCGGCGTTTCTTGTTTTCTGGTTACAGAAAACAGAAACGCCGGCTCAAAGTCACAGTTAGGCTGGCGGATCACTCGATCCGCCAGCCTAACTGTTCGTGAATCTGGCCCATAATGAGCTAGTGTGCATCATTTGCTACTTATAGCAATTCAGCAAATTGCTAAATATTCAGTTGAAATACATACGTATAACTGTTTTAGTTGTAATTCTGTTTAGTCAGTCTTGTGATTCACACAATGGCTCCTGCTTATTAGCAATATTGTTTCATGGTTTAAATATGTACATTCCTGTGTCACCTCCATGCTTTACTGGCCAATAAGTCAATATTGTCATTCAGCAGATTTAGAGTTTAGTGGGTAACCAGATGACAGTTGAAAAATAAGTGTTCCACTTTCCTTTACACAATCATAATGAAATAAAGTGTATTTACAAAAACTAAGCATTTTTTTTCATAATGTCAGCACTAAAGTTCTTTCACTTTCAGCCACATACACAATTACCCTTTACATGAAGAATACAATTTGTTCACAAAATGCAAATTGAGCGAACAGAAGAAAAATCTAAATCAATATATATTTTTTTTCCCAACAAACAAAGGTGCTTTATTGTAAAAGAAAATCATGTAGTACTGAATACCTCTTGACATGGTACAAAACAGGACATACAATAAGGAACATCAGTGTACAGAAGATAACATTGATCAGGCAGAATAACAGGCCATACCATGTCACTCAAATAAAACCAACGGCAAAAAGGTAGGTCCACAAATAAACAAAAACAAGACAAAAACCCCAAACCCCACACACCCTCCCCCGAGAACACAGGAGACAGGGCCCTTAAGAGGAGAGCCAAGGAGTCCATACTTTGTAATATTTCCATGGGCAACCACGGTTAATGTAAGTGATTCTATACATAGGCAAAGCAGCCTCAATCTGTGCTTCCCAGGAGGAAAGAGATGGGGGGATGGGACAATCCATTTCAAAAGTATCTCCTTCTTAGCATAAAATAAAAGGTAATAAATCAATCATTTCAAATGATGTGAGCGTTGTGCATCCTCGTGCACCTCCAACATTGCCAGTTCAGGCAGCATCTGGAGGGACAGCTGCAGCCACGAATTAAGTTCACTAAGCACCTCTGACCAAAACCCCACTACAACAGGACAGTCCCAAAACATATGAAGAAAGGTGCCAACTTAAGTCCTACATTTAGGGCACATGGGATCTCTGGCCGGGAATATGCGATGGAGTTTTTGGGGAGTGCAATAAATTGCAAATTTATTTGGGGAAAGGTAGTAACTCTCCCCGGGGCCCAGGCCTGAGGGTCCAGAATGGAACAGAAGTGCGGCAGGCCGGGGCTGCCCCACAGTGGATGTGCAGGGGACCACTGATCGGGTTTCAAATAGCGCCGCTGAGCAGCCCTCTACACCCTCCACGTCGCCTGAGTAGGCCAGGGGACCGCTTCATATGCCCCTGGTCCCCTATAGACGAAATTACGAAGGTCGGCTAGTGAACCAAGGCAATTAGCCTCCAAGCAGACCGCTGCATTAGATCTGGAGCCCTGAAACCACCAATGAACCAACACCAACATTGCAGCCCAAAAGTACACCTAGAAGTTAGGGAGAGCCAGGCCCCCCATGTGCGCAGGCAATCACAAGGTGGAGCGTGCCAACCTAGGGACCACACCACCTCAAATAAAGGAGCCCACACAGTTATTAATGTCTTTAAAAAACGAGACCGGAACTCACACTGGACAGTTCCTAAAGAGGTAGGTAAACTTAAGCAGTATCATAATTTAACAAATTTATGCGACCGAGGAGGTTAAGCGGAGGGTCAGCCCAGGCAGTACACCTGTAACGCAGGGTAGTCAGGACCAGTTTTAAATTCTTTTTGACATACTTAGAAGGGTCTCGGGTCACCACAACACCAAGGTATCGGAACTCCTCCACCCATCTCGGGGAGGGGGAAGCCCCAGAAACCGCACCATCATCATTGGGAAGTAACACAGATTTACCCCAGTTGATTTTGATGCCAGAAAATTTCCCAAACTCATCAAAAATACGCAGTGCAGCTAAAAGAGAGGGGCCAGCATCATTCAAGTATAGCAACGCGTCGTCGGCATACAGGGACAGCTGCTTCTCCAGCTTACCCACCCGCAAGCCCAGGACATCCGGAGCGCTCCTGATCAAAATCGCCAGGGGCTCCAGAGCCAGAGCGAACAGGCCGGGGGAGAGCGGGTACCCCTGCCGCGTACCGCGATACAAGTTAAAGGGTTCCGAGAGCCAGTTGATGGTGCAGACTCAAGCTCTAGGCGCCTGGTAGAGCAGTTTAATCCCATGTATGTACCTGAGGCCAAACCCAAAGCGACGCAGAACCTCCCACAGAAAGGACCACTCAACAGAGTCAAATGCCTTCTCGGCATCGAGAGAGGCAATGACCCTGGTGCCCGGGTTATCATGCGGGATGATGAGGTTCAGGAAGAGGCGCCTAACATTAATATCAGTCCCCTTACCCGGCATAAATCCAGTTTGATCAATACCCACCAGGTCGTCAATGACCCGGGACAGTTGGAGGGCCAAGATCTTTGCAAAGACCTTCGCATCCACATTTAAGAGGGAGATGGGTCTGAAGGATGCACAATCCAGCGGATCCTTGCCAGGCTTGGTCACTAGTACAATAATAGCCTCATTCATCGAATCGAGCAGGGCCTCCAAGGTTCCAAAGAGAGGAGTGAAGTTGCCTTAGAGGCTAGGATTTTGGTAAAATTCATATAAAATTCAGATGGCAAGCCATCTGCCCCAGGAGCCTTCCCACCCCGAAGATGTCCCATGGCCACCTGCACCTACTCTAGGGTGATATCCGCCTTCAACCCTGCCTTATTAGAGAGAACGGGGAACGATAAGGGGTCTAAAAAGGAAGAGAGGTCAGATTCCCCAAAACAACGATTGATGCCATCTGGCGCCCCGATCAAACGATCCTGACTGTCCCTGATGGAGCCAATAGGAGTAGATGGTACAGCACCTTTGGTCAACCAGGCCAAGAGCCTCCCATTTCTTTACCCCATGCTCAAAGACCCTTTGGGCCAAATACAGGAGAGACTTTGCAACGCCCTCCGCCATGTGTGCGCATCGTCTGGGGTAGCGACAAATTCAGCCTCCAATGCAGCAGCCATAGACTCCAGGTCCTCTAAGGACTGAGCTGCCTCTCGCTTAAGACGAGAGATACATGTTATAAACTCCCCCCTAGCCCATGCCTTAAAGGAGTCCCACAGGGTCAGAGGAGCATCAGAGTCACTGTTGTCAGTCCAAAAATTACAGATAGAAGCAGCAAGAGGTTCCTGAAAACGCTCGTTGTTAGCCCAAAATCTGGACAAACGCCAGAGACGGGATTCAGGGGGGACAGTCAAGGCAAGAGACAAACATAAGGGAGCATGATCTGAAATACCCCTGGGAAGCACAGTAATATCCCTGACACATTGTAAAGCAGGGCCAGAGGCATGCACCAAGTCAATCCTAGACAAGGTCTTAAATGAGGAGGAATGGCAAGTATATTCTCTCAGCGTCGGGTGCATGTGTCTCCAAACATCAGTGAGAGTGTAGGTTTCTGCCCACAATCTAAGGTCAAGGGAGTCACGAGCCGACAAGCTCAGCCTGTCCAGGTCCGCAGAGGGAACCATATTGAAATCCCCTAGAAGGAAAACTAGGGTAGTATCCAATTGTACAACAAATTGCATGATCTTATGCAGGACCTGGCATGAGGATGGTGGTGGAACATATATCCCTACCAACACAACATTCTTATCATATATAGTAGCATGAATGATAACAAACCTCCCATCCCTATCAGTTTTGACATCAAATCAATATTTGGTGAGACTACCCTTCAAACCAGCATCAATTCTTACACTTGCATGTGTTTAAGGGCCCTTTCACACGTCCGTTCAGTTCGTCCGTTTTTTTTGGACGTCCGTTAACGGACCTCAATGCTTCCCTATGGGTTAGCGTCCGTTAGCGGATGAGCATCCGCTAAACGTCCGTTAACATCTGTCTGCGTTAAGCTCCGTTTTTTTGGACGGAAGAAAACCCTATGTTTCTTCCATCAAAAAAAACGGAACGGACGAAAAACGGATGAAAAACTGATCAACTGAAGGGGAAAAAACTGAAGGGGAAAACTGAACGGACGTGTGAAAGAGCCCTTACACTTGCACAAAGTCAAGGATTTTTTACAATTAAAGTCAGGTGTATGATTATTAACTAATTATACTAAGCGGGTGCTAATGATCATCAATTTCATATGTAGGTTGAAATAGTCATTAACGGAGACAGAAGCAGCTGTGTAGAGGGCTTAAAACTGGGTGAGGAACAGTCAAACTCTGCTACTAAGGTGAGGTTGTGGAAGACAGTTTCATGTCACAGGTCATACACCATGGCAAGACTGTGCACAGTAACAAGACACAGGGTAGTTATTAGGGTTGTCCCGATGCCTCTTTTTTAGGACCGAGTACAAGTACCGATACTTTTTTTTATGTATTCGCCGATACCAAATACCGATACTTTTTTTTAAATGCAGCCTTGTGTCCCCAAATGCAGCCTTGTGTCCCAAAGTTCAGCCATGTCCCTCTGATTAGCCATGTCCCTCTGATTAGCCATGTCCCTCTGATTAGCCATGTCCCAAAGTTTAGCCATGTCCCAAAGATCAGCCATGTCCCTCTGATTAGCCATGTCCCTCTAAGTTCAGCCATGGTCCCTCTAAGTTCAGCCATGGTCCCTCTAAGTTTAGCCATGGTCCCTCTAAGTTACATCAGGTGTCCCCATCACAGTGCTTTTTTAAATCAGGCGTCACCATCACAGTGCCCCTTTACATCAGGTGCCCCCATTACAGCACCCCTTTGCATCAAGCATTCCCGTCAGAGTGCCTCCTTACAGCAGATGTGCCCACCAGAGTCCCCTTAACATAAAATGTGCCCATCAGCGTGCACATTAACATAAAATAAGGGTCACTCTGATGGGCACCTCTAAGGTTAAGGGGCTCTCTGATGGGCACATTTTAATTTAAGGGGCACCATGATGCACACATTTTTTATTTAGGGGGCACTCTGATGGACACATTTTATTTTAAGGGGCAGGCTGATGGGTATATTTTTAATGTGCACACTGATGGGCATATTTTGTTAAGAGGCACACTGATGGACACATTTTGTTGTGTCCATCAGAGTTCCCCCTAACATAAAATGTGCCTATCAGGCGTGGACATAAAAATATAGCCATCAGCGTGCCCCTTAAAATAAAATGTGTCCATCAGAGTGCCCCCTAAATAAAAAATGTGTGCATCATGGTGCCCCTAAAATTAAAATCTGTGCATCAGAGTGCCCCTTAAATTAAAATGTGCCCATCAGAGTGCCTTAACAGAAAAAAGGTGTCCATCAGCGTGACCTTTAAAAAAATAATGCCCAGCAGCGTGCACAATACATGTTGCCATTCCCACATACCTTAATGGTAGGAGGGCACACGTGCAGGACCCGGGAACCACGAACACCGGCCTATTTGCAAAAAGAGCCTTCTGCCGTACAGCGGGAACCGCAAGAACAGGGGGTGTGGCGCGCACACTCGCCAGGAGAGCTGTCCTCAAATCAGGGGACTGCGAGCAGCATGGGGGTGGGCGCACACGTGAACATCGCGGTCCCAGCAAATCAACTGCTAACACTACTGGCGGCATTGCGGTCCGGGCAGAAGCAGCACTGGGGCCATTTAGTGACGGCCGGGCTATAGGCTTACTCGAGGGGAGGGAACAAATGCAGTGTAACACAGTCACATACCAGCACTGCGATTCGTTGCCGCGGCTCTCTCCGCCCCTTCTCAGCTGCCGCCCGCTATACGCCTCCTTACTGTATGCACCCTCACCAGCCCGCTCGAGGGGAGGAAACACATTAAAGTACACACATACCAACTAATTATCGCTGCCGCTCTTTTCCGCTGCCTTTAAGCACCGCTTCACCGCTCGTTGTGACAAAAAAAAAAAAGTATTCTATTTAAGCATCGGGAGTATTTGCGCGAGTACAAGTACTAGCGCAAATACTCGGCATCGGTCCCGATACCGATACTAGTATCGGTATCGGGACAACCCTAGTAGTTATAATGGATCAGCAAGGTCTCTCCCAGGAAAAGAGGAAGCACAAAAAACAGGCAATGTTGAGGATTGTAGATACAGTAGTTGACCATGGAAACTTAATGGTATAGATGAAAAATTCATCATGCTTGCTTCCATTCGACATTGGAAAGTGTCCAGCAGTGCCATCAGCACAGAACTTGTGGGACCCAGGAACACCGATCTACTTTCCAGAGATGTCTGGCCAGAAGTGATCTTTATAGAAGAATTCTAGCCAAAAAGCCATACCTCTGACGTGAAAACAAGGCTATGCGACTCAACTATGCATGAAAACACAGGAACTAGGGCGCAGAAAATGGCAGCAGATGCTCTGGACTAATGGGTCAACATTAAAATATTTGGCTGTAGCAGGAGGCAGATTCTTCACCGAAGAGCTGGAAAGCAATATAATAATGAGTGTCTACAGGCAAGAGTGAAGCATGGTGGAGGTTCCTTGCATTGTTTGGGACTGCATTTTGGCAAACAGAGTTGGGGATTTGATCAGGATAAATTATTATACTTATTATTATACAGGATTTATATAGTGCCAACAGTTTGCACAGCGCTTTACAAAAGGAATAAATGGTGTCCTCAATGCTAAGAAATACAGACATTCTACAGATATTTATCCATCATGCCATACTATGCCATACTATCAAGGAGGCGTGTGGTTGCCCCCAAATTTATTCTGCAGCAGGGCAATGACCCCCAAGCATACAGGCAATGTCATTAAGAACTACCTTCTGCCTAAAGGAGAACAAGGAGTCCTGGAAGGGATGGTTTGCCCCATAAAGCCCTGATTTCAACATCATCGAGTCTGTCTGGGATTACATGAAGAGAGAACACAGAAGATCTGTGGTTAGTTCTCCATGATGTTTGAAACAACCTACCGGTAAAGTTTCTTCAAAAACTGTGTTCAATTGTACCTAGAAGAATTGATGCGGTTTTAAAGGCTAAGGGTGGTCACACGAAATATTGAATTGATTTAAAGTTCTCTTGTGTTCATTTACTATTGATAAAAATGTTTTAAAAAAATAAACTATTAACACTTCTTTTTTCTGAAAGCATTCTAAATTTATAGCATTGTTTCAATTCTGCCTAAAACTTTTGCACAGTAGTGTAATTCTAAAATGTTTACTAATGGATTTGACTGCATGTGACCTTCAATTTGTACCTCCATTTTGCTAACCTTCATCATACAACCAATTTAGTAAGTATTCTATTGCTTTTGTTTTTTAGGTATTGTGTTTGCGCCTTATGGTCCCATATGGAGACAGCAAAGACGATTTTCTCATTCAACGTTGAGGCACTTTGGGCTGGGAAAACTAAGTCTGGAACCCATAATCATTGAAGAGTTCAAATATGTGAAGGAAGAATTGTTGAAATTCGGTGATAAAGGCTTCAGCCCATTTCAGATTATCAATAATGCTGTTTCAAATGTTATCTGTTCTATCAGTCTTGGTAAACGTTTCAACTATGAGGATAAAGAGTTTAAGACCATGTTGAACTTCATGTCACGAGGCCTTGAAATCAGTTTAAACAGTGAAGCTATCTTGACTAATGTGTGCTCTTGGATGTACTACCTTCCTTTTGGACCCTTCAGAGAACTCAGAAAAATTGTGATTGATATCACAGCCTTTCTGAAAAGGATAATTGAAGAACATAAGATTTCTTTGGATCCTGAGAATCCCCGGGATTTCATTGACATGTACCTTCTTCATGTAGATGAAGAAAAGAGGACTCAGATTGAGACCAGCTTCAACGCAGAATACTTGTTTTACATTGTTGGTGACCTTTTCATTGCTGGAACAGATACCACCACAAATACCTTACTGTGGTCTATCTTATATATGTGTCATCATCCAGATATACAAGGTAAGTCAGCTAATGAATAACGTATCTAGTGCAAATTATACAGATTTTATTTTAACCTTGTGACATTGCCTTTCCCCAATAATGAACGCTAAACAAATTGTATAAATGTTGGAAGCGCATGTCTAATGTAATACATACAGTACTGTATATTCTTTTAAGAGACTGGAAAATTACATTAAACTTAGCAACCACTAAGGGATGATTAAGAAAGTCAAAATATTCCGATAAGGCCTCATTCACACGAGCCGGATCTGCTACGGAGTCCACCAGCTCCCGCCAGCTCAGCGGGAGATCTCTCCGATGATCTCCACTGAGCTGGCGAATGACAGGTCCCTCTCTGCTCACTGAGCAGGGAGGGGCTTGTCGAGCGCCGCTGTCTCCTATGGAGAGATAGGACGAAAACAGACAGCATGTCCGTTTTCATCAGATCTCATCCGATCCGCCATGGACGGGTGGCGACATATCGATTTTAGCGGATCGGATGTCAGCGGACATGTCACCGCTGACATCCGACGCTCCATAGGCTTGCATGGAGCGCCCGTTCAGGTCCGCCGAAAAAACTGTGTGAAAGGGGCCTAATTCAAGAATACAGTAAAACTCGGATGTGGAATATCAGTGAGTATAAGATGAAACACAACATTTTGATTTTCACAAGTCTTTGATTTATGTGTATTATGATGTAATGGATGGTTGGGATAGTTGCAAAAGACAGACAACTTTTATATGTTTATTAGACAATTGTACAGAAAATAGATTCATCCTGTATATACTTTTTGTCTTTGCACAATGTTATCACCTTGAACTTAAAGAGACCAAGTCAGCAACCTAAAGAAGTAAAGGTAAAAGCTAAAAATAAATACATGCTTACTTACAATGTTTTTCTTTTCCATAAAACAGTTTTTCACGTGCAATGTGATTTTAAATGAACGTAAACTCTTAAATGCAAGAATAATTTTATGGGAACATTTTGAATTTCTGGCAACAGGGTCTCTTTAAAGAGGACATGAACTTAAAAAGTGAAGATTTGCCATGTTATGGGGGAACATTCAAAAATGTTAAAGTGAAACTGTAGCCTTACAAAAAAATAGCTGTCACTTAAATTTAAATTCAGGGGGGGGCGTGGCCTGGACATGGCTGAGTGAGGCAGCTTGTTCTCAGAGCTCCCGGCCTGTCCACCCAATATTCGGCAGAAAACACATTTAAAACCGGCATGTACTCAGCTAAAAAGTACAAGACTAGGGCGACTACACGGGGGACACCAGCTGGAAAAGTTTCGGGCAAAATCCAGAAATACTTCAAGCTACTACAGGAGAATCCCCCGGGTGGTGACCTAACAGCACCACGCGGCTCCCCTCTCGTGGAGCCGCAGACGAGGAGGCCCAGCCACCATCCCCTGGAGGTACGATCCCAGACGCAGGCTTCACTTCGCCCCCCTCCCCGGAAACCCCCTCCCAGATGGCGATGCCTTCCCAGAGCTTACCGGAGATGGGAGAATTGGATCACGACATCCGGACGTTGCTCCAGGCCCTCCCCACGAGATCAGATATCGAGGCCTTAATACTACGGAGGAGACACATAGGCGCGACATCCAGGAGGTGAGAGGGGAGGTCTCCACCCTCGCTGACCGTGTGACGACCGGAGAGGAGTCGGTATCTTCACTAGAGGCCCGGGTCACGGCGCTTGAGCAGGCCCGCGAACACCACCGAGAGGCAGCGATATCGCTACAGCTCCACCTGGAGGATGTGGAGGACCGGAGCCCCCGCAACAACCTGCGGGTCCGGGGGGTACCTGAGTCGGATGGCCCGGAGGACGCTGGAGCGCGAGTGACGGAGATCTTTAGGGAAATCCTGGGAGATCCAGGGGTCACCATCGAGCTGGATAGAGCGCACAGGTCACTAGGCCCCAAGCCAGCAGACCCAGACAGACCTTGCGACATAGTGTGCAGAGTGCACCGCTACACGCTACGGGAGACCATCCTACGTGGAGCCTGGGACCGAGAAGAACTGGAAGTGGATGGCTCGCGCATCAGAATCCTACCCGACCTGTCTAGGGCGACACTACGCCGACGGGCCTTACTGAGACCCCTTCTGGATCTCGCCAGGGAGCTGGAGTATACCTACAGGTGGAGCTACCCCCTTGCGGTTACCTTCCGCAAGGACGCGCAAGCCTTCACACTGCAGACTTTGGCGGACCTTCCAGCGCTGTTCCGCTTCATGGAGACAGACCACATCGCGGTTCCCGACTGGCTACAGTTCCTCCCCCGTCAAACCGGACGCTCGGGAGTAGCAGCATACCGGGGTCCCATGCAGCCCCGACAACAAAGAGGCAGACGGAGACGCCGGTCGGGCCGAGGAGAGGTGGCGCGTGAGTAGGCCCTGGGCCATGCATCCCCGATCCCCCCACTCGTTCAACCCCGAGACACTGCCTCCGTGACTGGCTTACACTATGGACCCCATGCTCTCCTAGTACCCGCTGACACTCGCACCCTTCATTAGCTCTGCACTGCCCCCTTGATGTCTACCCGTTCCCCGCGGGACCATGCACGCAGGTAGCTTGACCCTGCTCCCAGTTCCAACGGAATACGAACGGTGAATGCGACCCCCCCGGAGCAGCTGTGACCGGTGAGCGCAGACTGTTCCGCTTGTGACACCTACGGGCTGAGGCACCTGGCCAGTGGTTATATGCCCCCCACCACCCGGGACGCTGCTCAGATCCAGGGTGACCCCCCGATGGATGACGTGAGTCCCCATCTGTACCGTATAGTACACTCTTGAAACACTAAAGCCCTGACATACTTTATTACTGATGGAACTGGAGTGGTTTTGGGGTTCGTACGTACCCCGGCGGCGGGTGGGCACCCCTGGATGAGGTGGGGACTTGGGTGGGGTTCTGCCCTGCAAAGTTTGGCCCTGGTTGTGTATCAGTCTGTATAGGGCCTGGGCCGGATGGGTTTGTGGGCTGTATGCAACACTATGCTGTGCTTTGGGAAGGGTTGCACAAAATTTGTGAGCACCTAAGATCCGGGAGGAGATGAGCCCCTTCGGGGGTTATGGATATGGATGTGGTCAGTACATTGCTTAACTGAGCCCACGGAGATGGAGGAACCTACTTGGAGGAACGGGGCGGGGGAGGGGGGATAATCCCGCACTTAGATGCGGGAGGGGGAACTCCTCGTGTTGGGGGCACCGCCAAACAGGTTATTTGCACTTTTAGTTTGTACTTTTTGGTTTACTCTCTTATCTCTCCTTATGCACTGATAGCTGTGTTGAATGCCATTATTGCCTGCAATATTAGTCTAATAAGTTATGCCGTATTATCTGTTGTTTAAAATATGTTTTATGTTTTCTTGTCGGGTTTGGGTGGGGGGCTGGGGGCTCGCTTCCTGTCTCTGTCTGGTTAAACCCCCACTTAGGACTGCGCTCGATTACCGGGTTCCCGGTGAGCGCCTTAGCCGTTTTATTTCGCTACCGTAGTAGACCTTTGGCTACACACTCTAGTGTAGACCCTGTACCTTTAATCTCTCTCGCTACTGCTCTTCTTTCTCTAGCTTTCCTTTTCTAAGTCGCTTTACCCCCCCCTCCCCCCCTCCCCCCCTTATTGCACGAGTATGGAGGCGCTCAATGTGGTGTCGCTCAATGCTAAAGGCCTTAATACGCCAGAAAAGAGACGCATGCTACTGCACGACATGCGAGCCATGAAAGCTGACATTGTAATGCTTCAGGAAACCCATTTCAGGGACAGTAACCTACCCCTCCTAAAAAATAGGAATTTCCCCTTTGCCTACCACTCCCGGTTCACAGAGGCGAAATCAAGAGGGGTCTCCATCCTCGTCGCTGCAAGAGTACCATGGAAGCTACTCAGCATTCAGACGACAATGGCCGGTTTCTGTTCCTAAAAGGTATGATTGGGGAGAGGAAGGTATCCTTTGCTAACCTATACACACCTAACGTACACCAAGAAAGCTTCCTTAAAAAACACCTGCTGAAATTCCACCGCTTTGCGGAGGGACATTTGATTATAGGAGGAGATCTAAACGTCCCCCTGATCCCGTCTGAGGACACATCCTCCGGGAAATCCTCCATGACTCGAGACTCACACAGGCGAATAGGCGAGACCTTACATTCCCTGCAACTAGTGGACGCTTGGCGTCTACTACACGTGGGAGAACGGGACTACACCTTTTTCTCTAGGCCACACCAGTACTACTCGCGGATTGACTATTTTCTCCTACCTCACGGGCAACTCCACGCGATACAGGAAGCTTCCATCGGATCAATTACCTGGTCTGATCACGCCCTGATTGTCCTAAAATACACCATTGCTGACTCGGGGGGCAGCCACAGACCTGTATGGCGGCTTAATGAGAGCCTCCTGCAAGACACGGAGGTGGTGGAAGAAGTTGTCCGAGAATTGGGAAACTACTTCACCACCAATACCACTCCGGACAGCACTGGGGGAACTATTTGGGAGACACACAAGGCCGTCGTCCGCGGGATCCTTATGAAACACGGGGCGAGACTGAAAAGAGAGAGGGCAGCACAGCTGTCTGTACTTCTGGACAAATTACATACCCTGGAGACTGCACAAAAAACCGCCCCTAATAGGCAGCTTGGTGCAGAACTTGATACAGTCAGATCAAAGGTGAAGGACATCTTACAATATAAAGCTAAGTCGGCGCTGCAGATATGCAGGCTAAAAGCCTATGTATCCGGTAATAAATGTGGCAAGCTTTTAGCTAATACCCTCCGTACACAAAGACTAGCGGCCTATATACCCTGTGTTATGTCCAAGTCTGGGAAGAGATGCTCACTGCCCCAACAAATTACGCAGGAATTTAGAAACTACTATGACTCCCTGTACAACCTGGACAAAATCCCGACAGACCAAGACTCAAATATAGACTATATTTCCACATTCCTAATGCCTTCCCTGCCGACTGAAGCTAGGGAGAGCTTGGAGGCCCCTATTACCCTATCCGAGTTACAATCGGCCCTGAAGGAGACCAAGCCAGGTAAAGCCCCTGGTCCGGATGGCCTAAACATTGCCTACTATAGGACCCTGTTCCCCTCCCTTGGCCCCCATATGGTGAGGCTATTTAATGACTTGGGGACTGGAGAACATTTTCATGCTGCCACATTACAGGCCCAAATCGCGGTGATCCACAAAGAGGGCAAGGACCCAACCCATTGCGGGAGCTATCGTCCGATATCCCTCCTGAATACAGATCTTAAACTGTTTACCAAAGTCCTGGCGACTTGGTTGCAGAAACATCTCCCGAGCTTGATCCATCTAGACCAGGTTGGGTTCGTGCCCTCTAGGGAGGCCCGCGATAACACCATCAAGGTCCTCAATCTATTTCACATAGCAACTGATAGTAAAGCGCCCAGCCTGTTCTTAGGAACGGACGCTGAAAAGGCGTTTGACAGAGTGGACTGGCAATTCATGCAGTCCACCCTGAGACATATAGGACTAGGAGACAGAATGCAACGCTGGGTTGCAGCAATATATAGGGACCCGACGGCAAGGGTCAAAGCCAATGGGGTGCTTTCTGACCCGTTCCACATTACCAATGGGACGAGGCAGGGATGCCCTCTGTCCCCACTTCTTTTTGCGCTCTCCCTAGAACCCTTTCTTTGCCATATTCGGCTGAACCCCGACATTACTGGAATACGGACTGGAGATAGACAGTATAAAGTGTCCGCATACGCAGATGACCTGATATTCACCCTCACCAATCCAGACATATCCCTGCCAAACCTTATGCGAGAATTTGACACTTACGGAAGGCTGTCTAATCTAAAAATCAATCACACTAAATCCGAGGTCATGGGGATAGGAATTCCACAGACGCGATTATCTCACCTCAAAGACAACTTCCGCTTCAACTGGACAGATGTAGCATTGAAATATCTAGGGACGCACATACCCCCCTCGCTTTCGCAGGTGTTCAAGCTAAACTTCCCCCCTCTCCTAAAAGAAGTCCAAAAACGACTCCAGCAGTGGTCTAGCGGCCTGCACTCATGGATGGGCCGTTGCAACATTCTTAAGATGACCATATTGCCCAAGTTTCTATATCTGTTGCAGGCCCTTCCGATTCGCATACTTGGCAGCTACTTCAAGCAGGTACACACGGCATTTACACACTTCCTATGGGGTGGGAGGAAACCACGTATACGGAGACAAGTGCTCTCATTACCGAAACAGCGGGGCGGACTAGCACTACCGGATGTCAGAACATATTACTGGGCGGCCCACCTGGTGAGACTCCTTGATTGGTGTCGACATAGTGACTCCAAACTCTGGACTCAGGTGGAGCAGGAACAGTCGTTGATCCCACTGCGGAGGGCCCCCTGGTGCCTGTCGGATTTACCGTCGCGGGTCGCAAGGCACCCACTGCTGGGAGCCACGATTAGGACCTGCACACGACTCTTTTCGCAGTTCTCCTTATCTAGTCACGACTCCCCCCTCCGACCTATCATTGGCCATCCCAAATTTGAACCTGGACTGGGGGACAGATGTTTTTTAGACCTCAGGGAAACAGGACTTTTTCAGGCTTCTCATTTCAGTGATGGAGGCCGATGGAAATCGGCCTCTGAACTGGCGGACCCCGGTGGGGCATATAGACTTGACTTCTTGAGGGCGAATCAGCTGAGTCACTTTCTACATGACCTCCCGCCCCCTACAGGTCCACAGACTCCCCTCACGACTCTAGAGACCCTATGTGTCAAATCCGGGGCACTGCCTCATGCACTATCTCTAATGTACGCCATGCTGAGCCACCCGCCAGACGACTATCTCATTCCAGCTCTCACTAAGTGGGAACGGGAACTGAACACTCAATTCTCCACGACCAAGAAACTGAACATACTTAGGTTTACCCACAAGTCCTCTCTCTGCTCTAAGACACAAGAGACGAATTACAAGATTCTCGTGCGGTGGTACAGGACGCCAGATCTCCTGAATAAAATCTTCCCCACCTCCTCAGCCGACTGTTGGAGATGCCAGCAGGCCAGAGGTACTCTCTTGCATGTTTTTTGGTTGTGTCCTCGGATTAGGGGCTTCTGGGAAGAGGTACGCCGAATTACACAGAAATTTACGGAAAGTGTGGTGCCGGACGACCCAGCGTACTTTCTGCTCCATGCGACAGATATGTCAACAGGGGCCTACAAAAAATCCCTGATACGTCATCTCTTGGATGCAGCCAAGGCCTGCGTACCTCTTCACTGGAAGTCCCCTCAGCCGCCGACAATTGCGCTCTGGCTTAGAAAAGTCGACGAGATCGGCCGTATGGAGGACTTGGTCCTCTCTAACCAGCAGAGACAGGAGGAATATACCAACACCTGGCAGTTATGGGACATCTTTAGGTACTCGAGGGAGGGACAGTCGATGAGAGCGGCTGAGTGACCCCTGGATATACCTCTATTGTAGTCGCCGGCACACGATTACACCTTGAGACACTCATCACAGTAGATTGTGCCCCTCTGGAGCATCTGGGTATACCTATGCTCGTGCAAACTCCCCCCCCCTCCCCCCTCTCTTCTTCTATTCTCCCTCTTCACTTGCTTTCTCATCTCTTTCCCCTTACTCTAATTTACTTGCTCTGGCTACTAGCCACTTGGAAAAACGGAAAATAAGGGAGAGGTTAAGTCTTCCAAGCCCAGAAGATGAAGTATCCACTAGTGCCCCTAGGGCCATATTTAACGGGTTAGAGAGATGGAAACGGTTTATGGGAGACAGGCGAGATGTCACCAATTGGCCTGACATAGCTCCCGCGGCCTAGTCTTTCGGGCCATATCTGATAAGCTCGTGCCTTTTAGGGACACGGCACTTCTGGGGGCCAAGGGTTCCATCTTGGACATACATATTGGATGTTACTGTTCATATCCTTCAGTTGGTTCTCTCTTTTCTTTGTTTTTGTTGTTTCTTAAGTATGACCGTAATGTTTACTCTTGACCATATCTCTGCTTTGTAAAATGTATGTGTACTTGTCCGGACGGACTGACCTCTCTGCTTCTTTATAAATAAAGAAATTTGAAAAAAAAAATAAAAAATTAAATTCAGAATAAATTCTGCAAGGTTTCTCCTAAATGTACATTTTTTTTTTTTTTAAAAGCCTGTGGCGTGCAAAAACACAACCCAAAAACTCCACCCGGTGCAGGAAAAATGTGCACACACATAAAGAGTGACACAAAAAACTGTGACGGGTGCATCGTCAAATAGTCCTCCAAGGAGAACCTAGCTCTGATCCCCCGGGGCGTTAGGCTCCTGGCAGGGAAAAGAGTATAGGAGTCCAAGCAGCCGAAACCACAAGGACCCCACTAAGGCCCATGCAGCCGAAACCACATGGCCTAACATCCTCAGAGGGACTGCCGAAACAGCCTCGGTGAGGCTCCCCCGAAGGGAGACCCCATGAGAGCAGGTGAACTAAGCCAGAAGGCCATGTCCACCTACTACCAAGACTTTCAGAGCCAGCCCGAGGACCAGCACCCTACTCATCACACAAAAAGTGCAGGTGCACCAACATAAAAAGAAGAAACGTGACAAACGGGGTAAAACAAAAGAAAGTGGGGGAGAAGGAAGGTGGGAGAGGTGAGTGGAAAGTGATCAACGTGCAATACGTTGACCGGCCCTCCGGCCAGGAAACAAAAATTCCCCTGGTCCTAGCCAAAAGGCTCGGCCCTAAGGGCAGGCGTTAAAAAGGTGTATGTGGAGATATGTGACCTAAGGTGCCACGCGTTGAGTGCCCCTCAAACACTCAGTGCAATGTATGGCACCCCTGGACTGCCACTCCAGGGGCACTATCTCCACAGGCTTTTCAACGGACCCTGACCCCCGGTCCGGACCGGCAGCACCCATCCCAGCCAGGAAGGTAGGAGAAGAGGTTGGGGAGAGCCAGCCGCAGCCGACTACTACCCACAACCCCCATCTCTCCCACCTAATTACATTCGGGAAGTACTACCCGCCTCTCCCCGAAAGGATTAGCAAAGGTTCCCTCGCCGAACAACTGACTGGGGCAGACACCACCGAATCCAGGCCAAAGGCCAGGGTCCCGGCCCTTCAGCTTCGACCTCATGCCTCTCTGCCCCGATCAGAAGGCTTTCGCCTCTACACCAACAGGCTTAGCGTCCACCGACTGCCATCCCTTTCCCCCTCGCCGAGTACTGGGGACAGTCAGTTTAGCACCACCTATTGGCAACTGATAAGAACAGATACTACACTTGATCTTAGCCAAAAGGCCGAGAAGCGGCAGGGAAGACACCCCGATCAGCCCAGCCAGAGTGCAATGGCTGAGCCTCGCCCTGGGAGAACCACCTTCATGATCATGGTGTCTCCCCTGCCAGGTAATTGATGCATGTGTGGGAGTTACATCAGCTTGTGCCAACTAGTGAAGATTGATGAAGAAACCAAACTAGGAAAACGTTTGGGAGAAGTGAGTCAGTGAGAGGGATCTTTCAGAGATTGCGTTGCTGGAGGAAAGGAAAGTACAGCAGACTTCAGTTCCTCTAATGTCTTGTACACACGGTCGAACTTTTGACTGTGCAAAAGTCAGCTGTGAGTCCGTCGGAAAAAAACAGGTTCTCTATCTGAAAAGTCTGATGGAGCCTACACACGGCTGGACTTTTCTAGAAAAAAAGCCTGTCTGACTTTTTTTCTCTGAAAATCCGGCCGTGTGTACGAGGCATTAGTTTACATAAGCAATACTCTGAATGTTTCCCATTCATCTTGAATGTCAAGGTGGAATGGAAAGATGTGCTTCCTGTGCATTGAACCTTATAGCAGTATGCATCTAAGGGCACTGCTCCCTGTAACTGTTATGCCGCGTACACACGATCATTTTTCAGCATGAAAAAAACGACGTTTTTCCAACTTCATCATTAAAACGGCGTTGCCCACACACCATCATTTAAAAAAAATGCTCTAGCAAAGCGGGGTGATGTACAATACGACGGCACTATAAAGTTCAATGCGGATGACGCCACCCTTTGGGCTGCTTTAGCTGATTCCGTGTTAGCAAAAGACGATTTGCGCTTTTCTGTCTGTTACAGCGTAATGAATGTGCTCACTCTGTTATGAACGGTAGTTTTACCAGACCGAGCGCTCCCGTCTCATAACTTGCTTCTGAGCATGCCGCAGGTTTTTAACGTCGTTTTAGCCCACACACGATCATTTTTTACAACCCGAAAAAACAACACAGTTTAAAACGTTGTTAAAAAATGCTGCATGTTCGGAAAAAAATGTTGTCGTTTTTCAGAACCCGAAAAATGATGTGAAGCCCACACACGATCATTTTAAATGACATTTTTTAAAAACAATGTTTTTTTCAAGCCGAGAAAATGATCGTGTGTACGCGGCATTAGTGTCACAAGATTTGGTGATGTCACTACCGTGCTGTTCAATGTTCTTCTTGTTGGAGAGAAACCTGTAACTGATCATCTATACTGCAATAAATGCTTTCTGTATCTTCTTCTCCCCATCTTCTTAAAACTTACCCTACCAGTTATTAGATCATCGGTGATGAGGCCAGCTCTAACATGAGGGTAGCAAATTCTTGCATTTATCAAGCAAACTACCTCCACATAGAAACACAGTATGGAAGTAGGCTTGGTTATTCAGCAATGGGGAAAAATTAGCTGCAGATAGCCTGTAAGTAGCACTGGGCATGACTTCCACGGTGCAAGTCTTTTTTTAATAATCAGCTTATATAGCTCAAAAAAGGATGTAGCACCCAAATTTAGTAGCCAGGCGATAGTTGCCTTGGCCAATTGTTAGGAAATCAATTGAGTCCTCTCTAAATCTGGACTTGTTGGACCCTTTTCTCTTCTGTCACTGTGTGACGCTATGCTAGTGACATTAGATAAGACAGGGGCTTTGCAAGCTCAGATATGCATGGATGAGGTGTCTCAAGCAATGGGCAGGGATGTTCTTTGGTCCCTTTGTCTGCTGGGAGAGCCTATTTATTTGGGTAGAGTCAGTTGATCGGGGTACTGTGTTACCTCGATGACTGTCTGGGTGGACTTGTATTGTACTGCCCCGTGCTGCTAGGCAGGAACCCTGAGGCCTATCCCGGGAACATCTGGCTACTAGGCTGTCTGAGGCCTATCCAAAAGCAGGAAGCAGTGTAGGGTTAAGACTGCTGGCTTGCAGCCCAACCAGAAGTAGAGGTTCAGATGGACGGGGAACCAGCTGAGGTATAATGGAAGCTGTCGCCACTAAGAGACCATCCACCTTGTTACCGGAGACAACCATGAGTAATCTCAAGTCAGTACCAGAGCAGTCTTCTCACCAGCTGGGGACAGTGAAGAAGTGGGAAAACTTCAGTGAGTGCCAAGCTAGGGACCCAGCGGGACAGCAGAGGTGACGCTTGCGGAGCATCAGTGGGTGCAAAGCCATGAACCTAGCGGTTAGCACGGGTGACTCTTGAAGTGTATCTGTGAGTACCAAGCCAGGGACCCAGCATCGAAGCGGGGGTGATGCTTGAGGAACATCCTGAGTGCTAGAAGTGGAAGAGCTCAGGCAGGGGCGGACTGACAACTCATGGGGCCCCCGGGCAATAGAAGATTATGGGGCTCCCGGGCTTACAGATGGCCACCACGCCAGGAGGCAGTGCAGAGGCGGGGCAGCTAAAATCTCTGGATTTTCACATCAAAAGCATGTCGGTTTCGGACATATCAGGGACAGATGTAAAAAAAACACAGATTTTTACATACTGTCCCCTGGTTTTACTGAGCCTGGCAATCCTGATGGGGCCCCCTAGTGGCAAGGGGCCCTTGGGCAGTGCCCAAGTGACTCAATGGTCAGTCCGCCCCTGAGCTCAGGGGATCCTGTGGCTATTGGATCTGAAGTCTAGTGAAAGACTGGGGGTTTGTGAGTGGAGATCCACAGTGAGTGACTATGGAGTAAATAGAAAATAAGGTAAAGTTGCATTTACATCAGTTGTTTAAAGCTGTAACTATGGATGCTCTACACCTGGCTGTTACACGTTGACACTGGAAAGCAGTGTAATAGGCACTACTACAACAGTGATTGCCGCTGGCTTCTAGGTTAATGGCAATGTTAGGGAAACCTGAGGATTTTGGTGAACTAAGCAATCATAATCTCAAATACAAGATGTCTAATGCCACGTACACACGGTCGTTTTTTGTCTTGTAAAAAACGTCGTTTTTTCTCATGAAAAAAAACCGAAGTTTTTCAAACTTCATTTTAAAAAACAACGTTGCCTACACACCATCGTTTTCTGAAAATGCTCTTGCAAAGCGCGGTTACGTAAGACACGTTCGACAGCACTCTGTTCCATTGAAGCTCCCGTCCCATAACTTGCTTCTGAGCATGCGCGGGTTTAAAAACGTCGTTTTGCCCACACACGATCATTTTTTGTGAAACAAAAGACGACATTCTGAAAAACGACATAAAAAATTGAAGCAAGTTCGAATTTTTTTTGGTCGTTTTTCAGACATAAAACAACGTTTTGCCCACACACGATCATTTTAAATGAAGTTTTTTAAATTGTCGTTTTTATTTCATCACAAAAAAACGACCGTGTGTACTCGGCATTAGATGTCTGCAATGCCGCGTATACACGGTCAGAATTTCTGACAACAAATGTTCGTTGTAAGCTTGGAAAATCAGACTGTGTGTATGCTCCATCCCACATTTGCTGTTGGAATTTCTGACAACAAATGTTTGAGAGCTGGTTCCCAATTTTTCCGACAACAAAAGTTCTTGTCGGAAATTATGATCGTCTGTAGCCAATTTCGACGCACAAAAATCCTACGTATGCTTGGAATCATTGAACTTCATTTTTCTTGGCTCGTCGTAGTGTTGTACGTGACCGCGTTGTTGACGTTCAGAATTTCCGACATTTGTGTGACCGTGTGTATGCAAGACAAGTTTGAGCGAACAATCCGTCTGAAAAAAATTTGCGGTTTTGATGTCGGAATGTATCGTGGATCGTGTGTATGCGGCATTAGTGTCTCAGTGTTGTCAGGCCCTTTATATATAAACTGTACTGCTCTCGAGCAATGCGTAGATAGCAGCTGTGAAAACCATCTTTGCTTATTCTTCTTTAGCTTATTTCATCCCTCTTCAACACTTTGTCTGGAATTATTATTTTTTTTCTATTGGTTGACCTAATCCTCTTATTTCTTTCTTAAAATGGTACATTTAAAGGGGTTGTAAAGTCAGAAGTTTTTTTTAACTTGCATGCATTTTATGCATTAGGATAAAAAGCCTTCTGTGTGCAGCAGCCCGCCTCAGCCTCCCCTTAATACTTACCTGAATCCCATCTCTGTCCAGCGATGTCCACGAGTGTCTGGGCTGTCTGGGACTCTCCCTCCTGATTGGGACACAGCAGAGGTGCCATTCACTCCTGCTGCTGTCAAATATAGTAAGTTAGCCAATCAGGAGAGAGAGGGGGCGGGGTCAACAGCGCAGCTCAGTGTCTAAATTGATACACAGAGCTGCAGCTCGCTTGGGTGCCCCCATAGCAAGCTGCTTGCTGCGGTGGCACTCAACAGAAGGGAGGGGCCAAGAGCACAGAAGAGGGACCCAATAAGCAAAGGATCTGAGATGTTCTGTGCAAAAACCACTACAAAGAGCAGGTAAGTATAACATGTTTGGTATTTTTATAGAAAAAAAAAACATGACTTTACAATCACTTTTTTTTTTCAATCAAAAAGCTTTTATTGGAGCAAAACAATAGCCCAGAGGGCACACATACAGCGTACAGATACAGCACATGACCATCGATCATGGACAGAGTGTAGGTACAAGTGTGACAACAGTGAGTAACATAAATCAGGTGACACAGAATACAATCACGTTTGAACCTAGATGCCCCAGAATGTGAGCACAATACAGCAGGGTTAGTTACCAGTCCACCCGCATCCCTCCCAATCTCCTGTTTCCACCCGTGAGACCGTGAACCCCCTGAGCTCATCCGACCCCCCTATATGCAGGTTGCAGGTGATTTCAGCCATTTCCCCCAGACTTTTTCATATTTGGCCGGACAGCCCCTGTGCGAATAGATCAGTTTCTTATACGGTAGTACGCTGTTGACCTCTGCCAGCCAGTGTGACTTTACAATCACTTTAAACATTTGTTATGTTTTCTATTTTCTATTGTACATAAAATGTATATTTTTATTATGGGTAGTTATATAGCACCATCAATTTACGCAGCACTTTACAAATATATATATTATACACTCGCATCAGTCCCTGCCCTTAAAGAAGTTGTAAAGGAAAAAAAAAATGTTGCCTAAAATTAATGTCTGCAAGGTAGACAGACAGAATAGTGTAATGATTCTGTTAAAAAACAAGTAAATACCTATTAAATTCCTTCATCTATATCACCTCCGGCGTTCTAGTTTCTGTTCTCTCTTTCACTTCCTGGTTTGCGGCGCTCATTCATGTAAGAACTACATTTCTCAGTATGCATTGCGGCACGCCCAGTAATTCACACTTCCTTGAAGTCTCTAACACGTAGAGAGCGTCCTGCCACACAGATGTAGTTCCCAGGAGGGGGCGAGCACGTCACTGACCACCGCAGTAAAGTCTCCCTTCACGGTGGTCAGTAAAATCAGACAAGCAGGAAGTGAGCAGAACAGAGAAGAAATAGAGCAACTTTTGAGCAAAAACTAACAATGAGGAAGTGAAAAGAGGAATGTCTGCAGGTAAAGGATTATTATGAACAATTTTTTTTTTCCTTTACAACCCCTTTAAGGAGCTTACAATCTACTCATATTCAAACTATGGAATTAAGAGATTTACAAATCACTGCAGTCTGTTTTTAGGTAGATTTTACACAGACTTACACAACTTTTTAGAATTGGGGTTGTGTGTACGTGGCATAAGAGAAGAAAAAAAGCTTCTGATGCCGCGTACACACGACAACAATTTTTTTTCAACCCGATCATTAAAACGGCCTTGTCTAGACACGATCGTAAAAAAAATGCTCTAGCACAGCGCGGTGATGTACAACACGTACGGCGGCACTATAAAGTGGAAGTTCCATTCGGATGACGCCACCCTTTGGGCTGCTTTAGCTGATTTTGTGTTAGTAAAAGATGATTCGCGCTTTTCTGTCTGTTACAGCGTGATGAATGTGCTTACTCCATTACGAACAGTAATTTTACCAGATGAGCGCTCCCCTCTCATAACTTGCTTCTGAGCATGCGCGGATTTTTCACGTCGTTTAACCACTTAATACCCGCCCACCGTGAAATGACGGCGGGCGGGATACTCAATTATCCTGACATCACGTCATATGACGTGATGTCAATTCAGGCCACTAGGTGGCGCGCGCGCGCCGCCGGGTTACTAACAACACCGTGCGCGTGCCCGGCGGCCGCGATGGCCGCCGGGCACCCGCGATTTCTATGTAACTGAGCTGGGACGTGCAGCTCTGTGTGTAAACACAGAGCTGCACGTCCCTGTCAGGGAGAGAGGAGATCGATTGTGTCCCTTGTACATAGGGACACAATCGGTCACCTCCCCCAGTCACCCCCCCTCCCCCTACAGTAAGAACACACCTAGGATACACATTTAACCCCTTCCCCGCCCCCAAGTGGTTAACCCCTTCCCTGCCAGTTACATTTATACAGTTATCAATGCATATTTATAGCATTGTTCACTGTATAAATGTGAATGGTCCCAAAAATGTGTCAAAAGTGTCCGATGTGTCGGCTATAATGTCGCAATCCCGAAAAAAAAACGCAGATCGTTGCCATTCCTAGTAAAAAAAAAAAAAATAATTAATTATGTCCCCTATTTTGTAGGCAATATAACTTTTGCGCAAACCAGTCACTATATGGTTATTGCGATTTTATTTTAAAATTTTTTTTACCAAAAATATGTAGAAGAATAAGTATTGCCTAAACTGAGATTAATTTTTTTTTTATTTTTTTTTTTATGGGATATTTATTATAGCAAAAAGCAAAAAATGTTGTGTCTTTTTTCAAAATTGTCGCTCTTTTTTCGTTTATAGCGCAAAAAATAAAAACCGCACAGGCGATCAAATAGCACCAATAGAAAGCTCTATTTGTGGGGAAAAAAGGACGCCAATTTTGTTTGGGAACCACATCGCACGACCGCGCAATTGTCAGTTAAAGCGACGCAGTGCCGGAAGCTAAAATTTGGTCTGGGCAGGAAGGGGGTGTAGGTGCACAGTAGGCAAGTGGTTAAAGCCCACACACGACCCTTTTTTACAACCGTTAAAAACGGCGTGAAAAAATAGAGCATGTTCTAAAAAAAAAATTGCCAATTTTTTAGAACCCGAAAAATGCTCTGAAGCCCACACACGATTGTTTTTAATGACATAAAAAAAAACGTCATTTTTTAGAACCCGAAAAACGGTCGTGTGTACGCGGCATAACAGCCTTTATAAACAGGTATTGGTAGCTGGGATGCCAAGAGGAATGGCATGGTTCACTTTACAGGTTACATTTTATAGCATTGCTTATCGTATAGAATGTGTTGGCTAAAGTACCATTTTGTGAAAAATACTTAATAATAATAATTATTAATAATAATAATAATAATTATATGAAATAATATTTCCAGCACTCAGCATTTGTCATGTAAGTGCTTGATACAGGCACAAAGTACTCATCATGTTTTCCTAAAAAAAAAGCTTATTTTTTGACCCAAGTAAACAGGTCAAATAGATAATGTTGTTTACCTGAAATATAAAATCAATATAAATACCGTCGGGAGCAAAGTGTAGTAATTTGAACATCCTTGGACAAAAGTGAAGAGCAGCAGTAAAAACACACTGTGATAGCAATCAGTGCTCATGGGGTAATCACAAGCTGCCGTTCTGAATGGTTTACGATATCTGGACTGTGATTTCTCAGAACTGAGTTAACCTTTTTATAATATTTTTTTTCTACTTTACCAATGGTGTCAGGATAAATTATTTTGATTGATTGTTTATGCCTTTATTAAATAAAAATGTAATCCCAGCAAGGACCTGGCATCTTGGGGCAGATTTAATCACCAGACATTGTGAATTTAATGATGGTGATGGAACCTGTCAAGGACAAATCAAACTTGGAACGCTGATCCTTTATTTGCCATGATTAAGTTCAAACTGGTCTATTAGTAAGCAGCACTGGATATATGATGAGCTTTATTGAAAACTTGTGAAAGAGCTCTTTAGGTGAATATGTGTTCTCAGGGCTGGAATGGGAATACAAACCAGCCCTGGAAACAATTTCATACCAGCCTCATAGCAATAATATACCAGCCCAACAGCATAACATCATTTTCTTTATCGTACATCACGGGACACAGAGCGCATAGCCATTACACTTGGGTTATATGGGTACCTTCAGGTGTGGACACTGGTGTAATCAATTTCACAGGAAGTTTCCTCCCTATATAACCCCCTCCCACTGGGAGTGCTTCAGTTTTTTCGCCAGTGTCTTAGGTGTTGGTCACGTCTAGCTGTCCCTCGGAGGTCTCGGGACCCAGGATAACTAGCCGGATCCGTCCAAAGTGCTTCAAAGCCAAGGTGTACGGTACCCGGACCCTGCTGGAGTGGGGGTTTGCCTATAATGCCTCTCCTTGGAGGGCTGGATTCTGGGCTCCAGTGCCTTAGTCTCTTCCAAGAACTAAACGCTACTGATGCCAGGATGCTATATAGGTCCAGGGGTGTGGGTTCCTTAACACAGGACCCCGGTCCCTGAAGGTCCAAGACAATACCCACGGAGATGGGGGAAGGCTGGGCCTCTTGCATTTTGCAATACCCTGCGGCGTGGAGCAGGTAAGAGGGAACCTGCGGGACTTGGTTCGACAGTAGGTATCCCCCTGGGGGTTCTGGGTTGGCTAATGGTATGCTTGTGCATCAGCCACTATCTCCACTATGTCTGTTGAGGCAGGATGGGATGTACTAATGTTTACCCAGATAACATGTAGATATATATATGCTTTTAAAAGATATGTATTTTGCTACTCCCCCCAGGTTTGCCTGTTAGCATGATACTGCAGCCCCACGTGTATAGAGAGGAAGTGCTGACAAAACTCCTGTTCCTAGGAAGCCTAGGGAGACAGCTTCCTCTATGTGTGCACTACAAAGATAGTGGCTTACCTGGTGTCTGTGTTCTAGCGCTGGTCCGGGCTCTCCTCTGCTCTCTGCTTCCTCCATGTTGGTTTCAGCGTGGGGGGGGGGGCGTGCGCGCCGCCTTTTACAACGTCAGCGGGCGTGGGGGGGGCGGGCCAGCAGCGTCAGTCTCAGATAAAGCAAAAAAGCATTCCTGGCTGGTCAGTCCCTCCTGAGAGCGGTGGAGAGTGAGGACATAGAGCGCGCAGCTGAGCCAGTTCTGGCTAACAGTGACACCCAGTGGTGGTTTGTGGATCTTCAGGTCTGCGGTCATCTTAGGCAAGAAGAGGCCGACTATTCGCCTATGTATGCGACTGCTGGGGAAGATGGTGGCCGCCTTCGAGGCTGTGCCCTACGCCCAGATCCATACCAGATATCTTCAGGCAGCCATTCTCTCTGCTTGGAACAAGTCCATTCAGGCGTTAGATCGTCCGTTAGTGCTCCCCCCGAAGGTCCGGCGCAGCCTGTCTTGGTGGCTGGTTTCTCAAAATTTGTCAAAAGGGAAATCCTTTTGCCCCATCTCGTGGAAGATAGTATCCACGGATGCCAGCCTGTTAGGTTGGGGGGCAGTTCTAGAAGAACAGACCCAGCAAGGGCTGTGGTCGGGGGCAGAGAAACTGCTTCCCATCAATATCTTGGAAATCAGAGCTGCTCGACTGGCCCTGATCGCCTGGACTCTCCCCCTTCAGGGTCTGCCAGTAAGGATACAGTCCGACAACGCCACTGCGGTGGCATACATAAACCACCAGGGGGGCACAAAGAGCCCAGCAGCCCAAAGAGAAGTAAACCTGATTTTCTCATGGGCCGAAGCCCATGTACCCTGCATCTCGGCGGTGTTCATCCCAGGGATAGACAATTCTCAAGCAGATTTTTTGAGTCGTCAACAGTTGCTCCCGGGGGAATGGTCGCTTCACCCCCAGGTATTCCAAGAGATTTGCCAAAAATTTGGAGTCCCAGACGTGGACATTATGGCAACGAGATCCAACAAAAAGTTGGACAAATTCATATCCCGAGCCAGGGATCCCTCGGCCTACGGGACCGATGCCTTGGTTTGCCCTTGGCACCAGTTTTCTCTTCTGTATGCGTTCCCTCCACTGCAGATGATTCCCCGCCTTCTACGGAGAATCCGGGTGGAGCGCAGGCCTGTGATCCTGGTGGCTCCAGCCTGGTCCAGGAGGGCTTGGTACGCACTCATCGTGAAGATGTCAGTCGGGGCGCCGTGGCCGCTCCCCCTGCGCCCAGATCTGCTGTCTCAAGGCCCAATCTGCCATCCTGCTTCACAGCAGCTAAATTTGACGGCTTGGCGGCTGAATCCCTAATTCTTAAAGGCAGAGGCCTCTCAGATCAGGTCATATCTACGTTGATTCAGGCTAGGAAACCGGTCTCCAGAAATATTTATTACAGAGTCTGGAGAACCTATGTGGAGTGGTGCGAGTCTCAAAAATGGCATCCTCGAAAGTTTTTTATTGACAGGATCTTGCGATTCCTCCAGGTTGGCGTTGACAAAGGGTTGGCTCTTAGTACTCTAAAGGGGCAGGTGTCGGCTTTATCAATATGGTTTCAAAGACCCTTGGCTACCCATTCGCTTATGAAAACCTTCTTGCAGGGGGTCTTGCATGTGAATCCCCCTATTAGAGCTCCCCTCTGCCCTTGGAATTTAAATCTGGTCTTGTCAGCTTTACAAAGGCAGCCGTTTGAACCTCTGACAGAAATCCCTCTTGTGCTACTAACCCGAAAGTTGTTTTTCTTGGTGGCTATGGCTTCGGCCAGAAGGGTTTCCGAGCTGGCAGCCTTGTCATGCAGGGAGCCATACCTTATTCTGCATAAGGACAGAGTGGTTCTGCGGCCTCAACCTTCTTTCCTTCCTAAGGTCATATCCAGTTTTCACTTGAATCAGGACCTAGTCCTACCTTCCTTCTTTCCTACTCCCCAGTCCAGAGAGGAAAGACGGCTTCATACTTTGGACGTGGTTCGAGCCATGAGGGTCTATCTCAAGGCTACAGAGAAGATTCGGAAAACAGATGTGCTTTTGGTTCTTCCGGATGGCCCCAAGAAGGGTCAGCCGGCTGCCAAGTCTTCCTTGGCTAGGTGGATTAAGCAGCTGATTTTTCAGGCCTATGGTCTGAAGCGCGTTCCACCTCCCTTATCAGTTAAGGCCCATTCTACGAGGGCCATGAGTGCCTCCTGGGCGGCACACCATCAGATTTCTATGGCACAGGTTTGCAAGGCGGCAACCTGGTCTTCCGTACATACGTTTACTAAATTTTATAAGTTGGACGTTGCAAAGGGTACGGACGCAGCTTTTGGGCAGGCGGTCCTACGGGCAGCAGTATAGAATCCTCTGGCCCGGTTCACGCCCCCTTGTGTTTCTGTTGATGGAGCCATGTTTCTCCTGACAATGTTTTGATTTGGCTATTCTTGGCCTTACGGTCTCCCTCCCTTCATAGAGCATTGCTTTAGGACATCCCAAGTGTAATGGCTATGCGCTCTGTGTCCCGTGATGTACGATAAAGAAAAAAGGATTTTTAATAAACAGCTTACCTGTAAAATCCTTTTCTTGAAGTACATCACGGGACACAGAGCTCCCACCCCTCTTTTGGGGAACATTGTGTAACCTCGGGAGAATTGCTTGCTACAAAACTGAAGCACTCCCAGTGGGAGGGGGTTATATAGGGAGGAAACTTCCTGTGAAATTGATTACACCAGTGTCCACACCTGAAGGTACCCATATAACCCAAGTGTAATGGCTATGCGCTCTGTGTCCCGTGATGTACTTCAAGAAAAGGATTTTACAGGTAAGCTGTTTATTAAAAATCCTTTTATTTTCTTGTTCATAACAGGGAAAAACCATGCATTTTAAAGCACAGAGTGTATTTTATTCACCAGTGCCCATCAGCTTAGCCTCATCAGTGCCCATTCATGCAGCCTCACCAGTGCCCATCAATGCAGCATCACCAGTACTCATCAATGCAGCGTTACCATTGTCCACCAATGCAGCCTCATCAGTGCCCATCAGCTCAGCCTCATCAGTGCCCATCAGCTTAGCCTCATCAGTGCCCATAAGCTCAGCCTCATCAGTGCCCATCAATGCAGTATCACCAGTGCCCATCAGTGCAGCCTGATCAGTGCCCATCAGGGCAGCCTCACCCGTGCCCACCAATGCAGCCTCACCAGTGTCCATCAATGCAGCCTGATCAATGCCCATCATCTCAGCCTCATCAGTGCCCATCAGGACAGCCTGATCAGTGCCCATCAATGGAGCATCACCAGTGCCCATCAGTGCAGCCTGATCAGTGCCCATCAATGCAGCGTGATCAGCGCCCAACCAATTCAGCCTGAACAGTGCCTATCAGCTCAGCTCACCAGTGTCCATCAGCGCAGCCTTACCAGTGCATGGGGAGAGAGGAGAGCTGCCGGATTACACATAGCAGGGATCATCCGCTTACCCAGCAGCCGATGTCATACCTGTCCTGCCTCTTGGACCAGCTTATATAATGGACATCACACATCCCGGCATTGGACCAGTGTGACGTCCATCATAGGAGCCGGTCCTGGAGGCTGGACTTCGTATGACAGTGCCCGCCGGGTAGGAGGGATATGAATGAATGAAAAACTTATATAGCGCGGCACATGCAAACTAAATCGCCTCTGGGCGCTTGTTGTTCCTGTCTCTCTTGACATCAAAAGAGATGAGTTTTGATTTTTCTTCTGCTCTGTGTAATCCGGTGCTCATCCCCCCCTTGGACTCAGCGGCGGGACCCATGGTAGGGCCAGTCCTGGGCGCCCAACCCCCCCCTCAGATCTGTGTGCACCCACCCAGGATCAGCCCTTCAAATCGGCCCAGGGGCAGGCGGCCTACTGGGAAATTTTCTTGCTTATTCAAAGATTCCTTACACTTCAAGGGTATTTGTCGATAGGCTGGTTCACATCAGAATCAGTTTTCCATAGGAGTCAATTGGGGTGCAAAAGCAGCACAATGCAGGTTGATGGTGCTCAGGTGCAGGTCACATCAAGCTTCTCAAACTGATCTCAAATGCAAGCTGAATGAACCTGAAAGCAAGATGCATTTGCACTTTGACCCAAGCCTTAATAATCCTGTTTTTTTTTTTTTTTTTCATTTATCCTGACAGAAAAAGTCCAAGCTGAAATTGATGCAGTCATAGGACGCGATCGACCTCCATCACTTACAGACAAGATTTCAATGCCGTTCACAGAAGCCACCATTATGGAAGTACAGAGGATGACTGTGGTTGTCCCTTTGTCTGTACCACACATGGCTTCTGAAAGTACAGGTAAATCATTAGCAGTGTCAATAAAACACAGTTTGGATAAGTTGTTTTTATGGTAAATATCTGCAAAGCTACACTATAGATTCAGTCAGTATTTCGATATGTAACTTGATGATGCGCCGTCGTTTCTATGTGCCCGTACCCACCAAACTAGATGCGCCCAATAAATTTGCGACTGGCGGAACGTTCCGACGCCAGAGTATCGTCAGCGCTTAATTTCGTTGGGCGCATCAGTCGCGCCTATTGATTTCCCCTGCAAATATGCAAATGAGGGATTTTTCACAATTCACGAACGGATTAGCACCATACGCTGGCTACATGGCCGCGCGTATCTCGTCCGTCCGGCGCAAAGTTATTTCTACAAAAGGCTGCTTTATCTTTACTCCAGATGGCCACAGGTCAGCAGGAGAGCAGCTACAGCAGCGTTAACGATAAGGCTAGCTGAGCACCCCCACTTGCAGGACAACACCTCTGTCCAGCTTGTCTGTCAAATTTTACAGCCATGGAGGAAGACATCATAGGTCTCCATAGCCGAGATGACGGCTGACAGCTCCTGGCCATTAAAGTTCAGCTTTCTCCTGTGTGTTTGCGGGGACGGGAGCAGCCATCTCAAAACAAAAGTAACATCACTGCCAGGATATACTTTAGTGCCGAAATCGCTTCTACGGGCGCATTTAAACGCCCAACGGAAGGCATTGCGCTGACGTTTCCCGTGAAGTGGTGCCGACGGAAGTTGTGAGCATGCGCACAAAGGGGGCGAGTGGAGCCGCACTCACTGCGCATGCTCCGTGGTTGATGCGCTGAACGTAAGCCTCTGCGCTGGGCTCCGCCCATCATTTACATATGATCACACCCACTTCCACTTGCGTCGGGTTACGCCAGCGCATTATCGTTACTCTGGCGCAAGTTTACGCGCAACTGCTATGTGAATTACAGGACTTGCGCTGAAAGGGTCTTCAGAGTAACGTAAATGAGAAGCGTTACTCTGGAGCAAAGATGCTCTCATCTACCTGAATCTGGCCCTATATTGTCAAAAGTATTGGGACAGAAAAAAAAAACTCAATTAAAACAATTCAAAATAAAAAAAGTATTGGGACTCCTGCCTTTACACACACATGAACTTTAATGGCATCCCAATCTTAGTCCATAGGGTTCTATACTGAGTTAGCCCACCCTTTGCCAATCCTCCACCCCAAACTCACTCATCAATGTCTTCATTGACCTTGCTTTGTACACTGGTCCAAATCCTTTGGCGGAGGGGGGATTATGGTGTGAGGCTGTTTTTCAGGGGTTGGGCTTATTTCCAGTAAAGGGAATTCTGAAGGCATCAGGATACCAAGACATTTTGAACAATTTCATGCTCTGAACTTAGTGGGAACAGTTTGGGGATGTCCCATTCCTGTTCAAACATGACCAGCAAGGTCCATAAAGACATGGATGTGTGAGTGGGGGTGGAGAAACTTGATTGGCCTGCACAAGTGAGTCCTATACTCAACACGATAGAACACCTTTGGGATGAATTTGAGCCGAAACTGCGAACCGGGCCTTCTTGCCCATACGAGTGCCTGATCTTCTGAAAGAATGGCAAATATTCCCATAGACACACTCCTAAACCTTGTGGACAGCCTTCCCAGAAAAGTTGAAGCTGTTATACCTGCAAAGGGTGGGCCAACGCAATATTGAACCCTACAGACTAAGACTGGGATGCCATTAAAGTTCATGTGTGTGTAAAGGCAGGTGTCCCAATACTTTTGACAATATAGTGTATGTGCACCCCAATATTTTCTCCTATGTTTCCTTACTTGTTTTTGTTTGAAGAAAGATCTTGTGCTGCATAGTGCCAGTAAACATAAAAGCTTTGTGGCATGAAAATAAATGTCCCAATTTGTATTATTTAATTTAATGTTTTTTACCTGTATAGGAAGTGGGGAGAGGTATGGTAGAAGATCTCCATTGAGGGTGATTTATTTATGCATTAAGGTAAAAAAAAAAACTTCTGGGTGCAGCTTTCCCCCAGTCTCCTTCATACCTAACTGAGCCCCACCCATCTCAACCCAGCTATGTGTATGAGAGCAGTAGCTCTCCTGGGTCTCTCACTCTTCATTAGCTCACACAGCAGTGGGGGCCATTGGCTCCTGCTGCTGTTTATCACAGCCGGTAAGCCAAATAGAAGAGAACGGGAGGGGGACAAGCCGCTTTCTGTGTGTGAATAGACAATGTCCATTCACAGGAGCGTGGCACGGGAGCGAGCCTGCTTGAGTGCCCCTATAGCAAGAGGCTTCATATTGGGGACACTTGGGGGGGACCACCATCATGGAACCCAAAAGAAGGAGTAACAGGGCTGCTCTGTGCAAAACCATTGCACAGAGCAGGTAAGTAAAACATGTTTTTTGTTTTTGTTTTTATTGTAGCCTCTAGAATTACTTTGAAGTGCATATTCAGTCATAATTGTGTGTGTGTTTGTGCTGGATAGAACGAGGAAGGACTAGAGCTGGTTTTATTGTTGCTCCTGTTTCAAAACATTGGGTATATTTGCCCTCACGGTTATTTACACTTTTACAGGAAGAAACCTCTCCAACAGTGATACAGACAGCAATAAAAAGTCTGCCATTTTATTTTTATTTTTTGGTATTTCTGTATCCATTTTGGGAGAATTATTATTTTATTTTTTTCCTGGTGGCACAACAGGATGTGAGGGTGAAGCTCCCGAGTGGTGATTGAGATTGGTAAAAACCTGGTAGATGTTCTTTCCCACTCTATTTTACAACAAAAAAGCCTTTATTTCAAGATTTATTATTTTTTAACCCCATAAGCCTTTATTTTGGATGATTTACCTTGGTGGTTACATGAGCACCAGCATTTTCTTTCATGTAAATGTAGCCAAGTCCCGCGCTTCTGCAGGCCTAATGCTGACCTCCAGATTTAGGGACAGCTGACATCCTTCTGTGTAGAGTGGGTTACAAGGCATGGTGGGTGCAATGTAAGGTAGATTAATGGGCGCCAGACACTTCTTAACCACTTCAATACCCGCCTATTGTCATATGACGTCCACAGATGGGATCTCCCATCCTGGGTGGACGTCATATGAGGCATCATTCAGATATCCATGTCTTCAGCCGGCGATCCTGCGCACCATAAGAATGATCATAGCGGCGGTTCCGCCCCCCCTCCCGCTGCCATCCGGTGCTTCTCCGGGCTCTCCTGTGCCATCGGGGGCCCGGAGAAGGAATCGTCCGGCACTGGCAGGAAGCATAGAGATGACTGGTGACCAGATGACCGTCGGAGGACCTGGGCGCGATGTGATGACGTCACGTCCGGGTCCCCGTAAGTAAACAAAGCCGCAATTGCGTCTAGGGAGCAACACAGATCATGAGATCGGTGAATTTTTTTTCACCAAGCTCATGCTTCCCAGCCTGGAGGAGAGATGTGGGGTCTTATTGACCCCGCATCTCTCCATAAAGGGGACCTGTCACACACATTTCCTATTACAAGGGATGTTTAATAAATAAAAAAAAGGGTAAAAAAGTAAAAAAATATTAAAACGCCCCTGTCCCCGGTAGCTTGTGCGCAGAAGCGAACGCACACGTATGTAAACGCTGTTTAAACCACATATGTGCGGTATCGCGCATGCGTTAGCGTGTCAGCAACAATTCTAGCACTAGATCTCCTCTGAATTTTTTTACAGGTTACCAGTTTAGATTTACAAAGCATTGCCTATGGAGATTTTTAAGTACCGAAGTTTGGTGCCATTCCATGAGTGTGCTCAATTTTAAAGCGTGACATGTTAGGTACCTATTTACTCGGTGTAACCTAATCTTTCATATTTTACAAAAAAATTGGGCTAACTTTACTGTTTTGTTATTTTTTTTAATTCATGAAACTATTTTTTTCCCAAAAAAAGGCGTTTGAAAAATGATTGCGCAGATACCGTGCAAGATAAAACGTTGCAATGACCGTCGTTTTATTCCCTAGGGTGTCTGCTAAAAAAACATATATAATGTTTGGGGGTTCTGCGTAATTTTCTAGCAAAAGAATGATGATTTGTACATGTAGGAGAGAAGTGCCAGAATAGGCCCGGTATTAAGGTGGGTGTAAAAGCCCGGTATTGAAGTGGTTAAATGCAAAGGGATTTATTTTCTCTTAAGCAGAACTGTGGGAGAGAGGGTTAGGGCCAGGACACCCTTTAGTAGTTGCAATGTCAATTAGCAGACTCCAAGACTTCTATAGGTAGAGAGCCATGCAGGAAAAGGTACCCAGCTGGACACCACCCTTGCATGTGTAGGCACGCTGTCTCCTATGGCAACAATCTTGAACAGTTTCTAACACATGTTGTATTGAACTCTTTCACTTCCACCACAATCTCCTTTTTAGATCTTCACTCAACTGAGCTCCCAGTCTATCACTTAGACCCGCTGATCCACTGCCACAGGATCTCCTGAGCTCTTTCAATCTTCTCACTGAGTATCTTCCTCAAGCGTCACCCTTGCGTCCCTGCTGGGTCCCTAGCTTGGCACTTACAGATTCTCCACAAGCGTCACCCCACTGGCCTGCTCGGTCCCTGGCTTTGCACACAAGACTGCTCTGCAAGCATCACCTCCGCAGGTTTTAGTCCCTGGCTTGACACCTGCTGAAGTTTCCCAATTTTTCACCGTACTCGGTTGGTGAGAATACTACTCTGGTACTTGCTTCAGCTACTCACGGTGGTCACTCGTAACAAGGTGGATGGTCCCTTAGTGGCGAACAGCTTCCTCTCTACCTCTGACCACGACAGGTTATCCAGCCGGTATAACCGTCACTTTGGTTGGACTGCAAGCCGCAGTCCCAACCCTACGCTGCTGCTCTCTTGCTTCTGGATAGGCCCTCAGACAGCCTAGCAGCCAGATGTGCCAGGATAGGCCTCAGCCTCTGGCCTAGCAGCTCGGGGCAGTATAACACACGTCGACCCAGACAGCCGTTCAGGTGGCACAGAACCCTGAGCACCTGACCTTCCCCAAATAAATAGGCTCTCCCAGCAGGCCAAGGGACCCAAGAAGAGCCCTGCCCATTGGCTGAGACATCCCATCTATTCCTAATCTGTCCTTGCAATGCCCTTGTTTTATCTAATGCCACCAGATACCCGGCCATCTAGTGACAGAAGAGAAAAGTGCAGCATTTCCCTAATTAGGGTGGAATGAATTGAGCTCCTATCAATTGGCTAAGGCAACTTTACTTGGTAGGTAAATTTACTAGCAACCCTGCCTAAATGTCAGGGTTCTACATAATCGAAATGGCGTACATGATTTTTTCATTCTGAATTACTATGTTAGAAATTGCATCCTGGCTTGAGGTCTAACCGCAACTGTATATCAATAATTTAGCAAGAATGTAATGGGATTAATTCAAGTGACTGCTATAGGAAGGGAAGGGTCATTCTACTTGTTAACCACTTAAGACCCGGACCAATATGCAGGCTAAAGACCCAAGGTGTTTTTACAATTTGTCAGTGCGCTGCTTTAACTGGTAATTGCGCGGTCATGCAATGTTCTACCGAAACGAAATTTGCGTCCTTTTCTTCCCACAAATAGAGCTTTCTTTTGATGGTATTTGATTGCCTCTGCGATTTTTATTTTTTGCGATATAAACGGAAAAAGACCGAAAATTTTGAAAAAAAAAGATTTTTCTTATAACAACAAGTAAAAAATATCGAATAAACTAAATTTTAGTCAAACATTTAGGCCAAAATGTATTCAGCCACATGTCTTTAGTAAAAAAAATCGCAATAAGCGTATATTTATTGGTTTTCGCAAAAGTTATAGCGTCTACAAACTAGGGTACATTTTCTGGAATTTACACAGCTTTTATTTTATGACTGTCCATCTCATTTCTTGAGGTGCTAAAAATGGCAGGGCAGTACAAAACCCCCCCAAATGACCCCATTTTGGAAAGTAGACACCCCAAGGAAACTGCTGAGAGGCATGTTGAGTCCATTGAATATTTTTTTTTTGGTCCCAAGTCATTGAATAATGACCAAAAAAAATTAAAATAAAAAATGTTTACAAAAAGTTGTCACTAAATGATATATTGCTCACACATGATATGGTTATATGTGGAATTGCACCCCAAAATACATTCTGCTGCTTCTCCTGAGTATGGGGATACCACATGTTTGGGACTTTTTGGGAGCTTAGCCGCATACGGGACCCCAAAAACCAAGCACCGCCTTCAGCATTTCTAAGGGCGCAAATTTTTGATTTCACTCCTCACTACCTATCACAGTTTCGAAGGCCATAAAATGCCAAAATAGCACAAAACCCCCCCAAATGACCCCATTTTGGAAAGTAGACACCCCAAGGAAACTGCTAAGAGGCATGTTGAGTCCATTGAATATTTTTTTTTTTTGGTCCCAAGTCATTGAATAATGACCAAAAAAAAAAAATTACAAAACGTTGTCACTAAATGATATATTTCTCACACATGCCATGGGCATATGTGGAATTGCACCCCAAAATACATTCTGCTGCTTCTCCTGAGTACGGGGATACCACATGTGTGGGACTTTTTGGGAGCCTAGCCGCGTACGGGGCCCCGAAAACCAATCACCGCCTCAGGCTTTCTAAGGGCATACATTTTTGATTTCACTCCTCACTACCTATCACAGTTTTGAAGGCCATAAAATGCCAAGATGGCACACAACCCCCCCAAATGACCCCATTTTGGAAAGAAGACACCCCAAGCTATTTGCTGAGAGGCATGTTGAGTCCATGGAATATTTTTTTTTTTGGTCCCAAGTCATTGAATAATGACCAAAAAAAAAAAATTACAAAACTTTGTCACTAAATGATATATTTCTCACACATGCCATGGGCATATGTGGAATTGCACCCCAAAATACATTCTGCTGCTTCTCCTGAGTACAGGGATACCACATGTGTGGGACTTTTTGGGAGCCTATCCGCGTACGGGGCCCCGAAATCCAAGCACTGCCTTCAAGATTTGTGTGAGTGAAATCAAAAATTTATGTCCTTAGAAATCTTGAAGGCGGTGATTGGTTTTCGGGGTCTCATACGCGGCTAGGCTCCCAAAAAGTCCCACACATGTGGTATCCCCGTACTCAGGAGAAGCAGCAGAATGTATTTTGGGGTGCAATTCCACATATAACCATGGCATGTGTGAGAAATATATCATTTAGTGACAATGTTTTGTACATTTTTTTTTTTTATTTTTTTTTTTGGTCATTATTCAATCACTTGGGGCAAAAAAAAAATATTCCATGGACTCAATATGCCTCTTAACAAATAGCTTGGGGTGTCTACTTTCCAAAATGGGGTCATTTGGGGGGGTTTTGTGCCATTTTGGCATTTTATGGCCTTCGAAACTGTGATAGGTAGTGCGGAGTGAAATCAAAAATTTGCGTCCTTAGAAATGCTGAAGCCGGTGCTTGGTTTTCGGGGTCCCGTACGCGGCTAGGCTCCCAAAAAGTCCCACACATGTGGTATCCCCATACTCAGGAGAAGCAGCAGAATGTATTTTAGGGTGCAACTCCACATATAACCATGGCATGTGTGAGCAATATATCATTTAGTGGCAAATTTTTTATTTTTTATTTATTTTTTTGTCATTATTCAATCACTTTGGACAAAAAAAAAAAATCTATGGACTCAACATGCCTCTCAGTAGTTTCCTTGGGGTGTCTACTTTCCAAAATGGGGTCATTTGGTTTTTTTTTTGTGCTATTTTGACATTTTATGGCCTTCGAAACTGTGATAGGTAGTGAGGAGTGAATTTATATATGCCGAAGCATGGGGGCATCCTCCCGCAAAAAAGTTATGCCGCGTACACACGGTCGGACTTTTCTATGCCGCGTACACACGGTCGGACTTTTCTATGCCGTGTACACATGGTCAGACTTCTCCACGGGTAAGGCCTCCGTAGGTGGGTCAACCGTATGTACGCGGCATTAGGAGCAAAATCGCTCCTCCGCCCCTAATGCCCCCATGCTTCGGCATATATGCTCTTTTTTGGACTGTGGTGGTGAAATCACCTCCTACAGCGTTGGAGGAAACGCTGTTGCTGTCACGCTAAATAAATCCGCGCTGCAACTGAATGGCGTACCTGCTAAGCAAATGATGGTTAACATTAAAACAAAGTAACATTACAGTATAACAGTAAGATCATACCATACCTGCAAAGCAAATACCAATAAAAAAAACATTTTTTTTAACGCAACCTGTGCCTAATATATATATATATATATATATATATATATATATGCCGAAGCATGGGGGCATCCTCCCGCAAAAAAGTTATGCCGCGTACACACGGTTGGACTTTTCTATGCCGTGTACACATGGTCAGACTTTTCTATGCCGTGTACACATGATCAGACTTTTCCACGGGAAAGCCTCCGTAGGAATGTCAACCGTATGTACGCGGCATTAGGAGCAAAATCGCTCCTCCACCCCTAGTGCCCCCATGCTTCGGCATATATGCTCTTTTTTTAACTGTGGTGGTGAAATCACCTCCTACAGCACTGGAGTCACGGCTTTATATATCGTGGGAGCAAACGCCGTTGCTGTCAAGATAAATAAGTCCGCGCAACAGCTGAATGGCGTACCTGAAAACAGTAAAGTAAATTACTTACCTGAAAAGCAAGCATGAAAAAACAAAACAATAAAACTTTGCAGAATAAAATAGAGTAAAAAAGAGCAGAACAATAGAGAGAGAATAGAGAGGGAGAGAACAATAAAAACGACAACTATTTTTGTTTTTTTTATTTTATATTTTTTTTGTGTTTTACTTTTTACTTTTTTTTTACACTTTTTTTTGTAACTGTAACTGTTCAACTTTTCGGTTCCAGGTTTGGGTCTCTCAAAATGCGATGGCATCTTGGGAGACCCTGTGTATGTGTGCCTAGCCTGTGATATGTTTTGCCCTACGCTAATACTTCACTAGTGTGTGGAAGCGTTCAAAACATTTGCCAATACAAAGACCAGGATCGGCAGGACATCGGGGACAAAAATAACGGGTGTCACACCTAAATCCGCGCTTGCTACAGACACGACATCTTCTTTGGGGGGCTCGTTGGGTAGGGGTACTCTCGAGGGCATATATAAAATGCCTCTCATGCAGTCGGCTTACTGCATTTGGTAGGGGATGGTGAGGTGGAAAACCTCCTGGATACAGGAGTCCGTTGATGATATCCTTCTGGAATTGGAGGAAGGATCCATTCTGTCCTGAAGTTTTGTATAAGACAAAAGCATTCAGCAAAGTCAATTGGAATAAATGTAGAGACACTTTTTTGTACCAGCGTCTCGATTTACGGGCAATATGATACGGCGCCATCAACTGGTCGTTGAGGTCCACCCCTCCCATATTTTGGTTATATTCGTGGACACAGAGGGGTTTCTCCACAACACCAGTCGCCGTACGAATTTTTACTGTCGTGTCTGCGTGAAGGGTGGTAAGAAGGAAAACATTCTTATTGTCCCGCCACTTCACAGCGAGCAAATTATTACATCTGCAGCAGGCTCTCGCCCCCAGCTTTATACGGGCATCTACAAGCCGCTGGGGAAAGCCCCGGCGATTAGGTCGCACGGTGCCACATGCTCCAATCTGATGATCAAACAAGTGACTAAAAAGTGGCACGCTGCTGTAATAATTGTCCACATACAAGTGGTACCCCTTTCCGAATAAGGGTGACACCAAGTCCCAGACAATCTTGCCAGCGCTCCCCATGTAATCTGGGCATCCTTCCGGCTCTACGTGACTATCTTTGCCCTCATAAATCCTAAAGCTCCATGTGTAGCCTGTTGCCCTGTCACAGAGCTTATAGAGCTTGACCCCGTATCTGGCACGCTTGCTGGGAAGGAACTGCTTGAAAGACAAGCGGCCAGCAAATTTAACCAGGGACTCGTCAACGCAGACAACTTGCTGGGGATTAAACAAGGCTGCATAACGTTCGTTGAAATGGTTTATGAGGGGCCGAATTTTGTAGAGCCGGTCAAATTCAGGGTCTCCACGTGGACGACAGAGTGCATTGTCGCTGAAATGCAGGAACCGCAGGATCATCTCGTATCGTTTCCTGGCCATGTGAACAGAGAATATGGGCATTTGGTCAATTGGCTCTGTGGACCAATACATGCGCAATTGAGGAAATTTGTGTATGCCCATATTGAGGGTAAGGCCCAGAAAGGTCTTAAATTCGGAAACCTCAAGAGGTTTCCATTCTTTGGCAAGGAGGGTCTGGGGATTAGCGGCGATGTAGGTACCAGCATATAAATTAGTCTGGTCCACAATAGATCTATAGAGATCTTCTGTGAAATACAGCGAATAAAAATCAAGTGGCATAAAATTCGCTGTATCCACCTGAATTCCGGGTTTGCCAGTGAATGGGGGAAGTACGGGTGCTGCAGAAGTGGTGGGGACCCAATCAGGATAGGCGAATTCTGCAGGAAGGGCACTATGGGCACGACGGGCCTGTCTTTGTTTTCTTCTTGGTGGCAGCGGGTCACTACTTGTGCTTGCCACCTCGCCAGCTTGAACTGCACTTATGGGACTCGCCACGTCACCACGTGATACTGCAGTGCTGGATGAACGACCAGGGTGTACTAGGCCGCTGGTGCTTGCCAATCCACCAAAAGGAATAGCGGCGCTAGTACTCGCTCTCTGCTCCATACAAGGGTCCTGCGGTTCTTGCTCCTCAACAACCTTAGAACGGGGTCGGGTGCGCCTGGCCTTAGCAGGGACCACTACTCCGTCGTCCGAGCTATCTGACATGGAGCCGCTGTCGTAAACAGGATCATATTCTGAGCCCGAATCTGTCAGATGCGTGACCTCCTCATCATCATCTGACGACATGCACATGAACCTAACAGCCTCTTCACCACTGTACATCCGCTTTGCCATTTTGGGCTCTAAATTTAGTTGTAGACTGGTGATGATTCACGGGTAAAAAAAGCACCTGGCTATAGAAAGGCAAATGTAGAAAACGCTTCAAAAAAACTGTTAGCGATCGCAGGGATCAGGCCTGTCTCTGCGAACGCTGCAGTTGTGTGTGATGTGTTTTTGAAGTGACAGTGATCGATCGATACTGCACTTGGGTGGGTTGGGCTGGGCAGAGGGGCAAAACGCAAGTGCTAGCGGGTATCTGGACTGATTCCGCTAACAATGCGTTTTTGGGTACCCTAAACTGCTGGGTACGCTAGTATAGATCTGATCAGATCAGGTATAGATCTGTTCAGATACTATACCACTAAGGGGGGTGTATGCTTTGCGAGTGGGTGTAAGCGTTACTGGCACTAACCGAACACTGCCTGGGGCGATGCACACCCTAACTGGCGCTAAAATTTAATTTAAATCACCCGCCGGGCGATCAGGGGGTTAAACCTTTATTGGGTAATATACGGCGGGTGCGCTGATGCTATAAACAGCAAACTAAGTAACCAGCGTCAACCGTAACACTTATACGGTGATCACTGGTGAAAGGGTTAACTAAGGGGCAATCAGGGGGTTAAAACCTTTGTATGGTAATATATGGGGGTACCTAAAGCTTTCTAAAAACCTAAATAACGAACTGGCTAACCTGCGTCACCAGTGACACTTATATGGTGATCACTGGTGAAAGGGTTAACTCTAGGGGCAATCAGGGGTTAAAAACTTTATTTATGGGGGTACCTAGCGCTATATAAACCTGGCGGCGAACCTCAAAAAAAACTAACTGCCTAGCGGCAACAGTGACACTAATACAGCGATCAGAAAATCGATCGCTTAGTGACACTGGCAATAGGGGGTGAAAGGGTTAACTAGGGCAGTGATCAAGGGGTTAAACCTTTATTAGGGGGGGGTAGGGGGCTACCCTAGACCTAAAGGGGGCTAAGACTAACTGCCCTGACACTTTTTACTGCAACACTGACACTAAATGCAGTTATCAGAAATAAATGATAACTGTATTCAGTGACACAATGTTACAGTGGACTGGGGGGGGCGATCGGCGGTGACAGGAAGGGGTTAAGTGTGCCTATGTGTACCTGTGTCAGTGTACTGTTAGGTGCAACTTACTGTGTGATGTGTTCTCGCCTCGGCGTCGGACGAAAAGACCGACACGAGGAGGAACACAGCACTTCCCTCTTCCTGTGTTTACACTTAGCACAGGAAGAGGCTGGCGGGCGCGCGCATTGGCTGGGAGCGATCGCGAGGGGGTGGCTGAAAACGAGTAGCCGCCCCCTCATCCCGGATCGCTCCCGGAGCTAAAGGAACCGCCGCATGTACGGGGGGGGGGGTCCGATCGGACCCCCGAACCCCCTCAAGGCACCAACGTATATATACGTTGATGTGCCTGTCGGTGCCATTCTGCCGACGTAAATGTACATGCGGCGGTCCTTAACTGGTTAAATGAAAATCCCTCTTATGAAAATGGATTTAACTAGTTACCGACCGCCCACCGTCGTTATACATCGGCACTTTAAAGATGGATATCTCGGCAACGGCAGCAGCTGCTGCCACAACCGAGATGCCTCTTCAGTGGGCAGCCCTGTCAGCGATAAAGGAGGTCTCCGCGGCGGATTTGCCGCGAGATCGCTGTTATCAGTGGCGGGAATCGGGTCCGCTCGGCTGCTGACTGGGGATGCGAGTGAGGGAAAAATGTCCTTCATCCGATAGCTCTACTGGGCGGAGGTGACGTCGAAACGTCAGTCCCGCCCAGCGTCTTAAAGAAATATATTTTTTTTTTTGCATTTAAGCCTAAATATAAGATCTGAGGTCTTTTTGACCCCAGATCTCATATTTAAGAGGACCTGTCATGCTTTTTTCTATTACAAGGGATGTTTACATTCCTTGTAATAGGAATAAAAGTGTTTTTTTTATTTTATTTCAGTGTTTTTAAAATTGTAAAATAAATAAACATAAATACGAAAACAAACATTTTTTTTTAAAGAGCCCCGTCCCGACGAGCTCGCGCGCAGAAGCGAACGCATACGCGAGTAGCACCCACATATGAAAACTGTGTTCAAACCACACAAGTGAGGTATCGCCGCTATCGTTAGAGCTAAAGCAATAATTCTAGCCCTAGAATAGGTCTGCAACCTGTAGAATTTTTTAAACGTCGCCTATCGAGATTTTTAAGGGTAAAAGTTTGACACCATGCCACGAGCGGGTGCAATTTTTAAGCGTGACATATTGGGTATCATTTTACTCGGCGTAACATTATCTTTCACAATATGTAAAAAAATTGGGCCAAATTTATTGTTGTCTTATTTTTTAATTTAAAAAAGTAAATTTTTTCCAAAAAAGTGCGCTTGTAAGACCGCTGCGCAAATACGGTGTGACAAAAAGTATTGCAATAACTGCCATTTTATTCTCTAGGGTGTTGGAAAAAATATATATAATGTTTGGGGGTTTTAAGTAATTTTATAGCAAAAAAAAATGTTTTGTCTCGTAAACACCGAATCTGAAAAACAGGCTCAGGGCTTAAGTGGTTAAAAAATAATTTTTGATATACTGTTGAGCAAACTCAGCAAGCCATTTTTTTATGTTTATTGCAGTAGTTTCATCCATGCATCAAATTGAATAAGGATCTTCATTATTAAAAAAATGTATAAAGACAATTTTATTTAGATGATTCAATTTATAAGATGCTATCTGTAGTACATTTGAACATCACATGTTTATGCTAATCGTTCAATCTAATTTGATCTTCCCAAATTACATTTGTGTGTTTTTTGTTTGTTTCAGTGTTTCAAGGCTACACCATTCCAAAAGGCAGTGTGGTTCTGGCTAATCTCTGGGCTGTACACCGAGATCCGCAGGTCTGGGAAAAGCCAAATGATTTCAACCCAAGCAGATTTTTAGATGAGCATGGACAGATTCTTAAGAAGGAAGCCTTTATTCCTTTTGGCATTGGTAATAACTCTTGTTATTCTTGCAAACCCAGTCACTAAACTCTCATATCATAATCTTTAACAATTTGTTCCGATATTTTTAAATCTGTCTGTAGGCAGGTGCTATTTTTTCCACTACAGTTTACACTCATCTGCAGCGGCAATTCAGGTAGAGGAGGAAGTCGAGAGGAATCCAAATCCTCTATGGTTTCCTTGGTCACAGAGAGGGAGCATTTGATTGGATCCTAGCACCCCATGTGACTTTGGTGGCCATCTTGGGCAAGGCAGAGTCTATTTAAAAACCAGTTCCTGGGTTTGGTGCCCATTTCATGCTAGAGTAGGGACCAGTTACCCATTTGGCAGGGAAAGAGTTTAGCGTCAGGGAGAGGTTCTGGGGGAGTAGGGAAAGAGCTGGGATATGCCACACTTCTGGAAGCCTTCCCACTTGGGTATGGACTAGCCAGGCTACATTTCACCCTTCGAGACAGATGCCGTCAGCATACCTAATGCCTAATTATACTGACACACTGCTATTGTATCCGGTGAGTTCTCCAGGTCGGGTTGCCTTCCCGCCAGGCTTGTTCTGTACTGGCAAACTTCAGTTACAATATAATTATGTTTGCCTACGCTGGGACTCTGAGTGTTTTCTGACGCTGCAACACGCTGCGCCTACTCACATGTCTCTTTTATTAAGATAATACTGGATAATCCCACCACGCTTTATCGCTGTCATGCTGTCACATGGGCTACTTTAGAGAATACAAGTAGCCATGCATGTAGACAGAATGTGGCTTTAGCAGTTCAACAGCACTAAGATGCAACAATGTATGAAAAGTAGATGAAAACATATTTTTTTTAGAGATAATATGGGAATTGTTATGAGACACCATTCTTTAGCAAGATATAGGTCATTACTTTAGAGCAGGGCTCAAAATTTCAAGCCCTGAGCTACTAGCCAGGCCTCAAGAGTTACTCGCCACCAGTTGCCCCACCTAATTCATACACTGCCCTGCGCCTAATTGCACCTATAAACACGCCCTCATAGATTATCTCATGGAATGACACTGTTAAATGTTTTATGCAGAATCAAGTTACACAATTAAATATTAACAACAAAATGGGACAGGGCACTGGGGGCAGACCAGAGGGACAGGGCACTGGGGGCAGACCAGAGGGACAGGGCACTGGGAGAAGTTTAGGGGGACAGGGCACTAGAACTGGGTCTCTTCCCTATTCTCTTGCTGTCTCCTCTGCAACTCCCATCCATACTCTCTCTCTCTCCCTCTCCTATTCATCTCATCATCAGGAGCCTGTGTGTGCAGCTCCACGATTGCATGTCCACACAAGATCCACACAACTGCACAGCCATTGACACCACCGCACAGCACACATTGAGACCAGTCTGTTTGCAGTGCTCAGGCTGAACTGTTGGACACTTACATAGAGCACAAGGAGAAGAAAACTGCACAAACTGGAAGGCTGCCGCTCTCATGTCAGGGCAACTTTCAGTGAGTGCTGCACCGGAGTGGTAATTTTCGCAATCCTCCACCTCACTCATTACTTTCTGCTCTCCAGCTACATTAGTCGGGGCCCGGGGGGAGGGGGGCAGGCTCAGAGAGGTCATACTGTTAGGTCCCATGGCTTAATGAGAATTGTAAGGAGAGCACCTGTGTACTGCTCTGCCTGTGCGCGGCTCACCAGACTACTTTTCCTGAGCATGCACCTTTCCTCTTCGGCTGCCAATCTCATCGGGACTCTAAGTGTAGGCACAGATTGGAGGGAGATTGGTCATCACTCGCCCCCAGCTTAAATCCACTCGCCAAATGCTAGTAGGCGAGTGGAAATTTTGAGGCCTGCTTTAGAGTATACATTCATGTTTTAACCATCTTGTCCATTGCATGTGATATTGGCTGGATCCTGATGAATTGGCCAAAATTTTTATTTTTGGTGGCTATGTCTACAATCTCCCACCTAACATCCTTAGATCTGAAATTTGAAGGAGCCGGGTGGAAAATTGTTGACTGAAAAGCGTCTCCATTCAATCAGATATATTATAAAATGTAGCTGTTTTTGATAATTTATGATTATTATTCTGACAAAAGATGAAAATAATAATAATAATAATAATGATGATAATGATATACCTTTTTCTGTTACCAGGTCGAAGGGTCTGCATGGGGGAACAATTGGCCAAGATGGAGCTCTTTCTTATGTTTGTCAATCTCCTGCAGTTTTTCAGTTTTTCATTCGCTGATGACACATTTCAGCCTATGTTGGAAGGACGGTTTGGCCTGACACTTGCTCCTTTCCCATTTGACATAAAGATACAAAAAAGATAACCAATTTTATAAATCAAGCATTTGCTACCAAAGATGAATAGATGTTGTCATTCAAGTGTCCCACATATTTCAAGGTTTTTTTTTTTTTGGACCAGGAGTAAAAATACAGCAGTGAGACAAAAATGTATTACTTTTTTACTACTGTGTCATATTTTACTGATATGTGGAGTAGAATGATATTGTTATTATTTTGTGAACTGTCACATTAGTAACTCTAGGTGAATGCTTTATTGCAATCATTGAGCATAGTTCAATGCAACTATATCAGGCCTAATGACCATTATCAAGTTAAGAAATGTATAATGCCGCGTACACACAGTCGTTTTTTGTGATGAAATAAAACGACGTTTTAAAAAACGTCATTTAAAATGATCGTGTGTGGGCAAAACGTCGTTTTATGTCTTCTGAAAAACGACCAAAAACAAATTCGAACATGCTTAAATTTTTTATGTCGTTTTTCAGAATGATCGTGTGTGGGCAAAACGACGTTTAAATCAATGGGCCAGATTCAGAGAGCCGTAACTCCTGTCTAACTGGTGTTTAGATAGCCCATGTTAAGTATGGCCGTCGTTCCCGCGTCGAATTTCTATGTTTTCCGACGTCTTTTATTTTTTTTTTACGTAAAACGTCCGGGAATAGGAATGTTCATAAACGACGCTACTCAAACAACGAATGACGTAACGACGTGATTTCGCGCAATGCACGGCGGGAAATTTCTGAACGGAGCATGCGCAGTTCGATCGCCGCAGGGACGCGCCTAATTTAAATGCTTCACGCCCCCTAAACGCGTAATTCGATTACGTGGCGAGAAATAGTCTACGCCGCCGTAGCGTACGGGCAAAAAACTACCGGAATTCCATTTAGAGCCTGGTAAAATACGGCAGCGTAGAGTATTTCGATTACGCAGCGCAAAATTAAGTGTATCTGAATCTGGCCCAATGTTTTTAAACCCGCGCATGCTCAGAAGCAAGTTATGAGACGGGAGCTTCAATGGAACAGAGTGCCGTCAAACATGGTGTACGTAACCGCGCTTTGCAAGAGCATTTTCAGAAAACGATGGTGTGTAGGCAACGTCGTTTTTTAAAATGAAGTTTGAAAAACGTTGTTTTGTTTCGTGTGATAAAACAACGTTTTTTTACATCACAAAAAGTGACATTAGAGTCTTTGCTAGAGATATTGCACAGCTACTGACTGTATATTATAACATTTCTTTTAATGTAACATTTCTTTTATTTTTGGATAGAGTAGGGAAGGGTAAAACCCACTGTCAGTTTTTCATGGGGGTTATTTACGAAAAGGCAAATCCACTCTGCACTACAAGTGCAAACTACCAGTGCAAATTGCTCTGAAATTGCACTTGGAGGTGCAGTCGCTGTAGATCCGAGCTTCCCCTCTTTTTAGATCTACCCCTCAGATTTACAGCGATTGCACTTCCAAGTGCACTTTCAGTGCAATTTCAAGTGCACTTTGCACTTGTAGTTTACACTTGTAATGCAAAGTGAATTTGCCTTTCGTAAATAACCCCCATTATGTCACATTAGGGAGATTTACCTTCACAGCCTGTCCTGTAAGCGCAATAGGAAGTGAGAGGTTATCTTTCCAATGTGGGAAAAAAATCCCCATTTAACAATTCGCAGGGGAACAAGTGTCTCAATGGGATGATTATCCCCTTTGCCCTGTTCAACTCAACTGTTTTGCTTTTATTCTTTAACTAGAAAAACAATATCGCACTGCAATCGTGGCAAAAAGCACCATGCGCGTTTGGGTGCCATTCATTTTTTCTTTTGAGGATATTGGCATTTATTCTCATTAGTACGGCTTTTAGTCTCTTAAAGGGTCACTAAAGGAAAAAAAATATTTTGCTGAAATGACTGTTTACAGGGTATAGAGACATAAAAGTTAACTGATTCCTTTTCAAAATGATTAAAAATAGATAAAAATCAATCATATAATGTGCCTGCAGGTTAGTTTCACTTTTGAACTGGCTTCATGTTTCTGTGAAGTAGAAATAGACACACAGAATAAAAGCAAAGAAATCCAGGGCAGTGTTTTGTTTTTAAAATGAATCTGATTGGTTCTGGGAAGTTTTAGACACACAGTAATGACAGCTTAGACCACCGTGAGAAAGCTCCCAGTACTGTGGTTATAAGGAAACAGACAAGCAAGAAGTGTGGAGAACAGAGCAGGATTACAGCAACTTCAAAGCAAAAAATTGACAATGAGGACATTAAACCAGTACTGCAGTAAGGAAAAGGAAGCTATTTAGCTAAAAAAAAAAATTCCTTTAGTGATCCTTTAATTTGGCCATTAAGTATCAGAATAATCAGTCCAGCCTAAACTAGTTTTGCAAAAAAAGAATAAAAAAATAAAAGATTACAATACAATAGTATACTAATGAGATAAAAAAAAAAAAAATCTACTTAACCAAATTTGACCAAATGCTAATGGAGAAGGGAGCTGCCTGTGCTTGTGGCCCAACAGCAGCTGCATGTAAAACACATGACAACACTTCGGAAAACGTTATAAAAAGTCTGAATCAGACACCAAATACATGGAGGCATTTGTCACATAATATAAGGGTCTTACAACTGGAGTAAACAATACTGTAGGTTTTATCTCAGGGGCAGTGCATTTTCCAAAGGAGCGTAATAACTTACATACTTACAAGTAGTACACTGCAAAACAGGGAGGTGGGCAGCAGGGCTATGTATAGGTAGGCACAGGAATATTAGGGTGCCTGCTGTACCACTGCACTGTTACTTTGTTGCCTATGGTGGCAAGCAACACAGGGTTACTATAAACTAAATATAGAGTATGTCTTTAGTAAGAAAGCATGTTGCATTGTTTTTGCTGCTGAATTATGCTAAACATAACTTTGATGGGACTTAAACTTTTTTACATGCTTGCTGATCATATGTTCATGATTGTATTTTAGCCACAGATATGTAGATTCTCCTTTTAGGAGCTATCTGTATAGCAGGCAGTGTATTCAGCACCCCTGCAGAACAGATGCAAAGGACACTATTATTTCTTAAAGGGTCACTAAAGGAAAAAATGTTATCAGCTATATACCCTCCTTTACCTTATTGCAGTGCTGTATTCATTTCCTGCTTGTTCGTTTTCCCACTGAATTAGAGTTCTGTCTTGTCATTTCTCCCCACTTCCTGGTTGTGTAGATAAGAAAATGTTCACAGAGTGATAACCTCTCTGTGTGGTCAGTAACGTGCTCGCTCCCTCTTGTTAGACTACAGCTCTGCGTGAGAACGCTGTGTACGTCTGTGTAGACTGCAAGGAGCTGTGATATCGTGGGTGTGTCTAACACCCCAGCACCTCCTCACTATCTGAAAGTTTGCTTTCAGGCAAGCAATTATTAAGGCAAGATTATTGCACAAGTTAAAAGAACAGTATTGCAGAGTATTGCACAATTTTTAGTACAGCAATGCACACATAGCATTCTTTAGAAAGATTCGTGGAGGAGGTCCATGGACATTCACCCTGAATAACTTGACTACATGGCGCTGGGGCTAAATTTCAGCTATGGTGCGGTATTCAATTAAAATATTCATTCATTCTATTTACATTTATAATATATTTACCATGTGGACGATGGTTAGTGGGCTGGAGGAGGCGGGAATATGTGAGGGAGGAGAGAGGAGAAGCTGATGTATATAGGCAGAGGGGTGTGAAGGGGTGTATACTGGGGGTGGTTTGGGCGGAGCGCTGCTAAAGTGTGCATGAGAACTTTGCTCGTTCTCAGCCGCACTTGGGAAATAAAAAATCGCTTCTGCGCATGCGCGAACCGCTAAGCCTAATGGGAACTGTAGTTCCCATTAGGCAGTGATGTTGACAACAAGAACGCGCACCGCAAAACCAGGAAGTCAGGGGAAAGAAAAGCCAGGACGGACGGAATAAAGAATGAATGTCCGTTTAAACAGGTACAGTAATCTTTTAAAGAGTAATAATGATGTTTTTCGTTAACATATGTGTGAGAACTATATTTTAAAACAATAAAAAAATTTCCTTTAGTAAGGCTTTAACAGTCTGAGCAGACAGATCATAGGCCAGCCATAGATGGTTTAAGTCTCGGTAGGTTCGGCATTAACCGGCCGAGATTCAATCTGTGTATGGGCAGGCTGAATGTACTAATTTGATCGATCAATCAAGTTGGGTACAACCAGCCTGTTAGGCTGTGTACACACGATCAGCCCATCCGATGAGAACGGTCCGAAGGACTATTTTCATCGGTTAACCGATGAAGCTGACTGATGGTCTGATGTGCCTACACACCATCGGCTAAAAAAACGATCGTATCAGAACGCGGTGACGTAAAACACAATGACGTGCTGAAAAAAATGAAGTTCAATGCTTCCAAGCATGCGTCGACTTGATTCTGAGCATGCACGGTTTTTTAACCGATGCTTTTGCATACTAACGATCGGTTTTGGCCTGTCGGTTAGGCGTCCATCGGTTAAATTTTAAAGAAAGTTCTCTTTTTTTGACCGAAGGATAACTGACCGATGGGGTCCACACACGTTCGGTTTGGACCGATGAAACAGACCTTCAGTCCGTTTTCATCGGTTTTGACCGATCGTGTGTAGGCGGCCTTAGATTGTGATGGCTGGTATAGCAGCTATCAATAATCACATGTTTTCTCCCGGTGGGGACAGCTTTCCCCATCCCCATGTCTCGGCAGGAGGACTTCCCCTCTCAGCAATATATGTGTTGATGGGGGGGAAACACCGTCTATGGTCATACATGCCTCTTTAGCAGGCTGAACAAAAAGAATCAAGAGTCCACCATCTATGCTGGGTGGAGGACTCTCTCTGCCAGCAATTATAACAGCCACCGACACTGGCATGATACATAAAGAGTGACAGTATCTGATAAAAAGGCAGTCATTGTTTGGCCAATAACTTTCCACCCAGTTGCTTCAATTTTTCAATCAGTTTGTTGAGCTGGGTAGTTTAGCAGAAATTGGAAAAAAGGTATAGCCATGTACGGCTAGCATTGAATTCAGAGAAAAGGGATAATAAAACTGGATTACTGGAGTAATGAGCAAAAAGAAAGTTCCCCCCCATGTCATGGTCCCCCTGGAAATTCTGTCTCAATACAAAGCAGCACCGCTCAGCTTAAGGGATAGAAATAACAATCTGAGCAGGCTGTGGAACCCACCGAATCAAAGGTCCTCCCATGGGTTCTGCTGCACATCTGTCTGCCACCATAGACTTGATAATGTCTCATCTATGAGCTGCCTTTGTTGCTACTGCAGAAATGGTCCAGCATCTGATGTACAAGCTGGGGATATCAGATTTGCACTCAAATATACCGGTAGTTCCATTCCATGGCTTGATGGAGTTGGCTACTCCAAAAAATACCGGTACATTTTTTTAGATGCACATACTAATGCAAATGATAACCAAAATATATGTGTGCCTTATTATGTTGTAACTGCTTGTAAACCAGTAGGCCCCTTTCACACGGGCTGATTGAATGTCCGCTTTTTCATCCATCCGCTTACGGATGAAAAAGGGAAATACATTGATCCCTATGAGATAGCGGATGAACATCCACTGACACCCGATCTCACCCGGTTCCGCAATCCTCCGATTCTGCAGATGGATGGAAAAATAGGGTTATCCTCCATCTGTGGATCGGATCGGGTGAACATGGACAGACGGTCCGTGTTCATCCGATCCCCCCATAGGGGAAAGAGCAGAGAAAAGACAGGGCGGTCCCTGCACAGTGTGCGGGGACCGCCCTGTCATCCGCCGGCTCAGTGGAGCGATCCCCGCTGAGCAAGCAGAGGTTCACGGGGCGTATCATCACGGATCTGTCCCGTGTGAAAGGGCCCTTAACAGGTTTGGGGATCTATTTTCTAAAATGATATGTGTTTGTATACTTGGAAAAACATGCTGGTCTCCATTAAAAGATTGTTCGGCTGTTTTCCTTTTGTAATAACTATGGTAATTAAAAAAAATATATATAAAAATACATATATTTGTGTTTGTCACTTATTTATAATATTGGGAAATATAAAAGCTGATTTCCTATATATTTATATGTTAAAGTTGACCTTTGGTCTGGACTTTTGAATATAGTTGGGAAGGGTTTATATTGCTATCTGTGTGCCAATCATTTAACAGATTCGGCACAGATGTACAGATCTCCTGCCACAGCTATTGTATTGTGACAGCAAGTACCAGCAGGTATCAGAATAGCCGAACAGCAGCTGCATCTGACTGAATGCAGCTGCTGTTCAGCCAAAAAATTTATAGACGGCTCCTTCGATTTTCAGTCGAGGATGTTGAGCGGGAGGTGGCAATAGGGTCACCCATGAAGCGATTTTCGCATGATGTATAATCAGCTTTACTTCCTAGGATGGTAACCAAGAAGTTAACTGAGGGAATATCTTTCTGATAGGGACTTAGCAGTAAAAAAAAAAAAAATGTGTTGTGTGAGGAAAGGTTAGAACCTTTGCTGACTTCATAGTACTGGGGACGTTCCCTCAAAAGAATTTGGATAGTCTTTAGGACAGAAAAAGGAGGCATAATGTTTACAACAGGAACAAAATCCAGCTGAAGTTCTAACCCTTTCCTTACTTTATCCAACATCAAACAAGAAAGGCATTTATGTCTTTACCTGTTGCTATCAGCTATATACCTATATACCGTGTTTCCCCGAAAATAAGACACCGTCTTATATTTTTTTTCCCTCAAGAAATCACACTATGGCTTATTTTCGGGGGGTGTCTTATTTTTATTACAGAAAATAAAGGTTGCCTACCTGAACCACACTTGCGCTTCTTAGCATTTCCTCTGTCCACCTGTAGACTGAGATTATCGTATTCTGCACGCCATTTTTGGACCATTCAGATATCCAACTTCTTCTCTTTGCAAAAAGCCGTAAGATTCTTGCCTCGGGAGTCCTCCACAATTCCTTTCTTGTACTCAACAGAATAACTCTTTCTTTTTGCACTCATCTTGTCTGGTTGTACAAAAAGATAGGCCAGCAAAGCTGATGTGGAGCACAGTGGAGCTGGGGTGATCTGTTTGTGTGGGGTGAGAGAGGGGTTTGCTGGTCAATGCTGGGAGAATCTTTTTGCTTTACAGAGTGTTCTTCTCCTCACAGCTCCTGAGCACCAGTACAGTAACATACACCTATGACGTGTTGCTTACCGCGCCGCGCCGCATACGACACGCCTATCACTACAAGATTCGACACTACATCTTATTTTCGGAGATTCGACACTACATCTTATTTTCGGAGATTCGACACTACATCTTATTTTCGGAGATTCGACACTACATCTTATTTTCGGAGATTCGACACTACATCGCTACGTCTTATTTTCGGAGGGGTGTCTTATATTTCTATCTTGCGTCGAAATCCCGCTACGGCTTATTTTCGAAGTACGTCTTATTTTCGGGGAAACACGGTAGTATGCAACATACAGTGGAACCTCGGATTTCGAGCATAATCCGTTCCAGGAGAATGCTTGTAATCCAAAGTACTTGCATATCAAAACGAGATTCCCTATTGAAGTCAATGGAAACGAAAATGATTTGTTCCACATTGACTTCAATGGCATGCAATACTGCATGCGGCCAGAGGTGGGGGGCGCCAGAGAGCCTAGAGTGAGCCTCGGCTGACCTCGGCAAACCTTGGAAAGGCTCTGGAACGGGGTATTTCAGAGTCTTTCTGAGCATTTGCAAATGGCTCCGAACGGCGCCGTTCAGGTCCGATCGGCGCTGTTCGGCTCCCTCACCCCCCCCCCACCTCAGGCCAAACGCGGTACTGCACACCACTTTGGCTTGAGTCCTGCTCTTTTGCGAGACAACACTCGCAAACCGAGTTAGGATTTAAAAAAATACAGTGCTCGTATTGCGAAATGCTCATCAACCGCGTTACTTGCAATCCGAGGTTCCACTGTATACATTCATTCAGCATCCACCATCACAATGACCGAGCTGTTACTGACAACTCCTGGTTACTATTTGCGATCATATGTTTACCTGATCTATAGCCTGTCTACCAGTTACGGCTCTTGAAGCCTCCAACTGGTGGCCCTCCTGCTGTTTTCGAAACTACAAGTCCCATGAGGCATTGCAAGGCTGACAGTTACAAGCATGACTTAGGCAGAGGCATGATGGGACAGCTGGAGGGACACCAGTTGGAGACCCCTGCCTTAAAGGGTTGGCAGTATCTCTTTGACAGTCAAACAATCCTACATTTGCTTCCAATACACAATTTCATAACTGTATAAAATTGCACAACGCTGGGATGCATTTTCAGAACTGAAGAAGCTAACCTTTGTATGATGGACATCACTGTAGCAAAACTCAACATTTTTTTTTTATCACCATATCACCATTTAATAGCTGTAAATGGAGGGAAAGGTTTTCAACCCCTGTGAGGTTTTTATTGTTGTCAGTGTCCTTGCAAAGAAGACATTCCATTCTGTTTGTTATAGGAAGCATTATCACTGAGACAGAAAGTGATGGGAAATCCAACATTTTAGAGTTGGCACCAGAGCAATAGGTAAGGAAAAATCCTCCAAATGAGAAACCTGTTCCTGTGACAACTCTCCAAGTGGGGAATTAAGTTAATTTTAGAGATATAAACAAAAAAGGGGTTGGTGCCCATCAATGCAGCCTTACATGTGCCATGAATGCAGCCTCTGAATGCAGCCTCGCCATTGCCATCAGTACAGCCTGATGGATGCCCATCTGCAGCCTCGGAGGGGACAGGACGAGCGCCAACAGATTACATACAGGAGAATCTCCTGTTTACATAGCGGCCTCTTTAATACAAAGTCCCACCTCCAATCATAGACATAACAGTCATCCAATGTCAGCCCAGGAGACAGGACTCCCTATTACAGATGCAGCCGGGTAAACAAGAGATTCTCCTGTATGTAATCTGATGGCGCTCGTCTCGCCCCCTCTGAGGCAGCGGTCTCAAAATATATATATATCCAAATTACCAGGGGGGGCCACATTAAACTGGAAAGCGGGCAGCAATTGGACATGCCTGTTCTAAGGTAAGTATTACATACTGTGCTAGTACACGATACATACTAGCACATTATGCCATTGTCTTGGCGTTTTTTTTTTTTTTCCAGCGTTTTACTACTGCTTTAAGGCTCTGCAGCATTCAAAGTCAGGCCCTTTTTAGACTTGTGGTTTTGGCGCGCCAAGCATGGTTGAGCCCTGCAGTGAGATTGTTGGCAAAAATAGGGTTAAAACAGGTGGTGAGGAGGCGTCGCATTGCTTCCTCCCCACCAGTCATTAACCTCTGGAAGCCGATTGGGCTTTGTGAAAGTTCACTTTAAGACCCCTTTTCACAATGAAGCATTTTTACAGCGTTTTAGCGTTAAAAATAGCGCTATTAAAACGCTCATAAAACGCTCTCCATGCATCTCAATGGACCCTTTCACAAGCAGCATCTTTGGAGCAGCTTTTAGGCGCTGAAAAAACGCTCCAAAAACGCCCCTCTCCATTAAAATTAATTAAAAACGCTGTAAAAACGCCTTACCCTTTCACACTGAGGCACTGCAAAAACGCCCTAAAACGTTAGGGTCTTAGCGGTGCTTTACCAGCACATTGGGATTGCAGATGAGACTTCGCTCGAATAATGCTCAAATAATGCTTGAGTAACGCTGGAAAAACGCTGGAAAAATGCTCGAATAACGCTCGAATGCTCGATGCCCTTTGTCATTCTTGTGGCCCTAATGTGGTCACTGAAGCACCATGAAGTTATAACAGAGGGGAACACAGCTGACATAGGGGGTACTGAGCTAACCGGCCGCAGATAGTTTTCATACTTGCCAACAGTCCCGATATTAACGGGACAATCACGATTTTGGGACCCTCGTCCGGATCAGAGCTTGTCCCAATTAAATTCCCAGGATTTTGCCTTTGTCATGGGAAATCGGGAATGTTTTTGGCAAAAAACGCTGGTGGGCTAGAAAAGATGGCCGCCGATGCCAGGACTATTTCCCCGTGTGTTCAGGGAAGCGGGAAGGGGCAGCCAATCGACTTCTCTCTTCAGTGTACAAGTAGACAATTCTTTTGTACTCTGAAGCTGATTGGTTGCGTTGATTGGAGGCCCCTCCCCTCCCCACTGAACACACAGAGAAAGCCAGGAACTGTAGCTGCGGCCAAACATCTGCTCCGTGTCCGAAGAGAGGGGACAGACACTGATGTAAGGCCCCTTTCACATTGGAGCCGCGGTGGCGGTATAGCGCCACTAAGAATCGCGGGAATCAGTATTAACCTCCGCTAGCAGCCGATAAAAGGGTTAATACCGCCCGCAATGCGCCTCTGCAGAGGCATTGCTGCAGTTTCCCATTGTTTTAAATGGGAAGGAGCGGTATACACGCCACTCCTCTCACCGCTCCAAAGATGTTGCTGACGGGAGATTTTTTTCTCTCCCACCAGTGCATCGCCTCAGTGTGAAAGCCCTCGGGCTTTCACACTGAGGATGCCGTTTTTTAGGCGGTATAGCAGCGCTATTTTTAGCGATGTACCGCCTGAAAAACTCCTCAGTGTGAAAGGGGTCTAAGGAGTGGCTCCTCTGATGGGGACACTAATGTAAGGAGGGGCTACTCTGATGGAGACACTAATGTAAGGAGGGGCTCCTCTGATGGGGACACTGATGTAAGGAGGGGCTACTCTGATGGAGACACTAATGTAAGGAGGGGCTCCTCTGATGGGGACACTAATGTAAGGAGGGGCTCCTCTGATGGGGACACTGATGTAAGGAGGGGCTACTCTGTAACTAATGTAAGAGGGGCTACTCTGATGGAGACACTAATGTAAGGAGGGGCTCCTCTGATGGGGACACTAATGTAAGGAGGGGCTACTCTGATGGAGACACTAATGTAATGAGGGGCTCCTCTGATGGGGACACTGATGTAAGGAGGGGCTACTCTGATGGGGACACTAATGTAAGGAGGGGCTACTCTGATGGAGACACTAATGTAAGGAGGGGCTCCTCTGATGGGGACACTAATGTAAGGAGGGGCTCACCTGATGGGGACACTGATGTAAGGAGGGGCTACTCTGATGGAGACACTAATGTAAGGAGGGGCTCCTCTGATGGGGACACTAATGTAAGGAGGGGCTCCTGATGGGGACACTGATGGGGGGGCTACTCTGATGGAGACTAGTGGAGGGGCTCCTCTGATGGGGACACTAATGTAAGGAGGGGCTCCTCTGATGGGGACACTAGTGTAAGGAGGGGCTACTCTGATGGAGACACTAATGTAATGAGGGGCTCCTCTGATGGGGACACTGATGTAAGGAGGGGCTACTCTGATGGGGACACTAATGTAAGGAGGGGCTCCTCTGATGGGGACACTAATGTAAGGAGGGGCTACTCTGATGGAGACACTAATGTAATGAGGGGCTCCTCTGATGGGGACACTGATGTAAGGAGGGGCTCTGCTAGGGGGCACCTGATACAAGAAGGGACTCTGTTGGGGCACCTGATGTAAGGAGGGGCGCCGCTGGGGCACCTGATGTTAAGAGGGACTCCGCTGGGGGCACCAGATGTAAGGAGGGACTCCGTTGGGGCACCTGATGGCAGATGACACGCTCGGGGCTATCACTGATTCATCATTATGGTGAGTTTAAAGGAAAAAAAATTGGGTTAAAATTAATGTGTGCAAGGTAGACAGACACAATAGTGTAATGATTCTGTTAAAAAACGAGTAAATACCTATTAAATTCCTTCATCTATATCACCTCCGGCATTCTAGTTTCTGTTCCCTCATTCACTTCCCGGTTTGCGGGGCTCGTTCATGTAAGAACTACATTTCCCAGTATGCATTTCAGCACGCCCAGTAATTCACACCTCCTTGAAGTCTCTAACACGTAGAGACCGTCCTGCCACACAGATGTAATTGCCAGGAGGTGGCGAGCACGTCACTGACCACCGCAGTAAAGCCTCCCTTCAAGGTGGTGAGTAACAATCAGACAAGCAGGAAGTGAACAGAACAGAGAAGAAATAGAGCAACTTCTGAGCAAAAACGAACAATGAGGAAGTAATAAGAGGAATGTCTGCAGGTAAAGGATACTTATTATGAAAAAAATTTATTTTTACAACCCCTTGAATAATTTAATTTTATATTACAATATACTTATAGAAATATTGCTCTTCAATCATTCTGACACCATACAACCATGGTCCCGGGATGATTGAAGCGCCAACCCCAGGTTTGGAGTATCTTTATCTGCTGATTGTTAAACTTTTTGGAATACACATACTTCTATTGTTGTGTAGGATCTGAGCCTGCTGTCCCTCCATCCCTTTCTTTCTCAGACTCTAACCACACCCCCCTTTGAGCCACGCCCAATTATCTGCTTTTTCTTTTCTCGCCTACAAAAAATGCCCCACCCCCTAATTATAATACGACTCTGCCTACAGGCAAAAGAGCGTCCCGTACATTTTTTGTTACATTGTTGGCAACTACGGGTTTTGTTCCACCATTACACTTACATCCATGGCAGAAAAAGGGTTAAATGTAAAAGGGTCTACTATAAAGAAGTTCTTATACTGTAGTCTGTAATGATAATAATAAGCACGCTCTAGCGCCCCCTTTCTGCCTGGCTGTTCTCCCCAGTCCCCCGCTGTTCCCGCCCCCCCTGTCTTCTCTCTTCGGCGCTGAGTATTGACGTCACGAGCTGTCACTTGCAGTGTCCTTCACCCCACACACTTCTCAGCAGACATGGCCTCCGCTAGCCGGCAGCTCGTCGCCTGTATGTCCAGCAGCACTGCCGCCAAGAAGCTGGCCATCAAGCATGTCACTGTGATCGGGGGCGGCCTGATGGGCTCCGGGATAGCACAGGTGAGATCGCCCAGCTGGCATAGTGTGCAGAATGGCAGCCTATGGAGGGATAAGCATGGCTGGGGAGAGCTGAATACATTGCAGATAAGGAGTGGCAGCAAGTTGTTTTTAGGAACAGATAATTGTGAAGGAGATCTCCCCTCATTACAGCATAGAGCACAGTCTGATGGAGAGATCTTCTCATGTCTGTGGGTTTCATTTACTGCACTGTCAGCAATTCATCCTGCCCATTCCTGTTGTTGCCCCAAATTATTATTATTATACAGGATTTAGATTGCGCCAGTAGTTTGCACAGCGCTTTACAACATAACGCCACTGCTGCGTGCGCTTGTCTTTCTCTCCTGCGTTGATTAATGGTGGCCATACATGTCTCAGTTTTATTGTCCGATCGGTGTGTCATTTTAACAAAATCAAGAAATCTGCACACGGCTAATCACAGGCAGTGAGACATTTCCAAGCCCGCAGCTGCACAGATCAGGAAATGTCTCACTGTCTGTGATTGGCCATGTGCAGTGTTGGCTTCCTAGTGGGATCAGACATGTGGTTTGAGACTAAGATCCCAAACACTCCTGAGCCAATCTCTAATCGTTTTTCATCAATCGGTCACACTGTGATACCGTGTCAGATTTTGACATTACAGAGATGCTATTGAAATCCCTCTCTCTGTGTGTGGAATATCGATCAAATTGCTTGTGAGCTATGGATAAATTATTCCGATTAGAAAATGAATTGATTGTTTATCGAAGCATGTGTGGCCACCATGAAACATAGACAATAAGGCTCACTAGGCATTCATGTCAATAGATGTTCAGTAAGGTTTAGAATATAAAAAAAAAAAAGTAGCTTGTGATGCATAACCCATGCCTGCTGGGGTGAATAAGCCCCTATCTTTTTTATTTTTTGTAAGGGGCTTTGTATATACCTAATGAAGTGATTGTCATCAGGTGATACACAGTGATGAGACAAATCCTCCTATATAAGTTATGCCACTTTATCTGCAGTCTTCTTCTCTCTACAACCATTCAAAGCCCAGAATTTATAAAGCTTGTCTGAGCTGCCAGAAATAATAAAATTGTCATCGGGTGCCTAGTGCTGCCATGCCTTCCCCTAGCACAGGAGGGGGCGAGCACATCACTGACCACCGCAGTAAAGCCTCCCTTCACGGTGATCAGTAAAATCAGACAAGCAGGAAGTGAACAGAGCAGAGAAGAAATAGAGCAACTTCTGAGCAAAAACGAACAATGAGGAAGTAAAAAGAGGAATGTCTGCAGGTAAAGGATGCTTATTATGAAAAAATAAATAAAAATCTTTTACAGGCAGAGGAAGGATCCAATGGAAACTGACAGGCAGTCTGTTTTCATCTGATTTCCCCGTAGAGAAAAGAGTGGGACTCTGTCCTTCTCCACTCTGCGCAGTGAGCGCACATACTAAGCAGAGCGATCCACGCTGTGCAAGCAAAGTCCATCAAATTGATCCGCCTCATGTGAAAGGGGCCTAACAGTGCAATATGTCAAGGTATGTAATTAACCACTTAACGATCGCCGCACGACTATGTACGTCCACAGAAGGGCACGTACAAGCAGATGGGCGTATATGTACGTCCCTGCCTTGTTGCGGGTCGGGGGTCCGATCGGGACCTTCTCCGCTGCGTGTGGCGGTCGTCTTACCTCCCGGAGCGATCCGTGCTGAGGGGGCGGCTGTTCGTTTTTGTCCGCCCCCTCCGGATCGCTCGCAGCCAATCGTCGTCCTCCCCGCCGTGTCACTTTTTCTGCCTATGTAATGTAAACACAGGCAGAGGAAGTGATGTCAGCTCTCCTCTCGGCGGTATTTTCAATCCGCCGAGAGGAGAGAAGACATCACACAGTAAGTTACACAACACTACACTGACACCACACACATAGGCACATTTAACCCCTTCCGATCACCCCCCCACCCCCCTGTCACACTGTCACTGAATGCAGTGATCATATATTTACTGATCACTGCATTTAGTGTCAGTGTGACAGGCAGTTAGTGTTAGGTCCAGGGTAGCCCCGTACCCCCCCCTAATAAAGTTTTAACCCCTTGATCACCGCCCTAGTTAACCCTTTCACCCCCTATTGCCAGTGGCACTAAGCGATCATTTTTCTGATCGCTGTTTTAGTGTCGCTGTTGCTTTTTTTTTTTTTTTTTTTTTTTTTTTTACTAAAGACGTGGCTGAATAAATTTTGGCCTAAATGTTTGACTAAAATTTAGTTTATTCTATTTTTCTTATAACAAAAAGTAAAAAATATTGTTTTTTTTCCCAAAAATTTCACTATTTTTGTATATAGCGCAAAAAATAAAAATCGCAGAGGTGATCAAATACCATCAAAAGAAAGCTCTATTTGTGGGGGAAAAAAGACGCAAATTTTGTTTGGAAGCCACGTCGCACGACCGCGCAATTGTCTGTTAAAGCGACGCAGTGCCAAATTGTAAAAACACCTTTGGTCATTTAGCAGCATATTGGCCCGGTACTTAAGTGGTTAACATGCATTGAGAGTGAAGTTTAGTAAACACATAACACATATGAGATGTAGTGAGTCAGGCTAGGTATGAGGGGAGAGCCCTCAAGTGATTTTTAGCTATATATAATATTGCATAGCATGAAGAATTCAAGTTCATTATATTCAGACAATAAAAGGCGTATTGTAACAGGACACTTGCTGAGAGTAACATCTGCGCTTTATATTGCACACTATAATATACTGCATGTAGAAGTATGTGACGTGGGACCTCCCCTTACCTTTCCCCTACTGTCCTTTCCCCTAGTGTCCTCTGCTTGTTGGATATATTAGTACAAGTGCAGAAAAACAATTGCATGTGCTTAAGATTTGTATGTAGGGTGACATCCACTGTACCTTAGAATACCCATAATGCTTTTTTCTAACCCTGATTAAATACGTATGCATGAGATATAATCTTATTTTTAAATGGTTTTCTGATTTACCCAATCACAAAAAGTGCTGATACCATGTTTTATATAAAATAACTAAAAGACACACATTTCGATTTAAAAGATCCCTAATTTTAAAGTGGAACTGAAGTTGCCCTGTACAAAGCGGCATGCAGGCAGGCTTTTATCCAAAGACAAGCAGCCCATTGCCAATAACATGCTAGATAGTAATAGAGCTTGGCTCCTATGACTGATTTGTCTTTTATCCATTCTCCATTTTAACTTTATTCCAGTGAATGTTGGAAGCACACTTACCTAAAATGAAAACATCTAATAAACCTTACAAATACATGGACGTTTGTCAGAAGCACATTTTACTTAAAAGGGGTTGTAAAGGTAATTTTTTTTCCCTAAATAGCTTCCTTTACCTCAGTGCAGTCCTACTTCACTTACCTCATCCTTCCATTTTGTTTTTAAATGTCCTTATTTCTTCTGAGAAATCCTCACTTCCTGTTCTTCTGTCTTTAACTACACACCGTACTGCAAGGCTTTCTCCCTGAGGTGGAGTGTCGTGCTTGACCCCTCCCTTGGACTACAGGAGAGTCAGGATTCCCACTGACACACAGCTCCTTTATCTGCAACGTAGAGAGCATCCTGACTCTCTTGTAGTCCAAGGGAGGGGTCAAGCACGACACTCCACACCAGGGAGAAAGCCTTACATTACTGTGTGGAGTTACAGACTGAAGAACAGGAAGTGAGGATTTCTCAGAAGAAATAAGGACATTTTAAAAGCAAAATGGAAGGATGAGGTAAGTGAAGGAGGACTGCACTATGGTAAAGGAAGCTATTTAGGGGAAAATAATTGTCCCTTTACAACCCCTTTTAAGTAAAATGTGCTTGTGACAAATGTCCATGTATTTGTAAGGTTTATTAGATGTTTTAATTTTAGGTAAGTGTGCTTCCAACATTCACTGGCATACAGTTAAAATGGAGAATGAATAAAAAGCAAGTCAGTGATCTGACCATACAGAGGTTGTTTAGTTCAGTCTGTGCCAACCTTGAATTTTGCTTCATAAGTTTGTCCTTCTGGACAACCTTTGGACTGCATTCATTGCTGATAATGGTGGCGGTTAGTCTGTTTTACTGTATATTGTTACTATGTTGGAAGATCTCGCTCTTGTGAAGTACGAAAATATTCACATAGAATGTTTTAAAACAGTTTTCATGCACCATTAAATAAAAAGTTAATTAAATAATTGAATCTTGGTAACTGTACATGTGCTCACGGTTGCAGTACTATGGGTTGTTTTTGGCCTATGCCTCCTGTATATGGGGTGAAATACGTGTTAATTTTACATTGGATGGCCAACAAGACGGTACTATCTTTCATATGAAGTTCTTATTTATTTGATGACTGTAAGGCCCCTTTCACACCAGACTGTTTGGGTCCAACTGTCCGTTTTTCAGGTGGACCCGATCGTACCACCCATTGTTCCTTATGGAGTGGCAGATGTCATTGGACATGTGTTTGGGTTGTCCCCATACAACTTTTTTAAGACCGAGTTCAAGTACTTGCCGCTACCGATTTACCAATACTTTTTTTAAATGTCATGTGACAGTTTCTCAAAGCACAATACAGAGATTAGGTGGCACTGATCTACAGCACTGATAGGATTAGGGGGCACTGATATGCAACACTGATAGATGGCTGGCGGGCACTGGCAGGTGGCACTATATGGGCACTGATGGGCAGGCACTAAAATGTCATTAGGGAAGGCTGGCTGCAATGCCCATCCTGGTACTCCTTGCACTCGGCCGCATAAAAGCAGCAGCGGCCATCTTGTTACACCCAGCCCAAACTAGGGGTGCAACGAATCACAGTTGATCCGTGATCCGAATAGGTCACCCACTTCGGATCGGCACACACTGTGATCCGCGGCTCCGGGGCTAGGCCGAAGCCACGGTCTTTCCTAACGTTATAGCCGCAGCTTCAGCCTACCTCCGGAGCCGCAGCCATAACGTTGGGAAAGGACGCGGCTTCGGCCTAGCTCCGGAGCCGCGGCCATAACATTAGGAAAGTACACCCGGCGGCGGCCCTCCTCCTACTTCGTTGGGGGGGGGGGGGGGGTCTCTTGCCCGAGGAGGGGGGGGTGTCTGGCCTGAGGGGGGGTGTCTGCACTGAGGGGGTTCTATAGTTGGTGGGGGGGGGGGTGACACCATTTTTTTTTCTGCCCTGGGTGACACTAACCCTAGTGAAGCCACTGCAGTGGGGGAGAGATGTGGATATTACAGTGGGGGAGAATTTTTTTTTTTTTTTTTTTTGCCGATCCGTGACTGCTGATCCGAGGAACGATCCGAACCGTGAGTTTTTTGATCCGTTGCACCCCTAGCCCAAACTATACTGGGCTGGGTGTAACAAGATGTCCACTACTGGCATACTGTGGCCGAGTGTAGGGTGTACCAAGATGGGCGTCTCTGATGGCAACACGGAGCATCACATCTGCGCCTGAATGTGAGGGCTATGGTCGCCGATCCCAAATGATGATGCGGCTGCGCCCTAAACTCGGCACTCCCTGCCAGCTCGATTCTCCACCCGCTGACTCCGCCAGGTATTGGCTAAGGCATCAGGAGCATTTGTACAAGTACTCGCGCAAATGCTCGGTAACGGTAACGATACTAGTATCGGGACAACCCTAATGTGTCCATTGACACCCGCTGGCATCCGGTCTGTGAAAAATGGATATATAGGGTTATGTTTGCCATATGTCTAGCACAGGGGTGCCCAACCTTTAGAATAGCAAGGGGACACTTAAGCAACTTGGTAACCAGTCGAGGGCCACAGGTCACGGCTATTCTATAGGCCCTCCGATCCGCCCAGATGGAAGGGGGCGATTCCCTTCTGTTTTTCGGATTGGAGGTAGGCGGGCGTAAACAGACATCTGACGCTCTATAGAGGTGAATCGAGGGTCCCATTTGGTCGGGCTGATCGTGTGAAAAGGGCCTAAGACTCCTTTCACACTGATGTGCTGCGGTTTACCAACACTGCGAGTGCAGCATAGTGCACCTGTATCTATCCTGCAGGTTAGCTGAACTTTACCATAGAATCCACTTCGGCAAACTGAGATCTGGGCTTGCCAGCCCACCATTCCAGAGCAAGAGGTCGCGGGCCACATCAGAGGGCTCCGCGGGCCACTGGTTGGCCACCCATGGTCTAGCAGGTCAGATGGAAACGGACAGCCAATCCATTTCCATCTGATCGCCTCTTGGAGAACAGCAGGTTGTGTCTACTCTGCATAGCGGACCTGTCATCTGCCTGATCAGCGGAGAGATCCCCCGATGAGGCAACGAATTTGCTTGATAAATTGTGCTCAGTCTAAAAGGGGTCTAATTTGGGACCTGTTCAGATTTGGTTTAAAGTGGTTGTAAACCCTTTTGTGTGAGTTTTTTTTATCTATAAGGCTTGGAAATATCTCCTAAACATGCGCCATTTAGGAGATATTTCCCTTGTTGCTGTAAAGAAACAGACCTCCGTGCCGCTCCGTCACTCGTAAGTGCCATGATTGACAGCTCCCATGCGTATGTGTGGGAGTGACATCACGCTGTTCCGACCAGTCACAGGGCCCGGAAGGAAGAGGGGCAAAGATGGACACGGCCTGCACACAGGGGACAGCGCTTGCTTAGTTTGCAGGTGTCACGAAATCAGCTAGTATGTGATGCATTATCCCCATTATGCTTTTAATTTGCAGGGAGCAAAAGAGAAAGTAAAACCCATTACGGTTTACTTCCTCTTTAAAGCTTGTTCTAGAAATGGACTGGCTGAGATAATAACTGTGTTCTGGCTTTCATTCCTGGGAGAACACAATGGCTTTGTGTTGACGGGGGAATCTAGCGATTTTCTTAGAAAATCGCTCCGTCTATGGTCGGCTTTAGATATGATGGAAAACTTATCTGGCCGTTTCTTGTTTTTCTCCCTCCTCTTGACTTAACTGCACCAGTGAAAAACCTGGTTTCTTCCGCTGCCAGACAGGAACTGTTTGTGGTGTGAAAAAGTAAGAACTGGGTTGACAGAAATGTTTATATCTTCATCAGGTAAAACAGCTTTTATGTATTTCACCTGTGTATTATGTTTGCCTGGGTTTCAGATTTAAAAGAGAAGTATGGACTTTCTTTTTTTTCTCCCCCATTTAAACTTACCTAGGTGGATGCTGCATGGGTCCCCCGACAACTCTACACTGAGAACCCGAGTAATCGAACCCCGTCGATCGCTCAGTTTTCAGACCTTCGTAAGCAGAGAGCTGCAGACTGTCAGTCACAGCTCTCTGCTCATCTCCCTCAGTGCCCATCGGAGCACTGAGCTGTGGAGGTGGCGGAGCAGGCCATCTCGGGCTCTCAGCAGCTCACTGAGCTGGGTGTCAGTCCAGGCACCTGGCGGATCTTGACTTTATTGTCGCAATGGCGTGGTGCCTGGACTGACCTCTGTGAAAACGGGTCTCAAAAGTGCCAAACAAACTGCCCAATGAATTGCCCTCCTGTGATCCATAGGAGAAGCCCAGAGAAACAAGCTCAGGCTGGACTTTTCCTTTAAGCGATCCACTAATGATCAAGTCCACTGGACCACTTTTCTCCAGGGATGGACATACTAATCTTACACGTATATGCTGAAATCCTGACAATTTAAAGATACAGCATCAAGGTGAAATTTCTGGACTATGTGTAAAGGCACTTGTACAAAGACTGCATATTCAACATTCCAGCATTCATTACAATACCCATATGGAAAACAATGGGGCAGGTCTAAAAATGACATCATTGCACCAATTAGGGGGCTATGCTGCATTGGTATAAGAGAATAAAATCATTTAATGTGTAAGAATAATCAGTTATTTATATTTTGAATTTAGCTACCTGGCCATATCCCTCAATGTATTTTTCGCTTTGTTTTCTACAGGTGGTTGCAGCAACAGGACACACCGTAGTATTAGTAGACCAGACTGATGAAATCTTGAAAAAGTCCTCCAAAAATATAGAGGAGAGCCTGAAGAGGGTTGCCAAGAAGATGTTTGCAGACAAGCCTGAGGTGACATTCTGGTATTTTAGTGCATTTGAACTACTTGACATGGCATGTAGAAGATACAGGAAAGGTTTCCTTAGAGATGCTAATATTAGTTAGCAGATCAGTGCAGATAAACCTGTTGGCGGATGCCATATAATGACTTTAATGTCTTATTGCAGCCCTCAAAATTTACACTCGCATTTTGCGAGTAAATTTTGAGGGCTGGCGAGTGTCTGGCTGGCTGCTTGGGAGCAGGGGGGGCGAGCGAGGAGAGCAGAGCAGAGCCGCCACGGTGTTCAAACCGCGGGGAACATTATAGCTTTCAATTTAATAGCTGTGTTCCCCGCAGCGCGCGTCTTCTACAGCCCCTCCCCTCTTGTCCGGGAAACTTTGATAGACAGATCACCCATCCCAGGATTGAATGGGTGATCTGTCCATCAGAGTTTCCCGGACAAGAGGGGAGGGGCTGTAGAAGACGCGCGCTGCAGGGAACACAGCTATTAAATTGAAAGCTGTAATGTTCCCCGCGGTTTGAACCATTCGGCGGCGGCTCCTCCTCTCCTACCCAGCACAGGTAGGATGCGGGGGGGGCGGCATAGAACTCTGGCTGCAATATGAGTGTGGGGGGGGGAATGACACTGGCTGCTATATATGTGTGTGTGTGTGTTTGTGGGGCACTCTGGCTGCAATTTGGGTGGGGGGGACTCTGGCTGGAAAATGGGGACATTTTGCTGCATTGGTAGACATGGGCAGGCTGCAATTTTTGGGCACGGATAAAGTTGTTGTTAATATTTATTTTTATAACTTAATTCTACATAAAACATTTAAGTGTAATTTCATGAGATTTATAAGGGCGTGTCTAGGGGCGGGATTAGGGGGCAGGACATGGTAGGGGTTGGGCGGGGCAACTGGTGGCGAGTATGCCTTGAGGCCTGACTAGTAGACTAGTACTAGTAGCTCAGGACTTGAAATTTTGAGCCCTGTCTTATTGTAAGTAAAGTTATCTTTTAAAAATCTGTAGTCTTTGTTTGTAACCAGCTTTTTTTTTTTTTTTTCTCTGCCATTTGCAGGCATCATCTCAGTTCCTTCAAAAAACATTATCAAACCTAAGCACAAGCACAGACGCCGCAGCAGTAGTACACAGCACTGATCTTGTGGTAGAAGCAATTGTAGAAAACTTGGAAGTCAAACATGAACTCTTCAAGAGACTGGATAAATTTGCCCCAGAGTAAGTCACCAGACGCTTAATATGGCATTGTTAAAGCGGTTGTAAAGCGGTTTCCCCCACACCTGCAAGGCAAAAGTCATAATGAGCTAGTATGCACCGCATATTGGCTCATTATGAAATACTTACTCGCTGCAATCAGTGGCGCATTGCGAGGGGAATATCTCCTTAACCGTACAGGTTTAGGAGATATTCTTTATACCTACAGGTAAGCCTTATTATAGGCTTACTTGTAGGTAAAGGTCAAAAAAGTGGGTTTACAACCACTTTAAGATAAATGAAGACACATTAATTATCTTATGCTTATATACACGGCTCGAAATATGGTTGGTGGCACCACCCAGCTCAGATATAGTCACTGTTCAGGTATTCAGACAGCTATGGGAGCAGCAGTATCGGAATATAATAATATATATATTCCCCAGCCACTCAAAGCGGCTGGGTTCTAAGAACTGTCATGCGCTGTGTCCGGACACAGGGGTTATGGTAGTGGTGTGCTGCACATGTGAGAAGCAACACATTTATACTTTATTGAGGCTGCTCATGCCACCCACAGGTAAATGTGGTAAATTGAAAGTGTGTAATTAAAAAAAATAAAAAAGAATTCCCCATCCCCATTGAGAACGTCAATCTATGACGAAATGCCTCTGGGACCACGGCGTGCAGTGACGTCACCGCGTTCTACGCTACGAGGAAAGGCTCCTCTACATGCCGGCAGGCATTTGTTTTATTGACCTTTCACCTCTGTGTGTAAGTAGGTTTTAATCTTTTTATTAAAATAATTGGATGTTACTACACTATGTTGCGGTTTCCTTCATTGCATATGACATATGGCTGGGCTGATTGATACGGCTATTGAGGATTTCCTACGTGACTGTGTTTCCTGGATCCATCCTGCTGATGCCTGTCTGTGATCCATGATTTATCCTGTGTTGTGAATTTACCCCTGGGCTTTCCCGCTGTGGATTTCGTTCATTGCTGACACATAATTACCTTTTTGATAAGTCTCTGTCCATGTGGTGGCGGTTCACAAGATTTCAAGAGCACTTGGGTGCTGTTCGTCTCACTTATCAAATTATTGGATGTTTAGTTTATATTTAATTATATTTGTATATTTACAAGAACTTGATTTTGTCTGTGTTTTAAGTTGGCACAGTTTTTTCTTCTTTTCTTTGCATTTGTGTTTTTTCACGTGACTGCTGCCTTCTGGCATTTATTTTCCAATATATCTTTGTGGTTAGCGAAAGTTTTTTCTTTCCTTTAAAAATAATTACACACTTTTAATTCACCACATTTACCTCTCGGTGGGTGGCATGAGCAGCCTCAGTAAAGTATAAATTTGTTGCTTTAGCACAACGCTACCATAACCAGTGTCCAGACACAGCGCATGACAGTTCTTAGAACCCAGCCGTTTTGAGTGGCCGGGGAATCGCGTGATCGATATGCGATCACATTATTGCAATGTGTACACAACTGTTAAGAATGAGTTTCATTCATTACAGCTGTGATTTCTCTAGAGGTGTTGTGATTGGCCCACAGCTATCACATGGCACCTTGACCAATTACAGCACCCTGTACCATGTGATTAGCTGTAGCCAACCGCAGCATGTCGACAAGAAATCAAGCTGTTGTGAATGAAAACCCATTAATTGCTGTTTGTGTTCATCAGCGCAATAAAAAAAAATCCCTGTTCACCCCTCAGAGTAGCACAGTGTTACTATGGTGACACGGAACTACTGATAAAAGTATGTAAAAAAAAAAAAAAATTGAATACAAAATTATTTAATATTGTATTTATTTCTTTTTTACATACTGAGGTGACAGGAGGGGAGTGCCAAAGCAGGTAAGGCAACATTGAATGGAAAGGTACCCAGCCTGGAGTTGGACTTTAAGGCCACTTGTGGTGTAAACTGGGGATGGGATTTAGTTAGCAAAGTAACCCCACAGCTGGATAACGGGCATCCCCTGGCACCACTTATTACCCATAGTGTGCCTGACCACCAAGCAGATCCTCCATGGTAGCTCTTAAATTTCTAGGTATAAGATCAAAAATGGCAGCCAATGTAGGCTTCTACTAAGATCTGACTGGCTTGTATATCAAGTCAAAATGTATAATAAAATGTTGCTTGTCTTGCGAAATGCTCTCAAACCAAGGTTTTACTGTATTTGGTTGTAATAGCGAGTGTTATAAATGTAAAATTATTAATCTATAGCTTCTAATTATATACAGTATGTACATGTCACACACAGTTTTTGGCTTCATAATGGAACACAATGGTTCCTTATTTTTCCTTTCAGATCTGTATCCTAGACTGGTGGAAAACAATGTTGTAATTTGGGACATATCCTGCAATCTCAAGCAGTTCACAAATGTGGCTTTTGCAGTTGTCAGACAAACCGAGTATAAGGAGAGCTTGTGCTGTTTACATGACAAAAACTGTCATATAACTATGCCATAGCTTCTCATATACTGTATTTGTTGGCGTATAACACTCACTTTTTTACCCTGTAAATAGAGAGTAAACTGTGCTTGCGTGTTATACGCAGGGGGCTGTGGAAAGTGTTTTTCCCTGAAACTTCCCTCTTAAAGTTAGGGTGCGTGTTATACGCCGATAAATACGGTACATACTCTGTAAATACAGTACATGTTCTTGACCGTGTTTCCTTCAATCTTCCACAGACATACCATATTTGCCAGCAACACTTCATCCTTGCCAATAACTGACATAGCCAATTGCACAACCAGACAGGACCGGTTTGGAGGCTTACATTTCTTCAATCCTGTCCCAATGATGAAGCTGGTGGAGGTAAGTTTTACAATCTGGACCTTTGCGCTCTTGTGTGATAAGTTGTGTAACGTCTCTAAAAATAGAGAGCTGCCAAATGCTTTGTGTAATCTATTTAGATTTGATCAAATAGACAGTTGTACTATAAGGGCTCATGCACACAGGACGTTTAAAAAACGCCAGGAAAAAACGTGCTTTCAGCCTCCTTTTTGACTAACGTTCATGGGCATTTATGCACGTTTTTTGGCGTTGGCTTTTTTGATAAATTTTACATGGGTAATGTAAAAAAAGTCAAAATTCCAAAATTGGTTAAACGTTTGTTACAGCGTTTAGCCGCATTTTTGGGTGTACTCCTCCCTTTTCTCCTCTACTGGCTTTTCCTCTCTCCCGCCCCCCCCCTCCTTTTTGTTTTGTCTTCTCCTCCTGGTATTTTGTCCCCTCTTCTTCTGTTCAACTTGATCCTTTTTGTGCTCCTTTGTGAGTGTAACCTATACTGCATCACTCTCGGGGAATTAGCCTGTCCAGGTTTGACAGCCTTACGAATCTTCCGGGACCTTGTTATTCAACTGTTTGTGCTCCCTGAACATTGCTATTGTCCCCTTTTTATTTGTCAATACGTGATGCTCACTTTTGTTTTCTGTTGTCATTCCAAACCCCTGCCTGGTTGGATTGGGTACTTCATTGTTATTTTCTTAAAACATGAATGAAATATTTGTACCAGGAAACGGGACTAAGCCCCTCCTCTCCAGCGACAGCTGCAAGCTCGCTTTCCGGTGCCGACAACTTCCGCTATCCCCATGTGCAGCTACGTGTACGTTCTAAAGCATCTTTTGAGAAAAAATAAGCCTTTAATGCTAAATATATATATATATATATATATATATATATATATATATATATATATATATATATATATATATATATATATATATATACATACACAGTGCAGAAAATAAGTATTTGAACACCCTGCTAATTTGCAAGTTCTCCCACTTGGAAATCATGGAGGGGTCTGAAATTGTCATCGTAGGTGCATGTCCACTGTGAGACATAATCAAAAAAAAAAATTCCAGAAATCACAATGTATGATTTTTTTAACTATTTATTTGTATGATACAGCTGCAAAGAAGTATTTGAACACCTGAGAAAATCAATGTTAATATTTGGTACAGTAGCCTTTGTTTGCAATTACAGAGGTCAAACGTTTCTTGTAGTTTTTCACCAGGTTTGCACACACTGGAGGAGGGCTTTTGGCCCACTCCTCCACACAGATCTTCTCTAGATCAGTCAGGTTTCTGGGCTGTCGCTGAGAAACACGGAGTTTGAGCTCCCTCCAAAGATTCTCTATTGGGTTTAGGTCTGGAGACTGGCTAGGCCACGCCAGAACCTTGATATGCTTCTTACAGAGCCACTCCTTGGTTATCCTGGCTGTGTGCTTCGGGTCATTGTCATATTGGAAGACCCAGCCTCGACCCATCTTCAAAGCTCTAACTGAGGGAAGGAGGTTGTTGCCCAAAATCTCGCAATACATGGCCCCGGTCATCCTCTCCTTAATACAGTGCAGTCGTCCTGTCCCATGTGCAGAAAAACACCCCCAAAGCATGATGCTACCACCCCCATGCTTCACAGTAGGGATGGTGTTCTTGGGATGGTACTCATCATTCTTCTTCCTCCAAACACGGTTAGTGGAATTATGACCAAAAAGTTCTATTTTGGTCTCAACTGACCACATGACTTTCTCCCATGACTCCTCTGGATCATCCAAATGGTCATTGGCAAACTTAAGACGGGCCTTGACATGTGCTGGTTTAAGCAGGGGAACCTTCCGTGCCATGCATGATTTCAAACCATGACGTCTTAGTGTATTACCAACAGTAACCTTGTAAACGGTGGTCCCAGCTCTTTTCAGGTCATTGACCAGCTCCTCCCGTGTAGTCCTGGGCTGATTTCTCACCTTTCTTAGGATCATTGAGACCCCACGAATTGAGATTTTGCATGGAGCCCCAGTCCGAGGGAGATTGACAGTCATGTTTAGCTTCTTCCATTTTCTAATGATTGCTCCAACAGTGGACCTTTTTTCACCAAGCTGCTTGGCAATTTCCCCGTAGCCCTTTCCAGCCTTGTGGAGGTGTACAATTTTGTCTCTAGTGTCTTTGGACAGCTCTTTGGTCTTGGCCATGTTAGTAGTTGGATTCTTACTGATTGTATGGGGTGGACAGGTGTCTTTATGCAGCTAATGACCTCAAACAGGTGCATCTAATTTAGGGTAATAAATGGAGTGGAGGTGGACATTTTAAAGGCAGACTAACAGGTCTTTGAGGGTCAGAATTCTAGCTGATAGACAGGTGTTCAAATACTTCTTTGCAGCTGTATCATACAAATAAATAGTTTAAAAATCATAAATTGTGATTTCTGGAATTTTTTTTTTTGGATTATGTCTCTCACAGTGGACATGCACCTACGATGACAATTTCAGACCCCTCCATGATTTCCAAGTGGGAGAACTTGCAAAATAGCAGGGTGTTCAAATACTTATTTTCTGCACTGTATATATATATATATATATATATATATAATGTGTGTAATAGATATATGTATAATAATAACATAATATAAAATCTCTTTCTGTTTATTAAGGGTTCTAAAATTTTAGGGTTACATGTACATTAAAATCCCCAAAAGAAGTTGGGTCTGCTTTAACACACCCCATTCACAAGCAGAATTGAAAGGATTTTTTGTTTGAGTTTTTAGCCCCTCCCAACTTCCTTTCCCGTTTAGGCCTGAATGATGTGTACTTGGTCCTGCAACCTCCTGGGATACTTCCATCATACATCCCAAGAGGCTGAAGGATCAGAGGGGGTCTGGCATGTGCTCAGAGCTGGCTGCATTCGGAAGGGTATAGGACCAAGATGGCTGGACGAGACTTGCTGTGCGGCACCAGAATAGCGGATTACAGCAGGACAACACGGGATTTGCTCTGTGGGTGAGTATATGCTTTAAATAGCACTACAGCATTGTGGGTAAGTGACGAAAAAAACATGGAGTCGAGTACTGCTTTAAGTATCTGAAGTCCTTAGTTCATAGAAGGGCAGATCCTTTTTCTTCACCACCAAAAACCTGTATTTTGTAGTTGTACTTGTATGCAGTGACCACAGTTTAGTCCACGTTTCATATCTTACAGCTTGGCCATACTTCTTGCTCTGGGGCTTAGCATGAGTCTGCAAGAATCCCTGCACTATAAATAGGCATGTATTTTGGCATCAAAAATCAGTGTTGGAAAGCATTGAGACACCATGAGAGTGGAGGTGTATTTTAAGATTATCGCTTTGTTCCACACTGGAGTGCCAAGTCACTTTATTAGAGACCTGGAAAGCTAGGTGGCTGTCGGATTTGATATTGTAATGGCCTCCTTTCTTTATTTTAGAAAATCTTGCAACAATCCATGAACGTTCTTTACAGCGTATTTCTACTTTTGCAGTCAGATTTGGACCCTCACTATGTTGTGTTCCTATTCACACAGCATGCCTAAAGATAAAAAAAAGTTTCTAAGGAGAATGTGTCATGGAACTTCTGGAGAGTCTCACCATGTCTACTGATACCTAAACATCTTTTACCTTGAGGTGGAGGTACACATAAAAATGGAACCCTTGCTTTTGGGAACCCTCCGGTATCACATTTGGCACCTTTCGGGGGAGGGGGGGTGCAAATATCTGTATAATACAGGTATTTGCCCCCACTTCCTGGTATAGACCCCCGCAGAACCTGTGGGGGCTCTATGTCACTCCCCCTTCACTCCCTGAGAGTGCCCACACCTCTCCTCTGGAGAAAGTTGAGGAGGAGCAAGTGGGCATTGAGGGAGATGTCTACCTCCAGAAGGAGTACACCATCCCTTGACCCTCCCAAACCACCTCCCCCATCAGGGATAGGCCCTCAAGGGCCTTCTCCTCCATCAGGGATAGCCCCCCAAAGCACTCCTCCCCCATCAGGGAAACCTCCTCAAGGGCCTCCCTATAAAGTTGGCCCCAAGCCTCTCCTGCCTCCATGAAGGCTACACGCAAGACCATGGGTGATCCTGATGCCTTGGGAAAAAATCCTTCGAGGGACCAGGCCCGGTAGACCCGCCATATGGGTGTTATAGCGGGTGACCTGCGTCGTGTGGCAGGGAGCCTGGCCTCCTCGGCCCAGACCCAGGCTGCCTGCACTTTGGCTGTCCAGCGTGCCCTCACACTGCAGGCTGATCAGAGTACCTCCAGCTCTGACAACCTGCAGGATGCGAGTGCGAACTGCACTGCCATAGTAACGTGCCTTGGGGAGCTGCAGGCCACCACATCAGGCCTTGAGACAGAGGTCCGGAGCCTTGCAGGGGCTGTACAGGCAGAGGGGAGGCAGAAAAGGCGGCAGCAGCGGAACAACACCACCCGCCAGCTGCGGATGCAGGCTGAAACAAATGCGGTACTCTCCCGCATTGCCCTGGCATTGGAGGGCAGGCAGCCAGCCAGGGAGAGACCAGGGGATGATCCTCCTCCAGATGCCCCTCCCCCCTGAGGCTCCCCCCAGGCAACTGAGGAGCAGGAGCTGTGGCACCATGCATGGCCCACGACAGGGCAAATGAGTGCCTTTTTCTTTTTATGCTCAGGTTATGAGTTTTTATTTATGTGCTCAAAATATATATATTTTTTTGTAGTATCTGCATACTGTGAGGAGTGCAGGCTACAGTGTGACTGGTGTGTGAATGTGGGTGACATTCCTGCCAGTAAGGTGTTTCACCCTGAGTCGTTGGGGAGAGGTTATCCCCACGGCCGTGTGAATGTGGTATGAATGGACAGCAACATGATTGGTGCCTTGGCGTGGCGTTGCTGCTCCCAAGTCCTGCATGGTGGACTTGGGCTAATCCAATGTGAGGTGGATGTGGTGTGTGTGAGCTAGGCACTACAGTGGTGTGCATGCGTGCATTGTCCGTATGCCGTGATGAATGTGTGTTTATTGTGCAAAGAGGCCTACCATGAGGCACCTCCTGACTGCTCTTCCCTCAGCAGACAGGGTAGCCTCGTTCAGGGGGGGACTGTGTGGGTCGGTGCAAGTCATCACATATGTCAATCTCCAGGCCCTTTCTCATGGCGAAGTTGTGCAGCACACAACATGCACTGATGATTTGGCACACAAAGTTTGGGGAATACAACAGGGTCCCCCCGGACTTATCCAGGCATTGGAAACGGGACTTCAGGATGCCAAATGTGCGCTCCACCACTGCACGGGTACGTATGTGCGCAGCATTGTATCTTCTCTCTCCTCTGGTTTGGGGATTCCGGTATGGAGTCATGAGATGGGGCCTAAGTGCATATGCCGAGTCACCTGGAAGGGAAAAGACAGGAGGATATTAGTCATGCCTGACTCCCATGTCACTCACCAACCAACCAGCTGTTACCGTACACGTTCTGTTGGAATTCCGTTGGGATGTTGCTTGACGGTATATGTAGCTGTCGTGGCTGACCCCGGGGTGTTTGGCACGGACGTGCCATATGAGGCATTGGGCATCGGCTATCACCTGTACGTTGATGGAATGCCACTGCTTACAATTGCGGTATATGTGCTCTGTGGCACAGGGGGGCTCTGTAGCCACATGAGTGCAATCAATGGCCCCAACGGTGCGTGGGAATCGGCAATTCTGTAGAAATCCTGCATTGCCTTCTGCCGCAGATGCTCCTGAATGGGTTTGATGATGTGGTGGGACATGCGTGTGAGGATTGCGGGGACAACCTGGTGCACACATCTGCTCATGGTGGATTGTGACATCCCAGTCACAACTCCACTTGTACGCTAAAAAGATCCACTGGCAAGGAAATGGAGTGTTGCCAGTACCTTGATCAGTGGCTGCACTGCATGTGAGCGTGCCGTCTGGCTGGTGATTTCATCATGCAGGGCTTTGTCTAATTCCAGGATGGCGTCAGAGCTGAATCTGAAGATGCGATACACCTCCAATTCCCCCATGCCAAAGACGTTCATGCGCATTCGGTATATCTTCTCCCGTGCCCTCCTCCTCCGTGCCTGTAGACGCAGTAGTGCTATGACCTTGCTGCCCCTGGCGTGTTGGCATACAGATGTGTCGTCCGTAACGGTGCTGCTGTAGCTGCTCTCCAGCTGACCTGTGCACGTCTGTTGCTGAGTTACATCTGGTTTATGAGGGGTAACATTGGGCCAGACGTACAACTTGCGCGCACCACGCGTACGTACATTCCTGAATCGGCGTATCTCCCTCATTTGCATATTTGAATAGAAAATCAATGGGCGCGCTAGATGCGTCCAGTGTAAATATGCGCCCACGATACGCAGGCGTAGGAAAGTTACGTCGGTCGGAAGAAGCCTTTCAGGCGTATCTTGTTCTGTGGCTACGGCGCATAGATACGACGGCGCATCTTTACACTTACGTGCCGCATCTCGAGATACGTCGGCGTAAGTGCTTTGTGAATCCGGGCCGATGTTTAGTGACCATCAATAAAAATCCATATCTTTTAAAGCAGAAACATAAAAAGGTTCACAAAAACAACATAGATGTGTAATAAACACAAAACAATCTTTCTGTCCATGTAGTGCCTATCATTTCTTGTTAGTACTTTGTATATTTCCGCCAAATCCCCCCCCCCCCCTCTCCTTGATTGATAAAAAATAATGTATACAAAATAATTTTTAGCTGAATAAAGTAATCATTTGTTGTTTACAGGTCTTATCTTTTCTTTAAGGTCATTAAGGCCCCTATGACAAGCCAGACAACTTTTGACTCTCTCATCGATTTTAGCAAAGCACTTGGAAAGATGCCCGTGTCATGTAAGGTAAGGCAGTAAGATTGTGACTTGTTCTGTAATCGGCTCTAGGCTTTTCCACATTTACCCTAAAGAGGTACCTGTCAAAATAAGTGGTATTTAACCAGCTGTGGTCATTTAAGAGGCCCCAGAAAAATGGCTGACAAACAAAGTACATATTCCAAAAGTTGGCAAATGTCTATAAAATGAAATAATGTAAGATATGACATTGACCAACTGTAAGGATATTCATGGGAATTCATGAAGGGTGTCTTACTAAATGTCTGGGTAGGCAACGGGTTCATACACCTCTCATAAATAGATACATTAATTTGGGACGAGCACCATGTGTGGAGGTGCACTGAGATGGATGGTCCTTATGGACTCTGCATCCTTCGTACAGCTAAGTTCCTTCCCCAGCCGAGGAGCTATTAACCTGAGTGAACAGAACCTGGTCAGAACCAGACCTCATCGGGTTCACTCTCCTTTTGGTTGACTAAACGTTTTCACAAATATTTATTCAAGTTTTGTATTTAACGGTCTGGGAGTTTATTGTTTTTCTGCCAACTTGTGTTGTCACTCTTACCCTAAAGTGTTGGCTGATTGATTCCACATTAAAATATAGAGAAGTTTGCTCCTAAAGTTAGCTCTAAATGTTCAACAATGCGTGATTTGATACTTTCTTCCAATTTAGGACACTCCTGGCTTTATTGTTAACCGCCTTCTGGTACCCTATTTGATGGAATCGGTCCGCCTTTATGAGCGAGGTAATTTTGGTTTAATATGACACTAGTAATGTATTTTACAATTTTTTGGTTCTTGGTACACACATTGGTCTTTCCATTTAACTCTGCCCCCAACACACACACACATCCCTTCCCAGTATCTACACCAGCAGTAAAGCTGGTCATTGACCAGTCAGCAGGCTAAACTGAAAAAAAAAAAAGATTCCTTCATACACAAGCGAGGTCGATGGAGGAATTCCCCCCCCGCTGGGACATTGCATCCTGACCGCAGATATCGCTGTCGGAATACATTGGTCAGTAGCTGCAGCCACTGATCAAAAAAGGTTTCCCAATGTTACCAATCGACTTCTGTAGAACAGGAATGGCTACACATGGATGGAAAATTCATCTTATCCTTCCTAATTTGACCAAGTTTCGATTATTGTATGGCCAGCTTTAGATGTCCCTCCAATACACAGAACTATCCAGCTGGTATTACACCAGCAGAGTATGTGCATTAACCCAACAGTGGACAGTCTGCAATGTATGTGCATTAATCTTTTAAGCCTCATACACACGATCGGATTTTCAGATGGGAATTGTGTGTTGACGGCCTGTTGGCGGAAAATCCAACTGTTTGTACGATCCATCAGAAAATTGTCGGCTTTTCCGTGGATGATTGTTGGATGGCAAGCTTTAAAATTTTCCGTGGACAACGGTCTGTTGTCGGATTTTTTGACCGTGTACACAAGTCAGTCGGTACAAACAAGCATGCTCAGAAGCAATGCTCACCAAACACAACAGCATTAGCAGAAGACTGCTCCCTCGTCTTCGGCTGAGACAGCAGCATGAGCCATTATTGGCTCCCTCTGCTGTAAATTACAGCCAGTGAGCCAATGAAGAGAGGGTGGGGGTGGGGCCGAGCCACAGCTGTGTGTGTGTGTGTGTGTGTGTGTGTGTATGGACACGCAGAGCCACAGCTCAAGAACAAGCCTGCTTGGGTGCCCCCATTGCAAGCTGCTTGCTCTGGGGGAACGCGGCAGGAGGGGGGCCTGGAGTGCTGGCTGGAGACCTGAGAGAAAGTGGATCTGGGCTGCACAGAGCAGATGAGTAGAACATATTTGTTATAGAAAAATAGAAAATGAAAGCCTTTAATATCGCTTTAGGATCTCAGTGCCTATTCCTTTGAACATATGTAATAACTTCTGAACGCCCAGTCCTCGACCTATGTGCAATATCTCTTTAGACCCCAGGAACTTGTGCTATTTCCTCCGCGTCGGCCCCCAGGCATATATTTAACCCACTTGGCACCCTATACCAGGCTCAGGTAAATACACGCCACAGCACCCAATGTATGCGATTTGAGAAAAGTTTTCGGCACCCTCTGCTTTTAATGCTTTAATCTCTCTGCTGCCAGTACCTAGTGCATTTACTCTTCAGCAGCCAGTCCCCCTGCACATGTATAGTAACCCCAGCCATGTGCGTTTACCCCTCAGCGCCCATTCTCCACCATATGTGGTATTATCCCTCAAAGTTATTCAGTGCGGCATGCAAAATTTCATTCTCAACTAAGAGTGGGAATCTCTGCTCCTCTTTCCCATTTCCTGCCTAAACAGTACCTGACAACAAAACCGCGCTCTATTTCCCACATCCACAGTACTACTCCATGACATAGTCCCTGCTAACAACCCAAAAAATGTTGGGGTCTCTTTTTTTTGAAGGTCTACAGTACTGTCCCCAATTCCACTGACTGACTTCCCTGTTTCAGTTTTAGTATGCGCCAAAGTACTGTACTTTGCCACTTCCACACTCTTCCGTCACACACTCTTCCCCAGTCCTTTATTATTATTTTTTTAGAACTCTGCTGCCATCTAGTGTAGAGTTGTTAAACCTCATCTTACCACATTAATGGTTGTAGTTATGAGAGAGGAGAAATTCTTGACGCCTGTTCAAGATGCAGATATCTCAAGGTTCAATCATGCCAAGTGTGTTTTCTTGCATAAACGTGTGCAGAAAATGTAGCTTATAAAATATATATTTATTTTGATAGTGCTCATGACATGGTTTTGGTTGTTTTGAACTTGAAGCACAGTAAAAAAAAAAAACTCCAGGTAAACGAATAATTACTCAGTCCTTTCAATACACGGTGCCTTGGACACAAGCAAATGAGGCCAGCTTGTTTTATCCCATAGATGTATGCAGACGTCTTCAAGATCTTTACACCAGGGTAGGCTGCTCTTGTGACATATATAGGGAAACCTGTTAATGAGCATAAACAAACAAAAATACAAGATACAGAGGGCATTGGCCCTGTGAAATAATATGCAAAGTTTATTTATTAAAATTTTAAATATATGGAAAAAACTCACAAATGTAAAAGATCAATAGGCATATCAAGATGATCACCAAACCACATCTGAAGGAAGGATGGGACAACCAATGACCACCACCAGCGTCCAACAGAACAGCTAGTGTTAAAAATGGCTGTTGCGTTTCCAGGGCTCCATACGCTTTTTACCAAAACCTCTGGCTCGGATAAAAACGCGGTAGGGCCCCAAAAACGGCATTCAGCCATTCTGTATATATGATCTTTTTGAAACCTTTCTAATTCTTTTATTTTTTTAAATTTTTTTAGGAAATGCATCTAAAGAAGACATAGACATTGCAATGAAATTAGGAGCTGGATATCCAATGGGCCCTTTTGAACTCTTGGATTATGTTGGTCTTGACACTAGCAAATTTATCATTGACGGTATGTAAATAAAAATAATTTAACTTAAGCGTAAAGTTAGGCCCACTTTATTCACACAGATGGTATGACAGTGGCAAGCTAGGAGGGTGCAAAACATAACTCATCTGTAAACAGTGGGTCACATGATCTGAAGCTATGGTGGCAGCACACTGAAGCATCACTGACGTTGGAGTCCTTGGTGTTACCAAACATGCTGGCTTCAGGTTATGGGAGAAGCACAGACCTGCTTTACACTTAGCCGGTAAGGTTTTGCACAGTTTCATATTATAAGCTTGCATCTCTAATGCCTGCCTCATTGAATAAAGCACAATTAAATTTATAGTTTAGTTCTGGTGAGGAAATACTATGTCAAAGTGTAAAATAGTTGCCATTTCAGAGATTGGAGGTCTAGGTGAAGCACGCACGAAATGCATATTGGAGTAAATATGCTGTCCACTCCTTTCTAGTTGGCTGATACAAATCTCTGAAAGCATCCTAGTCATGTCCTTTATTTGTCCATTTTATTCAGGAAGCTTTGTAGCAACTGCAAAGGTGATTTGTAGCTGGTTATAGAGTTTGCTGTGGCTGAATAAAGTGCAGATCTATGCAGCTACACATTTCTTCTATGCCATGATCATCAAGTGCTGCATTGTCTAAGACAGCCTTTCTCAACCCTTTTTACCACTGGGGAACCCTAAAAATAATTCTCAGGTCTCGGGGAACCCCTGATAAAACCCATTCATTGGGGGTCAGTGGGAACAATGCCCTTTTTTTTACAGTGGTAAGAATGCCCCCCTTACAGAGAACTATGAAGATCATTGGTGTAATACCACTGGCTCCTTCCAAGTGGAATTGGCTCAGAACTATGTAGGCTCCATCAAACAGGAGGTAAATCAGCCACAGCTCAAGGAACCCCTAGCCACCTCTGGAGGAACCCTGGTTGAGAATGGCTGGTCTAGGATATGGAAGCTGAATTATTGGATTCTCTACATATCTTGTTTTTATCCGACATAATAATGGGTTAATCTAGTCTTTTATGTTGGTCATCTACACAAAATAGGCCACAATTTTGGGACGGGAACAAAATCTACATAATTCTTCAAATGTATTTTCAAAAAAAATCCAAAGTCTTAATTGTATGATCTTAGTTGTTGTGAATTTTCATTTAAATATATAATAACATAGTCGCAAAGGGATGTAAATTCACTTTGTTTGCATCAGAGGTGTAAAAAAAATCTAGATATTACTTTTATAATGTAATGGTGACATCACTGAGCTGTACATAACCCGAGCAGAGCTTTGGGAGGGGCCCAGCAGAAAACTATAAAAGGGGTGGCTACAAGATCAGTCACCCTGCACTGGGAGAGAAGGCAGCAGTGTGACCGGTCTTTACTGCAGGAAGCTTCTGCGCAGAGGTAATGTTTCACAGTGGAAATGCACAGAGAAGTAAAGAATACACATGCCTCCAGCTTTAAATGGTGTCTAGTTATAAGAAGTTTAAAAAAAAAATATATAGACTTGCCTAGGTGGATGCAGCATCGATCTGTTCCCTCCCTGCTCTGCAGTGAGAACTGAGCAATCAAACACTGCTGATCGCTCAGTTCTCCGCTCCACTCTGAGCAGAGATCTGGGACTGTCAGTCACAGGCTCTCTGCTCTGCCCCTCTAGCGCTCATTGGAGTGTTGGGCTATGGAGGGGGCAGGAGGGGCTGGCTCAGTCTCCCAGCAGCTCGCTAAGAGGTTGAGCCAGCTGCCAGTCTAGGCTTCTATGTGAATCCTGACTGTAAAGTTGGCATTGATTCAATGGCTTGACCAGCTGAGTGACATCAGCAATCGGAAAAATTTAGCCCGTTGTCAGCTGAAAATATGTCTCATTTTAAAGTGTCATATCATTCCAAAATAAATACAGCCTCAAGTACAGGTAGTGAGCTTCCAAACTGCTGCTCAGGTTTGTCGGTTTACCAACTAGCTTTATTGTACTTCCAGCTTAAAGTGGAGTTCCACCCATTTTTTTTGTGTTTGTCTGTGCTGCATGCCCCAATCTCATAGTGTTCAGAATGGACAATTTTTATTTATTTTGTTGCTTGTAAATACCTTTTTTATTTTGTAGTCCTTCATTATTAGCCTAGGCTATTAAGTCACATGGCTATTTGCAAGGGTTTCTGGTACGGTTGTCCTGATACTATACTCGGTATCCGGACCGATACCGAGTATTTGCGGGAGTACTTGTACTTCCGCAAATACCCCCGATACCGAAATAGAATACTTCCCCCCACCCCCCCCGCCGCCGCTACCGCCGCCGCATACCGCCGTTAATCCCGGTGCATGACAGCGGCGAGCATTACAAGCTTTCGCTTGTACACTTGTAAAGCCGGCGCCGCCATGTATAGACACTCCCCCTCTCGTGATTGGACGGATCCGTCCAATCACTAGAGGGGGAGTGTCTATACATGGCAGCGCGGGCTTTACAAGTATACAAGCGAAAGCTTGTAATGCTCGCCGCTGTCATGCACCGGGATTAACGGCAGCAGCGGCGGCTTTGCGGCACATCAGGTATAGGGGACAGGACATGGCTACGTATGTGGGGACGGGACATGGCTACGTATGTGGGGACGGGACATGGCTACGTATGTGGGGACGGGACATGGCTACGTATGTGGGGACGGGACATGGCTACGTATGTGGGGACGGGACATGGCTGCAATATGTGGGGGGGACATACATGGCTGCAATATGTGGGGGGGACATACATGGCTGCAATATGTGGGGGGGACATGGCTGCAATATGTGGGGGGGATATACATGGCTGCAATATGTGGGGGGGACATGACTGCATTTGGGGACACATTTAAAAAAAGTATCGGTATTCGGTATCGGCGACTACTTGAAAAAAAGTATCGGTACTTGTACTCGTTCCTAAAAAAGTGGTATCGGGACAACCCTAGTTTCTGGGATAGGCATCATGTTTCCCAGTAGTCCTTGCAAACCTGACTGAAACCTATTACATTGCTTGTGCAGCACTGAGCATGTGCGAGATATGCAAAGCTGAAATCCAGGAAGTCCTACAGTCTGGCTTCATGATGCCCACACTTAAGATGGCCGAGGTCTGTTTCTAGATTATAAACTAACAAAATGGACCTTAGTTTACAGACTAACTTTACTAGAATACATTAAGCTTGTGTATTACAGGGGCATTTATATTTAAAAAGTGAAATTGTGGGTGGAACTCCCCTTTAAGAAAAACATAACAAGCATTTCCAGAATTGCATAACTTGACTGGCTTGTTTGCAGTGATAGAACATAACGATTACAAATAAATCTAAGCCTGTTAGGCAGGGAAATAGAGCTTATGTCCGGATTTCCCCTGAAAAGAAAAGCCGTAATTCTGAATTGAAAAGCTGCCACCACTCAGTGTCTCTCTGCAAAGTAACATGCTGTGGCTCACTGAAGATTTATAAGACCCCTGTGAAAGCAGCTGCTCTTTCCATCAAGAGCAATCACAACATTGCCATTAATGTCTCCAGTTCATCAGGTGTAAATGGCACTGTGAAGCATGGTGGTACTAACATTACATTTGAGGATGTTGGTCAACAAGAAAATGGACACTGAGGAGGACTTAGGGCAAGATTAATGGGGCCAGTTACTGAGCAGAGAGTGACATCTTGACATGTATTCTGTTTTTTTATTTGTAAATCACTGTTCAGCTAACATATTCCACTTGCCTTTTAGGTTGGCACCAGATGGAACCTGAAAACCCTCTCTTTGCACCCAGTGAGTTGCTTAATAAACTGGTGGCTGAGAACAAGCTGGGAAAGAAGACTGGAGAAGGTTTTTATAAATACAGATAACCGGCTTACCACTCTGAAGACGTCCCTTTTTTTATAAGTCTTTCCGCTTGTGCCATGGTGACTGTGACAGTTGCTGCTTGTTGACTGGCCATTTTTACCATAGTAGTCTTTTCTACACTCTTCATGCCCACACTAGTGCCTTAGTGCAAAGATTGTTTCTGTTCAGGATAAAAAATCATTTCAGGTGTTGAATTGCCATAACCAAGCCACAACCAATAAAAAGAATATGGGAATTATTTCTGTATGAGATATTTTTATGTTTTGAAAGTGGAAAGTGTGAAAGTGACTCTTAAACACTAATATACAAAAAGTGCAGCACTAAAAATCTCTAACATCGAAGTGTCGTAAATAAACCTAAAAATATTTTGTCACACAAACTCCTAAATCACAAAAAAGACTGTGCCAAAGGTGAATGAGAATCATCCAATAATAGTATGTTTCCATAATAATGTACACACCATCCCCACTTTGAAACGTGGTGGCAGCATAATGTTGTGGGGGTGCTTTTCTTCATAAGGGACAGGGAAGCTGGTCAGAATTGATGGAAAGATGGATGGAGCCAAATACAGGGTAATCTTAGAAGAAAACCTGTCATGCCCCGTACACACGGCCGGTTTTCCTATTAGAAATAGTCTGATGAGAGCTTTTGGCCGGGAATCCTGACTGTGTGTATGCTCCATCTGACTTTTTCCCACAGGAAAACTGACGAGAAAAAAGAGAGCAGGATCTTTTTTTTTTTTTTGTCAGGAAAAAATCGTAGGGGGAAAACCATTTGTCTGTTTGCAATTTAAACCATTAAAAAAAAATGTGCATGCTCAGAATCAAGTCGACACATGCTCTGAAGCATTGAACTACATTTTTCTCGGCTCGTCGTAGTGTTGTACGTCACTGGGGTTTTTACTGTCAGAATTTGGTGTGACCATCTGTACACAAGACAAGCTTGAGCGGAATCCCGTTGGGAAAACCATCTCGTGTGTACAGGGGATTAGAGTCTGCAAAAGACTTGAAACTGGGGCAGAGGTTTACCTTCCAGCAGGACAACGACCCTAAACATACAGCCAGAGCTACAATGGAATGATTTAGAACAAAAATGTAAAAAAACAATTATGTGTAAAAATGACCCAATCAAAGTTCAGACCTAAATCCAATTGAGAATCTGTGGCAAGACTTAAATTGCTGTTCAGACACTCTCCATCCAATCTGACAGAGCTTGAGTTATTTTGTAAAGAAGAATGTGCAAAAATGTCACTCTCTAGATCAGGGATCCTCAAACTACGGCCCTCCAGCTGTTGCGGAACTACAAGTCCCATGAGGCATTGTAAAACTCTGACATTCACAGACATGACTAGGGCATGATGGGAATTGTAGTTCCTGAACAGCTGGAGGGCCGTAGTTTGAGGACCCATGCTCTAGATGTTCAAAGCTGGTAGAGACATCCCCAAAAAGACTTGCAGCTGTAATTGCAGGGGAAGGTGCTTATACAAATTATTGATGGGGTGGGGGGCTGAACACAAATGCACGCCACACTTTTCACATATTTGTAAAACATTTTGAACATTTTGAAATGTATTGTTTTCCTTCCACTTTACAATTTTATGTGCCACTTTGTATTGGTATATCACATAAAATCCCAATAAAATACATTTATATTTTTTGGTTGTAACATGACAAAATGTGGAAAATTTCAAGGGGTATGAATACTTTTTCAAGGCACTGTACTACAGTGAGGGGGAAATATGTGCACTGTGCAACTAACTGTTTTCCTGTAGTCATTTTCCGTAATATGTAATCTAAAGCCTAGTACACATGAGCCAAATGTCGGGCGGTATCAGCCAGCTCAATAGAAATCAGCCGCTATTCGAACTGTGTGTACTTGAGTCGGTCTGCCAATCGGCTCCCGGTCAGTGCTCTCAGCCAATGGCTGAGATCGCTGACCAGAGTGTTCTAGCGGGGGAGCCTGTCCACTGTCATTGCACAATAGAATAGCATGGGAGATTGCTGTACAAAAGTCTGATTGTTGGTACAGCAGCTCCTCCTGAAAGATCAGTTTTTTTGTTTGTTTGCTTTTGTTCAGTCTTGCTGAATTACTAGTGTGTACTAGGCTTAAGTCTCAGCACTAGACAAAAGTAATGTGCTTAAGCTGATGACACACAAACAATTCTTATTTCTTATGTCTTTATTGAACATACCCTTTTACCATTCACAGTGCTGGAGAAAGAGTAAGTGAACCCATACACTAATTGCTACAACAAAAGATAATTGGAGTCAGTAGTTTGCATACCTGGAGTCCAATTAATGAATTGAGTTGTGGTTCAGGCCCAGTTCACACTGGTCGGACAAACGCTCCGACATTGGAAGCTCATGTTGCATGGCGTGTGAAAATCAATGATGTTTCCCTATTGTGAGCTGTCCTAACTGGTCTGACACATGTCGGACCGACTTTGAAAATGCTCCCTGTACTACTTTGGTCCGACTTTAATCTTCCTTCAGTCCATTAAATATCATTGAAGTCGGATCAAAGTCGGAACGCCTTTTTGCATGCTCCGACTTTGGCATGCGACTTGTGCTTTGCTAATCTTGAGGGGGAACTCCACGCCAAATTTTAAATAAAAAACCAGCATGGGTTCCCCCTCCAAGAGCATACCAGGCCCTTGGGTCTGGTACGGATTTAAAGGGGAACCCCCTATACCGAAAAATGGTGTGAGGGTCCCCTAAAAATCCACACCAGACCCTTATCCGAGCACGCAGCCAGGTCAGTCAGAAAAAGGGGTGCGGACGAGCGAGCGCCCCCCCCTCCTCCTGAGCCGTACCAGGCCGCATGCCCTCAACATGTGGGGGTGAGTGCTTTGGGGCACGGGGGTGCCCTGCAGCCCCCCCAAAAGCACCATGTTGATGAGGACGGGGCCTCTTCCCGACAACCCTGGCCGTTGGTTGTCGGGCTCTGCGGATGGGGGGGCTTATCGGAATCTGGCAGCCTCCTTTAACAAGGGGGCCCCCAGATACCGGCCCCCCACCCTATGTGAATAAGTATGGGGTACATCGTTCCCCTACCCATTCACCTGGGGGGAAATTGTCTCTTTTGTGTGGCCACCATTATTTTCCAGCACTGCCTTAACCCTATTGGGCATGGAGATCACTAGAGCTTCACAGGTTGCCACTGGAGTCCTCTTTCACTCCTCCATGTCGACATTACAGAGCTGGTGGATGTTAGAGACCTTGCGCACCTCCGCCTTCCGTTTGAGGTTGCTCCACAGATGCTCAATATGGTTTAGGTCTGGAGATATACTTGGCCAGTCCATCACCTTTACCCTCAGCTTCTTTAGAAAGGCAGTGGTCATCTTGGAGTTGTGGTTGGGGTCATTATGTTGGAATACTGCCCTGCTCTGTTTCAGTATGTCACAGTACATGTTAATATTCATGGTTCCCTCAATGAACTGTAGCTCCCCTGTGCTGGCAGCACTCATGCAGCCCCAGACCATGAAACTCCCACCACCATGCTTTACTGTAGGCAAGACACACTTGTCTTTGTACTCCTCACCTGGTTGCTGCCACACATGCTTGACAACATTTTAACAAAATACGTTTATTTTGGTCTCATCGGACCACAGGACAGGTTCCAGTAATCCATGTCCTTAGTCTGCTTGTCTTCAGCAAACTGCAAGAATCAACAAAAATGATCAGGCGCCTGCTGCAGCCCCTATTTAAGAAGATAGTATTAGTCCACAGAGTCTTAGCTGCTAAGGATCACTCCTGGGATGGAGAGGAAATGGTACAAGGTTACAGAAAAGTTCCATGAAGCGCTTAGACTCCAGCACCAGGCGCCAATGGTGTTGCTGGTATGTGGGTCAATGGTCACAACCACTCGAAGGATGGACAGTTGAACCCCCTTTTCCCTTTTCTGGATGGATGTAAAGCCAACCAGAGAGCCCCCCCTGGATTTCTGTGCATGGAGACTGTGCGGGGGCAGCGATGTCCTGACAACTGTCGTCTGCAGGGAGGATGGTCAATGGGGGACCTGTGTGGTAAAGTAAGTGGTGTGTGACCCAGCCGGATGCTCTACGGAGTTCCTGCCAGTGGCGCTGTGTTGGGGTGGAGTCTGAGCGGTGACGTCTTACGCTGCGCCGACGCACAGGTCTGTAACCAAAGAATGGGCGTGGAGAGAAAACACGGGGAGGCAGATCCTGAACATTGTCCTGTCACCGTGATGACATGTTTCACACTACTTCTTTCAGCAAACTGTTTGCAGGCTTTCTTGTGCATCATCTTTAGAAGAGGCTTCCTTCTGGGACGACAGCCATGCAGACCAATTTGATCCAGTGTGCGGCGTATGGTCTGAGCACTGACAGACTCACCCCCACCCCTTAAACCTATTCAGCAATGCTGGCAGCACTTATACGTCTATTTCCCAAAGACAACCTCTGGATATGACGCTAAGCACATGCACGCAACTTCTTTGGCCAAAAAATAATGAGGCCTATTCTGTGTGCAACCTTTCCTGTTAAATCGCTGTATGGTCTTGGCCACCGTGCTGTAGCTCAGTTTCAGGGTCTTGGCAATCTTCTTATAGTCTAGGCCAATGATGAACCTTGGCACCCCAGATGTTTTGGAACTACATTTCTCATGATGCTCATGCACTCTGCAGTATAGTTGAGCATTATGTAGTTCCAAAACATCTGGGGTGCCAAGGTTCATCACTGGCCTAGACCATCTTTATGTAGAGCAACAATTATTTTTTTCAGATCCTCAGTTCTTTGCCATGGGTGCCATGTTGAACTTCCAGTGACCAGTATAAGGCCCCTTTTACACTGGGGCGGGTGGCGGTATAGCGGCGCTATACTGTCGTAATTGCCGCGGGATTCGGCCGCTAGTGGCGCGGTATTAACCCCCGCTAGCGGCTAATAAAGTGTTAATACCGCCCGCAATGCGTCTCTGCAGAGGTGCATTGCGGGCGTTATTACCGTGGTTTCCCATTGTTTTAAATGGGAAGAAGCAGTATACACACCGCTCCTCTCACCGCTCCAAAGATGCTGCTTGCAGGAGATTTTTTTCTCTCCTGCCAGCGCATCGCCTCAGTGTGAAAGCCCGAGGGCTTTCACATTGAGAAGGCTGTGCAGGAGTTTTTCAGGCGGTATAGCAGCATGACTAATGTTTTAATCCTGTGGGTCTATCCTGTTATTTCAAAAGCCTAAACCATATTCCACTTACTGTCTGAAATCAACCTAGGTATATTTTTGTTTTTTATGTTTATTTTTCTTCCTCAGTGTGAAAGGGGCCTAAGAGAGTGAGAGTGATAAGACCAAATTTAACACACCTGCTCCCCATCCACACATGAGACAAGTCACATGACACCGGGGAGGGAAAATGGCTAATCTGGCCCAATTTGGACATTTTCACTTAGGTGGTGTACTCACTTTTGTTGCCAGCAGTTTAGACATTGAGGCTGGGTTTACACCTATGCAAATTGGATGTGGCTTTCTCTGCATCCAATTCGTATAGCAGTAGAGCCGGTTCACATATACGGGCGGCTGCGGACCACAACGCACAGACACCCTTTGGTTCCATTTCAGGGCTGAACTCGGGCACAGATTCGGCCCTGAAACAGAAAACAGGGGCGCAAAGAATTCCTGTGCGATCCGCAGCAGGTTCCAGTGTGAACCGAGCCTAATGGCTGTGTGTTGAGTTATTTTGAGGGGACAGCAAATTGACACTGTTATACAAGCTGTACACTCACTACTTTACATTGTAGCAACGTGTCATTACTTCAGTGTTGTCACATGAAAATTATAAAAAATAAAATATTTACAAAAATGACACACACACACTGCAATATAAACGTGAATATAATACACTTGACAGGGTAAATCTACTAATAATTTCATAAAGGGCAAAAAAATCTTAAAGGGGTTGTAAAGGTACAATTATTTTTTCCCTAAATAGCTTCCTTTACCCTAGTGCAATCCTCCTTCACTTACCTCATCCTTCCATTTTGCTTTTAAATGTCCTTATTTCTTCTGACAAATCTTCACTTCCTGTTCTTCTGTCTGTAACTACACACAGTAATGCAAGTCTTTCTCCCTGGTGTGGAGTGTCGTGCTCGCCCCCTCCCTTGGACTACTGGAGAGTCAGGACGCTCTCAACATTGCAGATAGACAAAGGAGCTGTGTCTTAGTGGGTGTCCTGACTCTCTTGTAGTCCAAGGGAGGGGTCGATCACGACACTCCACACCAGGGAGAAAGCCTTGCATTACTGTGTGGAGTTACAGACAGAAGAACAGGAAGTGAGGATTTCTCAGAAGAAATAAGGACATTTAAAAGCAAAATGGAAGGATGAGGCAAGTGAAGGAGGACTGCACTAAGGTAAAGGAAGCTATTTAGGAAAAAAAATTGTACCTTTACAACCGATTTAAGTCTGAACTTCTGGCAGATATAAAAGGCTCAATTCAGCGCTGTATGAATTAATCTGTCATTGAAAGGTTTACATGCATGCAGTAAGCACCTGAATTTGAGGTTGTATCGGTCTCTTACATTCCCTGTATAGCAGAGCTAACAATTGGAGCATACTGACAGAAGGATAGATCAGAGTGACAGAATGCTGCTTCTTCTTTTTATCAACCAGTCACAGGGTGGGGTGGGGAAGGAGACATGTAAGTGAAAGAAAAAGCGCATCAATTAAAGGGCAGCTAACAAAAGCTACTGTATGCTGTATATTAACCCTGTGGAGGGCAAAGCCATACTTCTATGTAGGGTTGTCCCGATACCACTTTTTTAGGACCGAGTACAAGTACCGATACTTTTTTTCTTGTACTCGCCGATACCGAATACCGGTACTATTTTTAAATGTCATGTGACAGTTTTCAAACCACAATACAGACTAAGGATATTTTCTTTAGAATTTTGAAGAACTCTAACTCAAGACATTATAAAAGAATAAAAATGAGTAAAAATGAATAAAAATGTTTTATTTTCTTGTCACGCAGTAGTAAAAAAACTCAAAGAATTTTCACAGAACATGTTGATAAATACAAAAAAAGTATTCTATTTAGGTATCGGGAGCATTTGCACGAGTACAAGTACTCCCGAAAATACTTGGTATCGGTCCCGATACTAGTATCGGTATCTGGACAACCCTACTTCTATGTATGGATTTAGCTGTTTGCCTGGAGTTCAACTCCTAAGATTATATTATGTCTTGTCTTCTAGTTTTAAAGTAGCAGTCTTTTATTCTACTTGTCATCTAATTGATAGCCACTAGGGGGCATACAATACCATCTTTCAAGATGAAGCTTGTTTTTTGACATTTTCATGCTTATGGTTATTAGCTGTGTGACACAGTATTGATGTTCCCTTTATGGTAAAGTGCCATATGAAAGTTGGGAGCTATTAATGTACAATGTCCTGTTTATTATACACCACTTAATAGATTATATAGAAGGGCAGTGGATATGGGTCTGCTAATTAGATTTGTCAGCATAGATTTGAGCAGAGATGAGAGTACAAACTCCAGAGCTTTGGGTATTCCTCCAGCTGCGAAGCAGACGTTGGAAACATTATAGACCCGTGGTTTGGGAAAACTGGAGTATAGGGAATTCTGCAGCCTTGATTCACCTATAGGGCTGTTTGATGTATAAATCACATATTGATGTGCAGCAGATTACAAACATCGTTTTAACACCCCTCTCATTAAATCCTATCCAAACCTCATGAGAGTGTATGTCTGGTGTTAATACTATAAGGATGCCATTTATTGGATTTTGTGATCTACACTGTATAATATTCAGATGTAGAACGTAAATGAAAATGCCACTTTTTGTACAAAATTTAATAAATATACAGTATATATACCTTTTTTTGTAACCACATTTATAATTGCTTAATTAAATTGCTAGATTAAATTGTACATTTTCAATGATATGCACAAGCAGCCATGATTTCTTTTTAAAAATGTCAAAAATTCTAGTTTTTCTATTTTTCTAACCATGATAACAGTACAATATATACAGGTGGCCCCTGGAAAGCTTGAAGGTGATCCTTGGATTTTGAGCCCCTCTATGCAGCTGGTTGCAAAAAAGTCTCAGATATGTGATTTCTCTATACTCAAGAGGAATAACAGAGAGTGTTTTGGGGTGTAATTCTAAATATGCCCATGCTGTGAGTGGGAAATATCTTGTTAGTTGGCGGCTATGTAAAAATAATAATACAATTGTGATCTTTAAAAGAATCCCCATGCCTCTAATTAAATATGACGCATGGTCTACTTTGCAAAATATGGCCATTTTGTGGATGTTTATTCTTTCTTAGCACTTCAGGGCTTCAATAATTGGATAGGTAGTCGGCAAAGCAGAGGCTTTATTTATGCCCCTTGAAAGCCTAAAGGAGCTCTTTGGATTTTGGGTCCCTATGCATCTAAGCATTCTTGTTTCCATGGCATCCTGACGCCAGACCGGGGGTTGCCTAGACACTAGCATGCGCCCCAACTCCAGAGATAAATACCAGAGCAGAGCCCCCAGAAATCAGATCCCTTCTTGGCTCCTGCTCTCTTCCTCTCTTCACTGCCAGCCTGTGCGGTCCTGGGCTACAGCCAGAGCTAGAGCCAGAGACTCCAGACCATCCCCTTTGTCCTCCCCATCCAAGCTACCAAGCCTGTCAGCCCTGAATACTCCACCCTGTGAGAGGATTACCCTAGGCCTGCCAACCTTGCTGTGTGCCATCCCGCGAGCGGATTAACCTTGTGCCTGCCAACCCTGCTGTGTGCCATCCTGTGAGCAGATTAACTCATTGCCTGCCAGTGCTGTGAGTAGAGTGACTCTTTGCTTATCAGAACTCTGTCATCCCCGCTGTGTGCCCAGAACTTTGTATGGATTAACCTTTACCTGCCAAAACTCTAACATCCCTGCTGTGTGCCCAGAACTGTGTACGGAGTACCCCTACCTGCCAGAACATACCTGTTCTCCCTACTGTGAGTAAGGCCTGTTGCGGATAACCCTTTACCAGCCTGAACTCTGCTACACCCCCCCGCTGTGCGTCCACCCCTGCGTTATTGACTTTCGCTCTTGCCTGTCTGTAATTACTGCTACCTGGCTGCAAACCAACCTCTCTACCATTCAATAAAAGCTTTGTAAGTGATCTTACTCTCCGTGTGTGTCTGTTTCACCTACACCTCCATCACAGTAATAAAAAACAAGGAGGTGCAAGTCCGAGCAGTGGCAAAAGAACGCTGGGTAAGTATCTGAAATGTACTCAATATACCACCCGTGAAGCAGAGGAAGAAAAAAATGGGAGGCAGTATGTGTGAAGATCCCCTTTAAAGACAGGCTCCTGGCACTGGAGGTGAGCCCTTTCCCCCAGGACAACCTCTACAGTTCATAGGCTGGGTACAACTGGTTCTCTCTACACACATTGCAGGGACCCTTTTTCCCCATTTACCCAAGCATAGCCTATGAGTCAATTCTTGTGCAATCATTTTATGGCAATCTAGGTCAGAGCAGGCACCAGACTTTTTCAGCCCTCATTACACAACAGCCCCCACATCAGTACCCCCCCCCCCATACACTCTCTTCTTCATCCTGGCACCAAAGAAAGAATGTCAAAATGTAGGTTATACTCCAGAAGGTGGTAAATAAACAAAAGGATAGCTTCTTTTCTTTTCCATGTAAATGGCAAAACATTACCTTTATCCCTGAATCTAAGTCAAAATCTTGCAACTTCACTTGAAATCGCATGATTTCAAAGCAGCATGTAAGTGCGACTTAACTGACATCTGTGCGACTTCCTGCACAGATGTCTATGCAAGTCGCACCTGAAATCACCAAAAGTAGTGCAGGAAAAAAGGTTTTCTTAGTCTCAGTCAGTAAATTTTGTAAATAAGTAATTTTTCTCCTTCACTGCTGTGCACTGATAAGGCCACACTGATGGACACTTATAGTCTGCACTTATGGGCACTGATGAGGTCGTACTGATTAGTTGGCATTCTCTTCATAGCTGTTTAAACACAGTGTTCGATTACTTCTGCCTTACTTCCTGGTCAGACTTTAGGCCATGACACAGGAAGGCGTTGACCAGCTGATCTCATTAGCACACACCCTGCATTATCTACCCTCAGCTGGTCAACTCCTTCCTGTGTCATGACCTAAAGTCTAAACAGGAAGTGAGGCACAAGTAATCGAGCAGTGTGCTTAAACAGCTATGAAGAGAGTTAGGTAAGTCTAAGTGTTCTAAGTGTAGAATTCAGGGAAAGCTGTTTTATTTTTTGCTAAATAAGTTCATTAATGCTATATTGGTACATAGGGAATCTGGAATTTAGAAATAAATAAAAAGGTGAACTTGGCCTTTAACCACTTCTGGACTGCCCCATGGCAGGGCAGCACTCCTGTACGTGATTTTGTGCACAGGGTCTGGGACACGCATGCCGCCAGCGACCTGCTCCCGCTGTGATTGGACACAGCAGGAGCCAATTAGCAGTACCGGGGGACCCCGATGTTTGCCCTCACCTTACGATTGGTCTGAGGAGAGGCAGAACTACGTTTTGTGAGAGGGAAAGATGGAGATCTTGTGTTCCTGCTAAGCAGAAACACAAATTTCTGTCTTCCCCAGTCAAAGCATCCCCCACACAGTTAGAAAGCACTCCCTAGGAGCACACTTAACCCTTTGATCACTCCGGATGTTAGCCCTTTCCCTGCCAGTGTCATTAGAACAGAGACGGCACATTTGTTTTTAGCACTGATCACTGTATTAGTGTAACTGGTCCTCAAAATGTGTCACTTAGTGCCAGATTTATAGGGAGAAAAAACTGTGCTTGTCAAAATGAATAAATGTGGATCAAGGCAGCAGAAAAAATGTGATAAGCATATAAGGTACAATATAAATAGTAAACTGCGCCAAGTGAGAAACCAGGTGTCAGGCTGGTAAATAGCAATGCTTGATAGGAGTTTTTCAATAAAAACACATCCAGTCCAATAAAAGTTCATAGCAGCACCACCGTGTGTCAAAAAAAACTTCAGTGTAAATACACCACCACCAAACGGAAAGCCGCTTACCAGAACAACCTAAATAATAGGCATATAGATAGATTCTATTCTCAGGCTCCACATCAGACTAGCGTCAAACTGGCGAGGGATCCAGGGAGCAGATCTCGAGTTGCACCACACCACTAAATGAACAGATCCTGGGTGCATAGACAAGAAAAACGGACCATAGCGTGATACTGTACAAATTTTAATAAAATCACATAAGACATGTACTTGCAAACATCTCATGATAAAAGCGTGTATAAAGTGCCGGCCGGCAATAGGAGCTCTTCCTCCTTCAGATGGAACACGGTGACGTCAGTGCGTGCCTTCCCAGGCGACGTTTCGTCATTAACAGACGTTCTCAATGGGGATAGGGATAGTGCCAGATTTGTCCTCCGTAATGTCGCAGTCCCGCTAAATATCACTAATCGCTGCCATTACTAGTAAAAACAAAAATAAATTCCATAAAAATTTCCCATAGTTCGGAGACGCTATAACTTTTGTGCAAACGAATCAATATACGCTTATTGAGATTTTTTTTAACCAAAAACATATAGCAGAATGCATATTGGTCTAAATTGATGAATACGTTTGAACTTTTACATTTTTTTTATTGGGTATGTTTTATACCATAAAGTATTTTATTTTATTTTTTGTTGTACCTGAAAAATAATAGAGTTTCTTGTCCACCAAACTCAGACTTCAGGAATTCTGTGCAGCCATAAATAGAAGTCAGACAGCAATGACTCGCACCTTACCTGCTGCTTCTTGAAAACAGTACAAGGAAGGAAACTCCACATGAAGCCGCTTAAACTTTCAATACGGTGTTTCATGTTTATGGAAGTGACTTCGAATGAACAGCACCTGTCCTTAGAAGGTTCAGATCAGGAAAACAAGCACTTCCTGCGCTTGCTGAAACAATTCTACTTGTTTGCGACATGTCTGCCTGATCACGTGTCACTGATCATCAGAAGTCTTATGTAAAGTGATGGCGTTAAAGCTGAACTCTAAGCAGATATTTAAATACAAATTAATGCAACTCTTTAAGTACCTGAATGTGATCAGATATTATATTAGCCTCTTGCAATCCCTGTACAGCAGGGCTGTAGTGTGAGAGGAAGAAGCAGCACAGGCAGCCAATTAGTTCATGTGCTGACAAGAAACATCTTGCGGCTTCACAGCCTGGTTCCCTACTGCGCATGTGCAAGTCGCGCTGCACGATCTGAATGGTCCCTGCTGTCTTCTGGGACCTGTGTGTCTCCCAGAAGACAGTGGGAGAGACGGCGGAGGCGCCAGACGTGGTGTATATATCCGCAGATATCTATGCCCGGAAGTGGGAGCAAATACCTGTATTACACATGCTCCCCCTTCCCCCCTGAAAGGTTCCAAATGTGACACCGAAGGGGGGGGGGGATTCCGAAAAGTGGAAGTTCCATTTTTGGGTGGAACTCCGCTTTAAGTAGTGGATGTGTATGGATTATTTTTGGAGAAATAGGATATTGTTTAATATCACTTTAAACATAAGAAATTAAATATGTATAAGTATGGTGGATAGGGATGAGCTGAACACCCCTGGGTTTGGTTCACATCAGAACCTGCGAACAGACCAAAAGTTTGTGTGAACTTTAGAACCCTGTTAAAGTCTATGGGACTCGAACATTTGAAATCTAAAGTACTAATTTTAAAGGTTAATATGCAAGTTATTGTCCTAAAAAGTGTTTGGGGACCTGGGTCCTGCCCCAGGGAAGTGTTTGGTGACCTGTGTCCTGCCCCAGGGGACATGTAAAAAAGATTTAAAAAACAGCCGTTTTTTCAGGAGCAGTGATTTTAATAATGCTTAAAGTGAAACAGTAAAATTGAAATATTCCTTTAAATTTCGTACCTAGGGGGGTGTATAGTATGCCTGTAAAGTAGCGCTTGTTTCCTGTGCTTAGAACTATCCCTGCACAAAATGTAATTTCTGAAGGAAAAAAGTAATTTAAAATCACTCGTGGCTATAATGAATTGTCAGATACCAGCAATACAGAGAAAAGTCATTCATAAAAAAAGAATGCTTGGGGATCCCCCCAAATTCAATTACCAGGCCCTTCGGGTCTGGTATAAATATTAAGGGGAACCCTGCGTCAAATAAAAAAAAAATATGTGGGGTTCCCCCCAAATATGCAGGCCAGACCCTTTAGGTCTGGTATGGATTTTAAGGGGAACTCCACCCCAAATTTAAAAAAAAATCCTGTGGACCCCCACACATTTTTTTTTTATGAATGACTTTTCTCTGTATTGCCGGGAGCCGACAAATTATTATAGCCGCGAGTGATTTTAAATTACTTTTTTTTCCTTCAGAAATGACACTTTGTGCAGGGACAGTTCTAAGCATGGGAAACAAGCGCTACTTTACAGGCATACTATACACCCCCACCCCCCAGGTACGAAAGGTACTTTTATTGTTTCACTTAAAGGAATTATTAAAATCACTGCTGCCAAAAAAACTGCAGTTTTTAAAACTTTTTTTTTGCATTGGTACATGTCCCCTGGGGCAGGACCCAGGTCCCCAAACACTTTTTATTACAATAACTTGCATATTAGCCTTTAAAATTAGCACTTTAGATTTCAAACGTTCGAGTCCCATAGACTTTAATAGGGTTCTAAAGTTCACACGAACTTGCTGCGAACACCCCAAATAGTTCGCTGTTCTACTCGAACTCGAAGCTCATCCCTAATGGTGGAGCATTTATAATTATTAATATACGAATTAAGCAACTTGAATAAAGCATTGAATACCAATTGTATGCAGAGATGACTGTTACGATGTTACGGTGCAGCTTTATGTAAACAAACACAACAATGACCTTTAACCACTTTCACACAGCGCCTAATCTGGCACTCCACTCCTACATGTAAAAATCCAAATTATTTTGCTAGAAAATTACTCAGAACCCCCAAACATTATATGTTTTTTAGCAGACACCCTAGGGAATAAAATGGCGGTCGTTTTATCTCGCACGGTATTTGCGCAACAATTTTTCAAAAGCATTTTTTTGGGAGAATTTTTTTTTTCATGATTTATAACAAAGCAGTAAAGTTAGCCCAATTTTTTTGTATAATGTGAAAGATAATGTTACGTCCAACATGTCATGCTTTAAAATTGCGCACACTCATGGAATGTGGCCAAACTTCGGTCCTTAAAAATCTCCATAGTAAACATCCCTTGTAATAAGAATCGTTTGTGACGGGTACTCTTTATGGAGAGATGCGGGGTCAATAAGACCCCGCATTTCTCCTCCAGGCTGGAAAGCATGAGATCGAAAAAAAAAAAATAATTCAGGATACCATGCTTCCCAGCAGCGATCTAGGCTTTGTTTACATTCACGGCCCGGACGTGACATCATAACGTTGCACCCGGGCCTCCGAGGGTCATAGAGATGACTGGTGACCATCTGGTAACCAGAAATCTCTATGGTCGTCATCCAGCGGTGGCCAATTATTTTTCTGTGTCCCAGATGGCATAGTGATGGGGTGGGGCGCGGGGGGGGGGGGGGGCCTGGAAGTGGTTAATATGCAACTACTATCTCTGTGTCAATGGACCCCTTTAGATAGGAGTATTTTCTTCTGGTAAGGCATTAATAAATATGACTTCTGAGCACAGGCCTCATTTAAGTTCCCCTCTATAATGTAACAAGTGACTTTTGGGGTCATCTGGCCAGCATAACGAAGCAACGTTTCTGTTGATTGGATTGATTATCGTGTAGTTCTAATAAAAGGGGCTTCCGCTATATGTTATATAATTTGTTTCAGGTCAAGACTACAGCCAGCTGGAAGTCATTTCACCTGCTTGTACTTCATTTTGTACTTGTTACTGTCTGAGGAGTGTGTATTGTGTCCTTTATAGAGAAACTGAAAATAGAACATTGCTGAGCTATCTAGATGTTATAGCCTAGGTTCACATTGGAGCAATTTGGAATGCGATTTAAAATGCCAAATCGGCGGCTACTGCTGGCAATGGCACCATCCAAATCGGTACGGTGCCGCACTGATTCCAAAAAGTAGTTTCTGTACTACTTTTGTTGACTTTTGGTGCGATTTCAATAGACATCTGTGCAGGAACCTGCAAAGGGGGTGATTGGGATTTGGTAAAAACACAGCCTAACTGCCTATCTTTACTGCCCCCAAACGCAAGTGTAAACTAAGCATAAAATATACAAATATGCATGAAGAAAATTGATAGTGAAACCATTAGCGGACTCCTTCTCTACAGCTACAGTGTTTGGAACATTGTGCCCGCCACCGGGCTAACGCACGAGAGCATCACAACGTACAAACAGGTGGGCACTTCTACTGGCGTCATCTCTGGACGGTCTTTAAGTCCTTTCTACTGTGTTGCTGAAGCTATACTGACCTTGTTATTGATCCGGCTTCCACTTGACCTGCTTTCAGATCACCCTTGTCTACCTATGTTTGCTGCCCATCTCCGTTACTGATCTTGGCCTGCACTTCTGACCAAGATTCTTCCTATTGACTTTGTATATTGCTGCCTGCATGACCTCTGCTTGTTCCTAACTCCAATCCTGCCTATGATATGGTGCCTTCTTGATCAGCTGTTACTGAACCCAGCTGATAAATTGGCTTTCAACTGAACTTGGCGTATGCATGGTGTCCCACCAGGCCAGCTGTACCTCTCTCATTTGATTCCAACGCTGCCAAGTTCCAGTCTTCAGTATCTGCACACTGGAACGTGTGCCATTCCATCGCCTCTGCAGACCCTGTCTCAACTTCCAGGGGTGCTCAGACAGAAACTGTAAAAAGAGGCCGCCTGCATCATATCGGGCTCTGCATACAGGTATATGACATCCAGTCATAAAAGAGAAGTAATGTGTTTTCTTAATAAGCATATATTTTGAGACATTATTGCAGTGTTTACCGTGAGCTAAATTTTCATGTGCCATTTACATCTTTACAAACTCTCCCATATTTTGTATTATATGAAATACAGGGACCTGTTAGTTCACCACTAAATGGAGAACTCAGTTACTCCACTTCGGACAAACTTAAAGACAGGGTCGCTCCGGCGACGCCCACCTGAGGGCCTAAAAAGAGCTTTCACTGCAACCTCAGGAGCTCCTTTTTGGATGATTTATTGTCTCCCTCTTCTCTGGAGGTACCTGGCTGAATCCATATGACGCGCTTCCGCCAGTGGGGGACTGCACCCCACCTCCAACCCTCCTACCTCCCCCTTCCCCACCCCCCCCCATTCTTACCTTCTTCTCTCTGCCCTTGACCCCCCTCTCTCTTTTCTTCCTTCCTCTCATTTGATTTCCCGGCCGCATCTTCGGCCTCATCATTTTTCTAATAATGTAGGATCCGATGGCTACACGGGACCTCTTGCTTGTACACTTCATTTTTGGTACTCTACACCTGATTGCATATTGTGATATTTTACATAGGTACCCTGGTTAGTTGCCTTCACCGAATCACATGATTCCCCAAACTCCCCTAGGCTCTGGACGCAGAAGGTTCCCATTGGGGCGCCCAGGCTAGGGGAGTCCATAGAGGGCAACGTTTGTGCCCCGTGTGAAGTGCAGCCCCCTGTGTCCTCACCTCACCGCAATGTCCCCCTTATTGTTTTGTTTCCTTTTGCTATCTCCTTTGACAAGGATTGTTTTTGTTTTAACTGTTAAGTGATCGTGCCCGAGTCGCCCTCTGTCGGGCCCTCGGCCACACCATGGTATGTTTCTGTTTACACTATCTGAAAAACTCAATAAACCTTTATTGAACCTAAATGGAGAACTCAGTTATGACGTCAGTGCTACTCTCTGCATCATTACACTTTGAGTGGAGAGGGCCATAGTGACACCCCCGAAAGACACGGGTCTACTATGCCCTGCATTTACAATATCTCCTCAGTCTTCAGAGCTGAACGATGTTGGGCATTATTAACCCTGTAAGGCTGAGGACAGAGACCTGTAAGTTCACCACTAAATGTAGAACTCAGTTATGACGTCAGTGCTACTCTCTGCATCATTACACTTTGAGTGGAGAGGGCCATAGTGACACCCCTAAAAGAGACGGGTCCACTATGCCCTGCATTTACAATATCTCCTCAGTCTTCAGAGCTGAACGACGTTGGGCATTATTAACCCTGTAAGACTGAGGACAGGGACCTGTAAGTTCACCACTAAATGTAGAACTCAGTTATCATGTCAGTGCTACTCTCTGCATCATTACACTTTGAGTGGAGAGGGCCATAGTGAGACCCCCAAAAGAGACGGGTCCACTATGCCCTGCATTTACAATATCTCCTCAGTCTTCCGAGCTGAACGATATTGGACATTATTAACCCTGTAAGACTGAGGACATCTTGTGGCGGAAAGGGATAACTGCAGTGGACCGCTTGAAGTAAGTATTGCATCCTGAGCTACATTTTTATATTTATATTTAAACATGTTCTATATTTAAGCCTCTTGATGATGTCTCTTGTGATGAAATGTGTCGAAAGAAGCCTAGAGCTGACGTCATCCCGTCCAGTAGGTTGAGAGGTGCTGTTTTACAGGCTTGTCTCTACATTTATGTGCTTGTGAGCACATTTCTTTTACAATAAATTAGTAATATTTTTAAATACTACACCATAGAACTCTTCTTTTTCTCCTCTACTGTCTGATCAAATCTGGCTGGGATTATAGTGGCAGAGGTTCAACTGGGCTACATTGTGGAGTGTCTTGGTACATTTTAAGCACTGTTAACCCTACTTAACTTAGGGATCTAATAGTCTGGTAAGTCGTGGAAGTAATAACGCAGAAGAAAAACACTGCATTTTTGCTTGAACATTGGATGATGGAAGTCAGAAGGACTTTACTCATTCACTAAGCTCTCAGGAAAATGTCCTTGCAAAGTGACCAGCCTATATGCCTTTAGTAAATTAATCCCATAGTCAATATAAAAAGGTCAATCAAGTTCAACCAACTATTAAACTAGCTTGTATGACCATTTCTAGTTAGTGATATTCATAATAGTGTGCTTTTTATTTTTGAAATCCAAGAATTAAAGAACAGAAAAAGCAAGGCATGTGTGCGGCAGTATTGCAAGAAAGAAACAAATAAAAACAATGAATTAAAAAGAAAAAATTGTATTAATATAAATGTAAAACAATCTTCATGTGTATGGAATGAGCCCACCCTATGTCCTCAAAGCACAAGTATAACAATATGTAACCCATTATCTAACACATTAACATCAGCAGAACAATGTGAGACTGCATGGAAAGCTGTGGCATAAACTACCTATGCTTGAACAGCAGATGGTTTTGTTTTATTTAAGAGGACACGGAATGGGAAGCGGATATGTGTTAAAATTAAAAACAGATTAAACAATAAAATATCTCGCTGCTTTTCAAAAGAAGCTGAGAGGATTCAAATAACTCATATTGGTTTAATTTTGTGTAAAGTAACACAATATACAACTGCATGTCTCACGCTTCTTTAGTGAGAAACAGAGATAATTCTTTTTTTTTAATAGGGGGATCAGAGGAGTGTTTGTTATCAGTAAACTAAAAATACATAATAGGCCATGTGCACTTTTTTTTAAAGTTAGCAAAAGTGATTTTCCCAGTATTGTATTTAAACAGCTGAACTCCAGGCAATGTTTTTTCCCCATGCAGTGGAGCTGTAAACTGCTTGTTTTTCAAGGTGTGGCAGAAAGCTGTATACTCATCCGATCCTCTACTCCAATGCCAAATGGCACTCCACCATGATCTAGCCGTGGACTGTTCCTGATGTCTTCACGTCCAGAGCAGGTCTATAGGCGTGATGACGTCAGAAACAGTCCACCGCACAAGACCCTTAAACTGCAAATGGCACTCCACCATGATCTAGCCGTGGACTGTTCCTGATGTCTTCACGTCCAGAGCAGGTCTATAGGCGTGATGACGTCAGAAACAGTCCACCGCACAAGACCCTTAAACTGCAAATGGCACTCCACCATGATCTAGCCGTGGACTGTTCCTGATGTCTTCACGTCCAGAGCAGGTCTATAGGCGTGATGACGTCAGAAACAGTCCACCGCGCAAGACCCTTAAACTGCAGGTGGCAGGAGTCTTTCTTCATAAAATTAGGCCAAAATATATTCTGGTACATTTCTTTTGTTAAAATAATCCAAATCAGTGTATATTAATTGGTCTGTGTGAAGATTATAGAGTCTACAAACTATGGTATACTGTATATATTTAAAAATGAATAAGTCCTGATGCATTAACTCATTTCTTGAGGCTCTAAAAAGCCAGCACAGTACAAATACCCCCAAATTGTCACTTTTTGCAAAGCAGACAGTCTAAGTTATTTAAAAAGAAGCATGGTGAGATTTTTGAAGTTGTAATTTTTTGTCAATTTTTTTTGGAAAATAAAGAAATTAAATCATTGTTTCCACAAAGTTGTAATTTTAATAAGTTATGTATCGCTCACAGCATGGTCATACTTGTAATTACACCACAAAACAGATTCTGCTATACCTCCTAAATATAGGGATACCACATGTGCGATGATACTTTTTACAACCTAGATGCATAGAGGGGCCCAAAATCCAAGGGGTACCTTCAGACAGGGCAAAAAATATGCATCTAATTTCCTGATTACTTATCACATTTCTGGAGGCCCTGGAGCACCAGGACATTGGAAACACCCACAAAATTACCCCATTTTGGAAGGCTTTTTTGCCACAAGTTTATGGAAAATGCAGGAAAGAAAATGAAAATGTAATTTTTTAAAACAACATGGTCAATAAATAAGATATTTATAACATACATCATATGCATACTTAGAAATACACCCCAAACCACATTCTGCTACTCCTCCCAAAATCCACATGCATGAGACTTTTTCAGAGACCAGTCACACAGTGGGGCTTGAAATCCAAGGAGCACCTTCAGGCCTTCTAGGGACATAAATTACACATCTAATTTCCTGACTACCTATTACATTTTTTTATAGAACCAGGACAGTGGAAATACCCGTAAAAATTACCACCATTTGTAGAGTAAACACCATGCATGCTGTAACACCAGACTTAATTTTTTGCCAAAAGTTTTTGGGAAATATAGAAAGGAAAAGGATTTACACTTTAATAAGATATTTTTTAAACATAGCATGGGCTTACTTAGAATTACACCCCAAAATACATTCTACTCCTCCTCCTGAGTATGATGATTCTAATCTACATATGAGACTATTTCAGTGTCTGGACTGATTATGTACCAGAAAATTGTGTCAAAATCAATGTACTGTAATGGCCGCTTCTCTGAGAGTGATCAGGGAACATAGCTTAGTGTAGTGTCACCTACAGAAGCTCCAGTTTCTATAAGCCTAGTCTTCTTGTACGTGGCTCCCCCAGGAATATGATCTTCACTGGCCAGGAAGTACAGGAGGCTGAAGAAAGGAAGAACAAGAGATCCTGTGGTTCCAGGATTGCAGTTGCTCACAGAGGATGGCTGGGACTAGTGTCTCACAGGAACATAGTCAGTGGTATGTGCAAATGGGTCAGTTCAGGGGTGGGCAGAGACATGGTCAGCTCAGCAAGCAGGCAAAGGATTGATCCAGGCAGCAGGCAGAAATGTGGTTAGAAAACAGGTAAAGGCAGCACTACACTGCACTGGTGTGGTGTTGATCAGGAACACCGTAACTGGTGTGATGGGCACTAGAACTGATGTGGCAGTGACAATGGACACTGTAACTGGTGTGGTAGTGAACAGTGACAATTTGACTGGTGTGGTGGTGATCATAGACATTGTGTGTGATGCGGCGGTGATTAGCAACACTAGTGTGGCAGTGATTAGGGACAATATGAGTGGTGTGACAGTGATCAGGGACACTGGGACTGTTGTGGCGCAGATCACAGACAATATAACGTGTGTGGCAGTGATCAAGGATGCTGTAACTGGTATTGCAGTGATCACAGACACTGTTACTGGTTTCCGTGATCACTGCCATACCAGTTACCATGGTGGTGTGAGTGCTATGGTCTGGGGCTGCATGAGTGCTGTCGGCACTGGGGAGCTACAATTCATTGAGGGAACCATGAATTCCAACATGTATTGTGACATACTGAAGCAGCACATGATCCCCCTCCCTTTGGAGACTGGGCCTCAGGGCAGTAGTCCAACATGATAACGACTACAAACACACCTCACCTTTGAGTTAGCGTCACTCAAAATGTGCGCTCTACCAAACGGTGGAGCGGAACGTTAAAGGGTTAGGAAGACTATTAGTTTGCCAGCATATTTTTAAATACGCTTTTAATTAACTTCATGCATGAGCATATCAGAACAAAGAACTTTTAGCCACCAATCAAACTCAAGCTTGCCTTACAGATAACAGCTTAAAGGTCTAAATTTAGTACTGGCTAATATTTTGAAAAATGAGGATCAATATCACTTATTTGTGCAGGCAACAAATTCCAGGGTAAATCTGTTCAGCAGCCACTCATTTTGGTGGCTCAGTGTTTGGGCTAAGTAGATGACACATACATTCACCTCCTCGTTGGGTGCCCAGCAAGGGTCACGTGAGAGGCCTACCCCGGGGTGGGTTCTTCTGCGCTACGCTAGGCACTTTGTACAGGGTCGCCGCACAAAACATGGGGTACCTTTACTTGAACCACGCTCACGACCTGGACAGATCACTATACATGAACAAATCTAATAAACTCCTCTCGATATAATGTGCTTCAACACAGTAACTTGTACATTTAGAAGGGAGACATAGAACCCTTGCCCTCTTCACCTGTCCAGCGTTTCACTGCTACCTCACTCCTAGAAACAGTATGGGTTCCTGCTATGCACCTAGTGTAGACTCAATTAATTTGTTCTGTAAAATTTCAAACATTTTACTTGAAGATTAAATTAACATAATGCCAGAGACAATCGACAGTCCAAGATAAAGTGCCAACATTTCCTAACATCTCTAGTCCCTATCTTCAGGCTTGTGGCCTGAAAGATAGGGACTATCTCTAGTCCCTATCTTCAGGCTTGTACCTGTTTAAGTGCAAGTTTAATACTGGTTGAGACCATTGAGTCCATGTTTGGAACCTAGCTCTGAATTTGTCGTGATACTGGCCATTCATGCGCCGGTAACTCCCTCTTCTCTTTCCTTATACTTTATTCTGCACCATCTCTCTATCTATGTCTGGATCTACGTCCCTTTTATATCACTCAGGACCTGGGGATCGGCCTTGCAAAAACCCAGCAAGATAAACCTACAGTTTTCACCAACTAGGGATGGGGAGAATTGGGAAATTTCAGCAGATGTCAAGCCGGGGCCCCAGCCAGTGGAGGTGATGCTTGCAAAGCAGCCTTGAATGTCAAGCCAGTGACCAAGCAGGCCAGTGGGGTGACGCTTGAGGAGTACAGGGAGTGCAGAATTATTAGGCAAGTTGTTTTTTTGAGGATTAATTTTATTATTGAACAACAACCATGTTCTCAATGAACCCAAAAAACTCATTAAGATCAAAGCTGAATATTTTTGGAAGTAGTTTTTAGTTTGTTTTTAGTTTTAGCTATTTTATGGGGATATCTGTGTGTGCAGGTGACTATTACTGTGCATAATTATTAGGCAACTTAACAAAAAACAAATATATACCCATTTCAATTATTTATTTTTACCAGTGAAACCAATATAACATCTCAACATTCACAAATATACATTTCTGACATTCAAAACCAAAACAAAAACAAATCAGTGACCAATATAGCCACCTTTCTTTGCAAGGACACTCATGCAGCCTGCCATCCATGGATTCTGTCAGTGTTTTGATCTGTTCACATCAACATTGCGTGCAGCAGCAACCACAGCCTCCCAGACACTGTTCAGAGAGGTGTACTGTTTTCCCTCCTTGTAAATCTCACATTTGATGATGGACCACAGGTTCTCAATGGGGTTCAGATCAGGTGAACAAGGAGGCCATGTCATTAGTTTTTCTTCTTTTATACCCTTTCTTGCCAGCCACGCTGTGGAGTACTTGGACGCGTGTGATGGAGCATTGTCCTGCATGAAAATCATGTTTTTCTTGAAGGATGCAGACTTCTTCCTGTACCACTGCTTGAAGAAGGTGTCTTCCAGAAACTGGCAGTAGGACTGGGAGTTGAGCTTGACTCCATCCTCAACCCGAAAAGGCCCCACAAGCTCATCTTTGATGATATCAGCCCAAACCAGTACTCCACCTCCACCTTGCTGGCATCTGAGTCGACCTGGAGCTCTCTGCCCTTTACCAATCCAGCCACGGGCCCATCCATCTGGCCCATCAAGACTCACTCTCTTCATCAGTCCATAAAACCTTAGAAAAATCAGTCTTGAGATATTTCTTGGCCCAGTCTTGACGTTTCAGCTTGTGTGTCTTGTTCAGTGGTGGTCGTCTTTCAGCCTTTCTTACCTTGGCCATGTCTCTGAGTATTGCACACCTTGTGCTTTTGGGCACTCCAGTGATGTTGCAGCTCTGAAATATGGCCAAACTGGTGGCAAGTGGCATCTTGACAGCTGCACGCTTGACTTTTCTCAGTTCATGGGCAGTTATTTTGCGCCTTGGTTTTTCCACATGCTTCTTGCGACCCTGTTGACTATTTTGAATGAAACGCTTGATTGTTCGATGATCACGCTTCAGAAGCTTTGCAATTTAAGAGTGTTGCATCCCTCTGCAAGATATCTCACTATTTTTGACTTTTCTGAGCCTGTCAAGTCCTTCTTTTGACCCATTTTGCCAAAGGAAAGGAAGTTGCCTAATAATTATGCACAGTAATAGTCACCTGCACACACAGATATCCTCCTAAAATAGCTAAAACTAAAAACAAACTAAAAACTACTTCCAAAAATATTCAGCTTTGATATTAATGAGTTTTTTGGGTTCATTGAGAACATGGTTGTTGTTCAATAATAAAATTAATCCTCAAAAATACAACTTGCCTAATAATTCTGCACTCCCTGTATTTGTGAGTGCCAAGCTAGGGACCCAGCAGGGATGCGGGGCTGACGCTGGAGGAACATACTCAGTGAGAAGATTGGAAGAACTCAGTATATCCTGTGGCAGTGGATCAGTGGGTCTAAGTCAGGTGTGCCCAACCAGTGGCCCGTGGAGCCCTCTGATGTGGCCCACGACCTCCTGCTCTGGGGTGGCAGTTTGGCAAGCCCAGATTGCAGGTTGCCTACCCGCCATGCCAGAGCATCAGTGTTGTGAATGAAGCCAGCGGTAGAGAAAGCAAGCAGCTACAGAGCAGAGGCGCATAAGCCAATGCTTCCTGTATAGCACCGGCTCCTGTCATAGGTGGAGTAATACAATGCACTTTGCCTGGGACAGCAAGTTCATTACTAAAATCACAGTGTATATATGTGCATATCTGTTCTGCAGTGGTTATTGGGCTGTTTTCAAACTGATCCACAGGTGTAGTGAAGTGCACCTGCAGGTTACCTGCACTGAGCCATAGACTTCTGGTTTTACCTGTGGGTTTGGTGCACTTTCAGAAAGTGCACCACACCTGCAGGATATAATGGAATTCTATAGCAAAGTACAGCTAACCTGCAGGCAAGCCACAGGTGTGCAGCGCTGCATCCACAGTGTGGGTAGACCGCAGACCATCAGTGTAAAAGTAGCCTTAGGCCCCTTTAACATGATCTGTCTGACCCAATTGGACCTTCCATTCACCTCTATGAAGTGGCAGATGTAAACAGACTTGTGTCCGTTTACACCTGCCTATTTCCAATCCGATCTGCTTAAAAAAACAGAAGTGGATCCGTCACCTTCCATTTGATAAAATGAGAGGGCCCATAGAGTGGGCTGTGTCTGTGTCTGCTTTACATATGCAGAGTGGACGCGGACCTGTCATCTGCTCATTGTGGCTTGCGAATGCTTACTAAGTCCTCTGGTCTAAGTGATAGACCGAAAGCTCAGTTGAGTGAAGATCTAAAAAGGAGATTGTGGAGGAAGTGAAAGCGTTCATTATAACCTGTGTTATAAACTGTTTAAGATTATTGCCATAGGAGACACATGCAGAGGTGCCTTTTCCTGCATGGCTCTCTAAGTAAAGAAGTCTTGGAGTCTGCTAATTGACATTGCAACTACTAAAGGGTGTACTGGCCCTAACCCTCTCTCCCACAGTTCTGTTTAACAGAAAATAAATCCCTTTGCATTCAAGAAATGTCTGGCGCCCATTATTCTACCTTGCCTAGCACACACTATGCATTGTAACTCACTCTACATAGAAGGATGTCAGCTGTCCTTAATTCTGAAGGTCACCATTAGGCCTGGAGTGGCTTGGAACTTGGCTACACATCCAATGTCCAAACAGGTATTATCAGCAAAGGACACAAAAAAAGTCCTGGTGGAATTGTGTAAATACAGTATCTCACAAAAGTGAGTACACCCCTCACATTTTTGTAAATATTTTATTATATCTTTTCATGTGAAAGCACTGAAGAAGTGACACTTTGCTACAATGTAGTGAGTGTACAGTTCGTATAAACCACTGGCAACAAAAATGATTGCGCCCCTAAGTGAAAATGTCCAAATTGGGCCCAATTAACCATTTTCCCTTCCCTGTGTCATGTGACTTGTTAGTGTTACTAAGGTGTCAGGTGTGAATGGGGAGCAGGTGTGTTAAATTTGGTGTTATCGCTCTCACTCTCTCATACTGGTCACTGGAAGTTCAACATGGCACCTCATGGCAAAGAACTCTCTGAGGATCTGAAAAAATGAATTGTTGCTCTACATAAAGTGTCAATATTTTTTGTGGCCACCATTAATTTCCAGCACTGCCTTAACCCCATTGGGCATGGAGTTCACCAGAGCTTCACAGGTTGCCACTGTGACAAAGGACACAAAGGACACAGCTGATCACAGAGCGTGATGGGACATGGTTTAGGGAGGACATTCATGGACACCCTCCCAGAACTGGACAACCGCGATGTAGCCGTCTTTTGGCTATAGCGCGGTTGAGAAGTGGTTAACCTATCCCCACAGAAACATAAAGTGATGTACATAATAACTAACAGAACGTCCACTTACAAACAGTGGCGGCTGGTGCTCAAAATTTTGGGGGGGGGCGCAAACGAAAAAAATTGCAGCCTCACTGTGCCCATCAAATGCAGCCACTGTGCCATGCCATCAAACGCAGCCACTGTGCCATCAATTTGCACCACTGTGCCATGCCATCAAATGCAGCCACTGTGCCATGCCATCAAACGCAGCCACTGTGCCATCAATTCGCACCACTGTGCCATGCCATTAAACGCAGTCACTGTGCCATGCCATCAAATGCAGCCACTGTGCCATCAATTGTCACCACTGTGCCATGCCATCAAACGCAGCCACTGTGCCATGCCATCAAACGCAGCCACTGTGCCATGCCATCAAATGCAGTCACTGTGCCATGCCATCAAACGCAGCCACTGTGCCATCAATTCGCACCACTGTGTCATGCCATTAAACGCAGCCACTGTGCCATGCCATTAAACGCAGCCACTGCGCCATCAATTGTCACCACTGTGCCATGTCATCAAACGCAGCCACTGTGCCATGCCATCAAACACAGCCACTGTGCAATCTATTGTCACCACTGTGCCCTTTAATGGTCGCCGCTGTGCCAATTGTCCCCACTGTGCCAATTTTCCCCACTGTGCCTATTGTCGCCACTGTGCCTATTGTCGCAACTGTGCCCTTTAATTGTTGCCACTGTGCCTATTCATCCCGCTGTGGCAATTGTCCCCACTATTGTCACCACTGTGCTTATTGATGTTGCCGCCTGGCACTTACCTTTACTGAAGTCAGGCATCTACGTCCCACGATGTCTTCTCCCGCCCTCAATGACTGACAGGCGTCTCAGCCAATCAGGTAACTGGTAGCCAGAACCGGCCAACCTGATTGGCTGAGACGCCTGTCAGTCTTATCCAAGGAGCACACAGCCTGTGCGTTCCGAGGATAAGCTTCCGGGACCCGAGGGCTGTACTGGGAAAGCCTATCAGAGCCCCTGGACATAAACGCCGACCATCTGAATAGAACAGCGGTAGCGGCGATAATAACATAGATTTGTGTAATGCATGAATTTATGTTATTAGACTCAGTGGCGGTGAGAGCCAGAGGGGGCGGCGCTCCAGCGCCCTCTATGGACGAACCGCCACTGCTTACAAATATAGATAGTAGAGGGCAGCAGATTCCTACAAGGGAAATACAAGGCACAGGCAGGTGTTGTTCTATAAAAATCATATAGCCCTTGGATATGGTTGCTTAGAAAGTGGCCAGTGGAACCACAGTTCAAAGATGTGCATACAGGCCCAATTTCAAAGACACAAGGCAAAGGCAGAGGTTTATCTGACATATTAAGGCTACAGTCCTAAGGTTTGGGTGGTAGCATAGTTTGGTAGCACCAAGGCACTTCAATGCACTTGAATGTTCTCTTCCACACCCCTCTTCCACATTTCCATTTAAAAATAAACCTGGTAGAAACCGGAGGCGCATGTGCACACACACGTGGTGGGTGGTGGGTTTCTGGGCATGCACACAGGTACCGACAACTTCTAGCACAGTGGTTCTCAACTCCTGTCCTCGGGACCCACTAACAGGCCAGGTTTGCAAGATAACTGAAATACATCACAGGTGATATCATTTGCTGCTCAGTAAATCCAGTATTCTAGTCTGCATCTTCGCAAGGTAATACTTAAAATCTGGCCTGTTAGTGGGTCTTGAGGACAGGAGTTGAGAACCACTGTTCTAGCAGATGAACACTATAAAATTGGAAAGAATATGTAGACAGCCGCACTCTGGAAAAACCTTTTGGTTGCCTTTTATTGGTAGAAAAAACTTTAAACACCACATATCACAGCAAAAAATAGGGAATGCTTTGACGTGTTTCACACTATTAGTTAGTGCTTAGTCATAGCTAACATATAAGAAACTGCACAAAAAATATATAGTATCAGACCAAAACCACGTGGTCAGCACCGACCAATAGAAAATTGTGCCCAATCAATGAAATTGAAATCCTCACTGATTAAATAACACTTATGCCCTGTACACACGATCGGTTCATCCGATGAAAATGGTCTGATGGATTTTTTCATCAGATATCCGATGAAGCTGACTTTCATCAGTCTTGCCTACACACCATCAGTTAAAAAACCTATCGTGTCAGAACGCTTGCCGACCGGCCGCCGTCATATTACTGCGGGACAGTGGCACTCCTGGGCGAAAGCCCCGGCTCTATACGTCCGCTTTAAAGCAGCCGCTAGGGAGCGCGTGCCCGCTCCCGCTCGCCCCCGAGTCCCGCACCCGTGATTGCTCGTTACAGAGCGGGGAACGGGAGCTATGTGTGTAAGCGGGGGAAACGCTGATTTTCTGTTCATACAATGTATGAACAGAAGATCAGTGATTTCCCCTAGTGAGGCCCCCCCCCTATACAGTTAGAACTTAACCCCTTTCCTCCCTTTCCCCTTTGATGCCCCCTAGTGTTAACCCCTTCACTGCCAATGGCATTTTTATAGTAATACAATGCATTTTTATAGCATCGATCGCTAAAAAAATGCCAATGGCCCCAAAAATGTGTCAAAAGTGTCCGAAGTGCCCGCCATAATGTCGCAGTACTGAAAAAAATGCTGATCGCCGCCATTACTAGTAAAAAAAAAATATTAATAAAAATGGCATAAAACTACCCCCTATTTTGCAAACGCTATAACTTTTGCGCAAACCAATCAATAAACTCTTATTGCGATTTTTTTTAACAAAAAATATGTAGAAGAATACGTATCGGCCTAAACTGAGGAAAAAAAATGTTTTTTTATATATTTTTGGGGGATATTTATTATAGCAAAAAGTAAAAAATATTGAATTTTTTTCAAAATTGTCGCTCTATTTTTGTTTATAGCGCAAAAAATAAAAGCCACAGAGATGATCAGATACCACCAAAAGAAAGCTTTATTTGTGGGAAAAAAAGGATGCCAATTTTGTTTGGGAGCCACGTTGCACGACCGCGCAATTGTCAGTTAAAGCGACGCACTGCCGAATCACAAAAAGTGCTCTGGTCATTGGACAGCAATATGGTCCGGGGCTAAAGTGGTTAAGCATCAGATAATTTTAAAACAAGTTCCTAGTTTTTTCACCAATGGATAAAAAACTGATGGGGCCCACACACGAGCGGTTCGTTTGATGAAAAACGGTCCATCAGACCGTTTTCATCAGACGAACCGATCGTGTGTATGCGGCATTAAGGGTGTGAACATAGGAAGGAGACACCGCTTCAGATGGATCTAACATTACAATCAAGGAGCTTCTCAGGAAACCAAGGTGCAGGCAATGCACAAGGCAGACGTGGTAGGTGGGGAAAATTTATTGGATAGCCGCACTCAAAAAATCCAAATGAAGGACTGTCTTTTATTAGTTAAAAAGCGAACATGTAGCAGAGCACAGCCACAAGAGAGGACAGCTGACGCGTTGGCTGTCCTCTCTTGTGGCTGTGCTCTGTTACATGTTCGCTTTTTAATAATAAAAGACAGTCCTTCATTTGGATTTTTTGAGTGCGGCTATCCAATAAATTTTCCCCACCTACCACAAGGGAGTGAACATGTTTTAAACCATTAACCCTTCACAAATGTGGAGGGTTATGGAAAAATTTGAAAATAGTGTAAAAAGCGAGGAATAAAACCTTATGTGATATGTATATATAAAACAGATTATCCGTCTAAGGCCCCGTACACACTATCAAATGTGTCTGTTCAAATCGGTCGGACCGACCGATTTGAACAGATCTGTCTGCTGGCATTTTGGTTTGCTCGCGTGTACACACGAGCAAACCAAAATCCCCGCCAGCAGACAGCGCGCTGACGTGTCGGTGACGTGGCGGTGACATTGACGCCGCCACGTCACCGCACCAGGAAGTAAAACACTTCCGCGCATGCGTCAAAACCATTTGGCGCGTGTGCGAGAAGACATGTCTGCTGGTTAGCGTACTAACCAGCAGACATGTCGGGCGGACGGGTTCCCAGCCGACAGATTTCAAAGCATTCTTTGAAATCTGTCGGGTGGCCAAATCAATCTGTTTGCCCGTACACACGATCGAATCTGTCTGCTGAAACGGTCTAGCAGACCGTTTCCAGCAGACAGATTTGATCGTGTGTACGAGGCCTTACAGTTGAATATAAAAGGACTAGCCACGTTGGGTCCTATATATATATATATATATATATATATATATATGTTGGGACATTTATATTGCATAGCTAGGTCATGCATTACCTTGATCCCTGACTACACGATCATGAGGCTTAAACATGAAACACAAGAAGTAGTTTTTCCTTGCACTTTCATCCATCTGAGTTATGTGTTGTGTTATATGTATAGAAGAAATAAGTATTTTTGATCGTATTCATTTTATTTTGTCAGGTATTGTATATGATTAGATAGATCTTAATTTGTTTTAGCCATTTGGTAGAGCCTCCTTCTACGATTTCAACGATTTTATACTATGTACACTGACACCCATCTTGATGTTTTTTTTTATATATATAAGCATAAAGATATATTTTATTTACTGCTTATTTACATGAAGATTGGTTTATCAGTGACATCTTATTGCCTTTAAATTACTATATATGAATTATGGGTTAATATAAGGCGTAAAAATCAGCATACTATAGACACCACCATTTACATCATGCTGACATTACTGTCATACTATACATTACACTCAGTAAGCTTTTACAGTGAGACTATAGCCATGTAGCTAATCTCTTACATACACACCACTAATTAATTCATTTAAATTTATTTACATTTTTTTATTTACATTTTTTTAATTTAAGATATATTTCTATTTCTTTTTCATTACATAGATTTGCACATTTTGCTATATTGGCACTTTTATGTATTCATATGTCTCACATACACAAAGATCACAGTTGTATCTTTATTTACGGTCATGTCTTATCACGGATACACATTTATGCCTTTATGGATGATGATAACCATTTATAGGTATCACCTTTTGACATTTATATGCTAACTGTTCAAGTGGGCTACATTTTTAGTTTTATATATAGTTTTTACTTCACATTAATATATATTTATGCATCTGTGGAAAAAATTACTGCGCAGGTCTTTAACAATATATACAAAACAATGAAGTGATTGGTTGCTGCTGCTGCATAAACAATGTGCGATACACATAAATTACCTATAAAATCAAAAATATGCTGCGCTGCACTAACAAATGTATCATGAATCAAATATCAAATGTGACCATTCCTCTTAATGTGAACATAAGTGAACCGTAGGTGACGTGACAAATCCAAAAAATATCACATTCAAATACAAATAATAAAGTCCATGTGTGTCAAACTTGCACCCGAAGTGTGTTTGAAAAAAGTTCGTAGAGTAAGATCAGACAAAGGGCACCTCCACCTCTAATAAAATTGCCTGCTTACCAACTCCCAATGATCTTATTGCTAAGATCAACACTTAGACGGATAATCGGTTTTATATATACATATCACATAAGGTTTTATTCCTCACTTTTTACACTATTTTCACATTTTTCCATAACCCTCTACATTTGTGAAGGGTTAATAGTTTAAAACATGTTCACACCCTTAAGGCCGCGTACACACGATCGGTCCAACCCGATGAGAATGGTCTGACGGACCGTTTTCATCGGGTCACCGCTGAAGTGGCCTGATGGTCTGACGTGCGTGCACACCATCAGTTCAAAAACCGATCGTGCCAGAACGCGGTAAAACACAACGACGTGCTGAAAAAAAGTTCAATGCTTCAAAGCATGTGTCGACTTGATTCTGAACATGCGCAGGTTTTTGAACCGATGCTTTTGCGTACTAATGATCGGTTTGGACCGATGGTCAGGCGTCCATCAGTCCGATTTTAAAGCAAGTTTTAAAACTTTGGTCCGAAAGGACGACAGACCGATGGGCCGTACACACAGTCGGTTTGGAACGATGAAACTGGACTTCAGTCCATTTTCATCGGGTTGGACCGATCATGTTATCGTGATCGTGATAAGTGTTATTTAATCAGTGAGGATTTGATTGGGCACAATTTTCCATTGGTCGGTGCTGACCACATGGTTTTGGTCTGATACTATATATTGTTTGTGCAGTTTCTTATATGTTAGCTATGACTAAGCACTAACTAATAGTGTGAAACACGTCAGCTGCATTCCCTATTTTTTGCTGTGATATGTGGTGTTTAAAGTTTTTTTTACCAATAAAAGAGAACCAAAAGGTTTTTCCAGAGTGAGGCTGTCTACATATTCTTTCCAATTTTGTTTTGTGCATTGCCGGCACCTGGGCTTTCCTGAGAGGACACAGAGGGGTAGATTCAGGATGGAGAGCCTATCTTTAAATTGGCCTTACGTATCTAATTTGCGTTAGGCCGCCACAACTTTTTCCGGCAAGTGCTTTATTAATAAAGCACTTGCCTGTAAAGTTGAGGCGGTGCAGCGTAAATCATCCGGCCAAATTCAAATTCGGCAAATAGGGGGCGTGTATCATTTAAATGAAGCGCCTCCCCGCGCCGAACGAACTGTGCATGCGCCGGCTGTGATTGGTTTCCAGTGCACACGCTCCAAATCTCGACGTCAATTTGACGTGTAAACTACGTGAACGGCACTTACGCAAAGCCCTATTCGCAAACGTTTTACGTAAACGACGCAAACGAGGGGAAAAAAGCATCGGCACGCCGTCCATACTTAACATTGCCTGCGCCTCATATAGCAGGAATAACATTACGACGGTACTACGCTAACGCAAACGACGTAATAGAATAGCGCCGGCCGGGCGTACGTTCGGGAATCGGCGTATAGGCTAATTTACATATTTTAGACGGGAAGGCCACCTAGCGGCCAGCCTAAAATATGAAAATAAGATTCAACGGCGTAAGAGACTTATGCCTGTTGGATCTTATGGAAATCTATGCGTAACTGATTCTATAAATCAGGAGCATAGATAGGAGGGCCAGATGCTGAAATAAGACAGCTTATCAGGAGATAAGCCGGCTTATTTCTTTCTTGAATCTGCCCCAGAGTGTTTCCATACACCCATCTGGAGCGGTAACTCTATTTCTTTTGTTTTTGAGATGAGCACTATAGCATTTGAGCCCATGCATGGAAATCAGATGCCTGTGCCCAGGTTGTGCTGCATAGTTGTAGTTTAGCAATTCACTGTAATTTAGCAATCTTAGGAGGCTTAAGTCAGAAACTAGGAAGAGCTGCTTTGCAGCACAAAAAATGAACACAAAGATAGAAAATGTAATCCTTTTTTTTAGCATTTCTGTAAAAGGTAATGGGGAGGGACATATTAAGCAAATCTTGTTTTGGTGAGTTGATTTCCGATTTCACTAATGTGTCCAGCCTAGAGTACGTAAAAACATTACTAGCAACTACAGACATTACTAGTAATCACCTGCTGTGGATCGGGGTGTATGTTGAGGTGAAAGTTGCACTTTAAGCCCTGGTTCACACTGATGCTACTTTGAAATCGCGCTACTTTGCTTCTTATGGGCACATACAATACATTTAGATGCATTTAAATTCTGTTTATGTATACCTTAGGATGCTATTATTGTACATTTCCATCTTGATTCTTTAAAGCATATATAAAGGTATATCTTTTTTTTTAAGGAAACAAGGTTTAGACCAGCCTTTCTTAAAGGGGAGTTCCACCCACAATTTCACTTTTTAAATATAAATACACCTGTAATACACAAGCTTAATGTATTCTAGTAAAGTTAGTCTGTAAACTAAGGTCAGTTTTGTTAGGTTGTTACAGCATTTAGATAATAGTTTATAATCTAGAAATAGACCGTGGCCATCTTAAGTGTGGGCATCATGAAGCCAGACTGTATGACTTCCTGGATTTCAGCTTTGCTTATCTCGCACATGCTCAGTGCTGCACAAGCAATGTAATAGGCTTCAGTCAGGTTTGCAAGGACTACTGGGAAACATGATGCCTATCCCAGAAACCCTTGCAAATAGCCTTGTGACTTAATAGCCTAGGCCAGTGGTGGCGAACCTTGGCACGCCAGATGTTTTAGAACTACATTTCCCATGATGCTCATGCACACTTGAGTGTAGCTGAGCATTGTGGGAAATGTAGTTCCAAAACATCTGGGGTGCCAAGGTTCGCCACCACTGGCCTAGGCTAATAAGGAGGAGGAAGTAATGAAGGACTACAAAAGGTATTTACAAGCAACAAAATAAATAAAAATTGTCCATTCTGAACACTATGGGCCAGATTCAGGTAGATGGGAGAATCTTTACTCTGGAGTAACGTTTCTCATTTACGTTACTCCGCCGACACTTTCGGCGCAAGTACTGTTATTCACATAGCACTTGCGCGTAAACTTGCGCCAGAGTAGCGATAATGCGCTGGCGTAACCCGACGCAAGTGGAAGTGGGTGTGATCATATGTAAATGATGGGCGGAGCCCAGCGCAGAGGCTTACGTTCAGCGCATCATCCACGGAGCATGCGCAGTGAGTGAGGCTCCACTCGCCCCCTTGTGCGCATGCTCACAACTTCCGTCGGCACCACTTCACGGGAAACATCAGTGCAATGTGTTCCGTTGCGCGTATAAAAGCGCCAGCGGAAGCGCCATTCCGGCGCAAAAGTATTTCCGTTTCCCCCCACCCCAGGGAATTTACTTTTGCTCTGTGATGGCTGCTCCCGCTACCCCCAAAGAGAGGAGGAATCTCAATTTTAACTCCCAGGAGGTCTCAGTTAAAATCTCCGCTATGGAGACTTTTAATGATTTTCTCCACGGGAAAAAAAGTCGTAAGACCAGCCGGGAGAGGAAGCAGGCCATCCTGGACACCATTGCTGGCAGGGTCAATGTGTTGGGGTACTCCACCCGGACTGCTGGGGATATACAAAAAAAAATCAATGACCTGAGGCGCAAGGTCCGTGGCAAGGTGGCCACCATTCGGAGCCATGAGCGGGGCACAGGTGGTGGACCCCCATGTCCGGTCAGCCTGACAACGGAGGAGGAGGTGGTCGCCCGCTGCCTGGACAGGGAGCAGTTGGAGGGGGTCCCTGGATATGACTCCGTGGAGGAAGGCTCCAGGACAGGTAAGTGTTTTTTATACCCTATTTGGTGTGTTGCATGTGGGGGGGGAGGGTACATGTGCCAAGTGTGTGTGACCACCAACATGTGTCTGCTTTGTGTCATCCACAGATGACGGAGCTGGGCCATCATCTCTCGCCGGCCAGTCCACCCCAACCTCCCAACGGGATCCTGAGGACGAGCCCCTGGGTGCTGAAGACACCGAGGTGGAGGAGAGTGCCCACACCACCTCTGCAGAGATGGTTGTGGAGGAGCCTGTTTCTGAACAGGACTTTATTTTATTGTTGGAAGAGTCCTCCTCTTCTGCAGGGCCCTCTGTCATCCCCTCCCCCATCCTCGGTAGCCCCTCAAGGGCGACTCCATCCCCACGGGGACAACCTTCTCCTGACCCCAGGAAGGCGTCCCGGAAGACCAGGGGGGTGTGTGATATGGTCGAGGACCAAGTGGTGTTGGACCATGCCAGACAAACACAGCAGATGGGGGAGATTGCTGCCCACTTGGACCGGGTCGCTGACAGCCTGGGCTCCATGTCGCAGCTGCCCAGTGGTGTGCAGGACGTTGTCACCAGCCTGGGGGAGGTGCAGGCTGATGTACGGCACCTGACAGCAGCCATCCGTGAAGAGGGGAGGCAGCGGCAGCGTGCCCAGCGGCATAATATCACCCGCCAGCTGAGGATGCAGGCCCAGACCAACCTGTATCTCAGCCGGATTGCCGTGGCCTTGGAGGGCAGGCAGCCAACAGCTGCCAGGAGTGGCCCATCCGGGGATCAGCCTCCTCCAGATGCCCCCCCACCCCCACCCACTCCCTCCAGGCAGCTGAGGAGCCCGAGAGTGCCCACAAGGAGGAGCCCCCGTCATCCCAGATGAGGGATTTTTTTTGTTTTGGTTTATATTATTTTTCTTTTTTATTACTCAGGTTATGAGTTTTTGTTTTATTTTTTTATTACTCAGGTTATGAGTTTTTGTTTTATTTTTTTATTACTCAGGTTATGAGATATTTATTTTATTTTTAACTGCACATGGTCAGGAGTGCAGGGGACAGTGTGAATGGTGTGTGAATGTGAGGGGGTGGCACTCCTGCCAGTAAGGGGTGTCACCCTCGGCCGTGGTGGTGAAGTTAACCCCACGGCTGTATGAATGACGTGTGAAAGGTGTATGAATGGACAGTGACATCATTGGGGCCTTGATGCTGGCGTTGCTGCTCCCAAGTCCTACATGATGGACTTGGGCTAATCCAATGCGATGTGCATGTGGTGTGTGTGATCTAGGGACATCAGTGGTGTACACGCGTGCATTGTCTGTGTCATTAATGCTTTGGTTTATTGTCCAAAGATGCCTACGGCGAGGACCCTCCTGACTGCTCTTCCATCAGCTGAATGGGTCTCCTCTGTCAGGGGGGGGCTGTCTGGTTCGGGGGTCAGGTCATCACGCATTTCAATCTGCAGGCCTTTTCTCATAGCAAAGTTGTGCAGAATGCAACATGCACCGATGATCTGACACACAAAGGTAGGGGAATACAATAGGGTCCCCCCGGACTTATCCAGGCAGCGGAAACGGGACTTCAGGAGCCCAAATGTTTGCTCCACCACTGCACGGGTTTTGATGTGTGCTTCATTGTATTTTCTCTCTCCTCTGGTTTGGGGGTTCCGGAAAGGAGTCATTAGATGGGGTCCCAGTGCATATGCAGAGTCACCTGGAAGGGAAAAGACAGGAGGATGTTAGTCATGCATGTGCCACTTGTGAGGTGTGCATCATGGGAGGGGATAGTCATGCCTGCCACCCATGTCACTCACCAACCAGCCAGCTGTCCCCATACATGTTCTGCTCGAATTCTGCTGGGATGGGACTCTGACGGTATATGAAGCTGTCATGGCTGGACCCGGGGTGTTTGGCACGGACGTGCCATATGAGGCGTTGGGCATCGGCTATCACCTGTACGTTGATGGAATGCCAATGCTTCCGATTGCGGTATATGTGCTCTGTGGCACTGGGGGGCTGTAGGGCCACATGTGTGCAATCAATGGCCCCCACAGTGCGTGGGAATCTGGCAATGCTGTAGAAATCTGTCATTGCCTTCAGCCGCAGCTCCTCAGTGGTTGGTCTGATGAACTGGTTGGACATGCGTCTGAGGATTGCAGGGACAACCTGGTGCACACATCTGCTCACGGAGGATTGTGACATCCCAGCCACCACTCCACTTGTACGCTGGAATGATCCACTTGCAAGGAAATGAAGTGTTGCCAGTACCTTCACCAGTGGCTGCACTGCTTGTGAGCGGTGTGTCTTGCTGGTGATGTCACCCTGCAGGGTTGTGGTTAGTTCAAGTATTGCATCAGGGCTGAATCTGAAGAGGCGATACACCTCCTCATCACCCATGTCAAAGAGGCTCATGCGCGTGCGGTATATCCTCTCACGTGCCCGCCTCCTCCGTAGCGAGGGACCCAGTACTAGTGCTAGGACCACGACTGCCCCTGGCATGTTGGCACACAGAGGTGTTGTCCTTGCAAGTGTGGTTGTTCAGCTTGCTAGTTTCGTCGGTAACGCTGGTGCTGTAGCTGCTCTCCTGCTGACCTGAGGCCGTCTGGAGTAAAGATAAAGCAGCTATTTGTAGAAATAACTTTGCGCCAGACGGACGAGATACGCGCGGCGCATGTAGCCAGCGTATGGTGCTAATCCGTTCGCGAATTGGGAAATCTCCCTCATTTGCATATTTGCAGGGGAAATCAATAGGCGCGACTGATGCGCCAAGCGAAATTATGCGCTGACGAGACTCTGGCGTCGGAAAGTTAAGCCGATCGGAAATGGCCCGTTTTCTGTCGCATCTAGTTTGGTGGGTACGGCCACATAGAAACGACGGCGCATAATCACAGTTACGCGGCGCATATCGAATTACTCCAGCGCAAGTCTTGCTGAATCTGGCCCTATGAGATTAGGGCATGCAGCACAGACAAACATAAAAAAATGGGTGGAACTCCACTTTAACTTTTTCTACACAGAGGAACCCTTGAAGTAACTTTCCATTCCCAGGGAACCCCTGCTATAAAATACTATATATACAACTCATGATACATTAGTGTGATGGTCATTGGAATGAATGTGCCCTACACTTGTAGTCATTGGGAATAATTCAGCCCTTAAATATATCTGAAAAGATCAATGGTGTCAGTGAGAACTTATCTGATAGGCAGAACTTGCTCATTGCTCAAGAAACCCCTAGCAACCTCTGATGGAACCTTTGTTAAGAAACCCTGGTTTGGACTCTCTGCTAAGTTATATTGCTCTCTGTGTCTCTGCTGGGGAGATCCACGCTTCTATTTGCCCTGGTGACAATTACCAAAATCAGAAATAGGTAGAACTCCTACATGAAGGCATGAAGGCAAGAGGGGAAGAGACTTTTCTTATAGGGAGAAATAGTCAGGTTACAACTGTCTGAGATGGAAATGTCTCTTACTTTGGTGAGATTGCCTCTTTTTATCTGTTGAGTCTCCCAGAAAGAGAGAGTGAAGTAAGATCTCCCCAGAGGTACATGGGCAGCAAAAAACTTGATCAAAAACTATAAAAATACATTTTAGCTATAGTTCATTTCAATGGTCTTTGGTGTTTCATGCAGTGGTCTAAACATGTTAAAGTCTTCAAATATCACTGCATGAGACTCTTGTTTGTTGTAATTTTCACTTTGCATCACTAGCAGTTATAAACATGTAAGTCCAGCATCCATTTTGCCCTTTAAGCTTAGGGACACAGTTGTGCTGACAAGTACATATGGAAACGAATGATCGTGCAAAGGAGCAAAGAGTAAATAAAACTGTGTATATATAGATAAAATTGTAAAAATAAGGCTTTAGGGAAGTAATAAAGGCTAGTACATAACACCTGCTTTGCAGGTATGTTTATTGAGCAAGTCACATCCAAATTACATTTAGTACATATCTGTATACTTTGGATACTTACTAAGTGGCCCATGTGAATATATCATGCGTTTGTGGTCAGGCACTATATTTAGTTGTCAAATAGCTGTTTGTTTTAGCTGGAGGAGTTCATTTTTTTAACTTGGTCAGCCATTTCTATGCCAAAGGGATATAAGCAAAGCATTTTCATTTCCAGTCAGTGTTCTCTGCTTGTTTTGGACCTTATGTGACTTGCAGTTTTCTGTCCCGTTTCCGAAGTCTTCTTTTATTTGAAAACTGTGGTTATCATCTGACAGTCAATGAGTTGGCAGGGGAACTCATTGCCAGTTCTCTTAACCACAGAGCGTTCCTGCTCTGAAGTTTGTAGCTGGAGGTTAGGTTTCATTTCTTCATACGTTTTATGGATGCCCAGTACAAGATGACATTCATTTGTAATGTTTAGTCTTCTAAGCGCCTCATCTTGGGTCAGAGGAGCTGTGTGTTATTAGGTGTTACTCTGTCTGCTTAGGATATCATTTCAGTGTTTTGGAAAAAGCGGTCATAGGTATTATATACCTTCTTGCCTTCCATCTTGTTTGAGAGAGGTTTCTGTTGAAGTGGCCAGTAACCACACATAATGAATACAGCTATCAGCAAAGTCTGCATTATAGCTCAAACCCATTAGGTGCTATTCTGAAGGAACACTGTTCTTTTGATCCTTTGTGTTGTGTCCCTACTGAGAGCACAGGCATTACAAGAGTAGGGGTAATGGGATATATCATTTTGAGGTGTAGGCTTATGGTTAAAAATGTCCATATACATTAGAAGACCAGTGTTGTATCTTGCCAAAATAGGACTATCAAATGGGATGACTGTGGATACCAAAGACCCTTAAAGATCTCTCTTACAGAAGAAAAATATAGTTTTTTTGGGGGTGATGAGAGGTTTCCGTTTTAAGAAGAAATTAGTAAATACAGAGGCTTCGACTATAAACATAGACACTGTATTAGACCCTAGCTATACTCTTACCTTAAGGGAATAAAGAGAACATAGTTAATAGAATACAAGGGAACATAGGCATATAAAATAGCATACAAACATGTGTTTTATGTCTCCAGAGGAAAATAATGATTGAGTCAGTTGACAAAATGGCTAAATTTTTAATATAGAGAAACTTCAAATATTTAGCTTTTGCACACCTAAGCCAAATGTTCAAATGACATGTGGTGGTGGGGGCAAGTTTGTTCTCAATACAAAATCCATCAATTATGTCTGCTTTTTGATACATGAACACTTCCATCTTGACCTTAATGTGGTCCTATATTATTGGCAGGCCAAGTCTTAGACCATGTGTATCACCTTTATAAATTTCCCAGAGGGAAGATTTTATGGACCGGCATTACCAGAAAAGGGGAAAATTTGTTAGCAACTGAACACTCCTGTGACATAGGAAGACAAGCGACCCCTTAGGTTTGAACAAGTCAGTCTCTAATTTTGTGCTTGAGCTATACATATTTGAATTGTCTTACCTGAAAAGAATTGTAATTCTGTGCAGGTAATGTTATGATTAAAACAAACCAAACAACAGCGTTGTAAGGCGCTAGACTGACTCCACCTTGTTGAAAAGTCCACTGCCATGAGTGATCCAGATATCGATAGTCATTTAGAAGGGCTGTCTTGGAGTGACCACTTGGATAGTGGCTAGAAACACATTAGAACATAACATTTACAAGGCACTCCTGAAATGACATGTGGGTGTCATATATGCAAGATCTGATAAGACCTCAAAGGGCTGACTGGTAGTGATATCAAAAGCCCAGAAACACAGAGGACAGTGTATCCATTGAAACAGTCTAGGTTTATTCCACAAATGGTTAAAAAACAAATGAGATTAACGGTGGTTACCAGTTGATGACCAACCCCATACCTCAGGCATGCAGGATATGCTGGGGAACTGGGTTACCGATGAGGACCATGGGATCTATGTTGGAACATTCTCGCCAGCGGTGGTAAGGAGGCAGGTGGATCCACATCACCGAAAGTAGATGTCACCAGAAGTGACGTAGCCAGAACCAGGAAGTCTGTGGCGGGGGACACACCAGAGAACCACACAGGTTGCCAGGATAACATGTTTCAAGGTACACCGCTTTGTCAACTCTTCTGTTATGTTATGATTAAAACAATCTTGTCAATTAATACAACTAGATCCTGTCTTTCTTAAGCTTTGACTGCAGGCTCAATTGCACTTGAACAACGTAGTTTGGCTTGACCAGGGACCCCCTCTAACTTTTAGTGTATTAAATGGACAGTAGAGCCTGTTTGGTTTACAATGCCCCCCCCCTCATTTTCTCCTTCTTGGTGTGCAAAAGATTAATATCAGGATATATTAGGGTACTTTTTAAAACTATCTGAAATAGTATATATACTTATTTTAAATAAACAAATATCTTCTTTTTTTTTGCAAATACCATCTCCTATGCCTCACTGTACTGTATGTCAGTTAAAGGAAAAACAGTAGGCAGGGTGGGGAAAAGTTACAACTACCCTATGTTTATAGATTTGTAGGCACTGTAGAAGATAACAAAAGCTGTGATGCCCCTTGGTAGTTAATTTTTTTCCATTTTGACTGCAAGTGCACTTTAGTGGCCCTGGTAAAGTCATAAAATAGCTAGCCTGTGAAGGAAACAATCCTTCTGGCTGATGTGGTTGCCCTTCAACAGTTCACATTAAAAACAAGGGCGTTAGTTTGCACACATTTGCAGATACAGTATATGCAGAAGCTGCAGCGACCACGTCACAGCACCCTAGTGTACTGCAGTCCTAACACCGTAATTTTGAGAGTCACCCAATTTGGAGCACATATTGTATTCAATAATGGATAGATTAAGGGAAGGTATGCCTGGAGGGAGCCGACCCCTCCTTAAAGGTGTAGGAATGCACTGCACACCCAGCGAAAGCACAATGGCAGCAATGGTATCCAGTGCGTGTCCTCACCCTTAACACAAACTGTTAAACAATTCGGCTTGTTGCAGGCTGGCTGGTAATTTATTTTTTGACATGCGTCACCCTTCCATGTGCTCCTTACTGCAAAGGTTAACTATCGTCTGATGTGTTTCCTCCCAATAACTCCTACATCACTGCAGTGACAAGAGGAACCACAGTGGCCGGCCTGAGAAGTTAAATTAAATTGGAGCCAGAAATAGTGCTTTGGAGTGAAATTTTAGCAAATGGGTCAACAAAGCTGTATATTCTACCCATACCTGTTTACATTATTGTTATTGTTTTTCTATACATATGCATTGACTGGTTCAGTATTTTGAATCATTGTAAGGTTGTAGTCTCAGAAGGCAGTGAAGGCATTTTCAAGTGTGTATTTTCTAATGAAGGTTTAGATTGTAAGCCCCTAATGAGCAGGGCCCTCCTGTATTGAATTGTATTGTAACTGTACTGTCTGCCCTTATGATTTAAAGCACACTGTTGGCGCTATATAACTCCTGTATAATAATAATTATAATAATAGAAAAAGTAACAATTTTTAAAATATATGATATATTGTTTTGGGTATTATTACTATGTTTTGGGTTATTATTATTTTTTTTATTTTTTTTAGTGCTCCATTGTGCTCTTTCCCAGCTTCCCCACAGACAGTGATCTAAAAGGTGCAAGATGAGTTTTATTTTTATTTTTGCCATTGTTATTGACAAATATCAAAATTAATAAGTGCAAAGTTCTTTAAAAATAAAATAAAATAAATAAAATAAAAATATTCTCTAGTGTATACACCAGCTCACACACTGCATATTATTTTAAAGCAAACACTTCTGAATGTTGATTTATGGATTATGATCCCATATGCCAGGGGTGCCCAACCAGTCCTGCGACCTCCTTCTCTGGGATGGAATAAAATAGAAATACTGGGGTAGATTCACATACACTTAATATTGCGGTGCGTAATCGAAATACTCAGATTTTTGCCCGTACGCTACGGCGGCGTAGTCTATTTCTCGCCGCGTAATCGAAATACGCGATTGGGGGGCGTGAAGCATTTAAATTAAGCGCGTCCCCGCGGCGATCGAACTGCACATGCTCCGTTCAGAAATTTCCCGCCGTGCATTGCGCGAAATCACGTCGTTACGTCATTCGTTGTTTGAGTAGCGGCGTTTACGAACATTCCTATTCCCGGACGACTTACGTAAAAAATAATAAAAGACGTCGGAAAACGTAGAAATTAGACGCGGGAACGACGGCCATACTTAACATGGGCTGTCTAATATTAGAGCAGCAAAAAGCTGGTATAGTGTTACGCAAATAAAAGATGACTAAAGGTGCCGTAAGAGATTGCGATTGAAGATCGTAATTTCGGGGATCGCCGGCAAACTCATTTGCATACCCCGACGCGGAAAACGACGGGAAGTCCACCCAGTGGCCGCAATTTTATTGCAGCGTAGATCCGAAGGCGTACAAACACGTAATCCAGTCGAATTGAAGCCCGCAGCCGTCTATTCATGGTTTGAGGTTTTCGACTAGCTAAAAAACGCGCGTAATTTGAAATTACTCCAGTCTAACACCAGTTAGACAGGCGTAATGGCTCTCTGAATCTGGCCCACTGTTATTAAAGGTAAGTTTATTATTAATATCAAAGTGTATATATGGGCATATATGGGCATATCTGTTCTGCAGTGGTTACTGGGCTGCTTTCAAACTGATCCACAGGTGCAGAGAAGTGCACCTGTGGGTTACCTGCACTGAGCCATAGACTTCTATTACCTGCGAGTTTGGTGTGCTGAGAGTAGAGTGGGCTCTATAGAGCCGAGTGGGCCGTCATCTACCCCCTCCTCTAATTGTGGCCTGCGACCGGATTCTAAGTCGCTTAAGTGGCCCTTGCTCTTCAAAAGGTTGGGCACCCCTGCCATAGGCAATAATGGATGATTTGTGAAACACATCACAAAATGCACATTCTCCAGTAATAATTTCTTATGACGCAAAGAAGATGACACTAGATAACTCTGTAGCAACAAATAGTATAATATTTTTTCTGTTTTATTACAAAGCTTTTTTTTAAAAACATATGCTCAGCACATTAACTCAAATTGGAATGACAAAAGAAAAAAAATAAACTGACAGTTTTCTTTCTGCAAAGCCTGCACTTTGCCATCAGTAAGAGGGAGACATCACAATGTTTTTTTCCCCAACAACTGGCATCAAATCCCACTATAGGGTAGCAGAAGAAAATAATACAAATACAATACAGAACAATTTACATTGTTACCATGAATCCAAGTGCTGGGCTTCTTTTTTTTTCACAACATGTGGAAAGAGAATACTCAAAAATGTATCACCTTTTCCTTGGGACATATGGGAGATGTTTCCAAATAGGTCAAATGTAAGACTCTTGCCTTCCTTAACAAATTATGTTTATATTAAATATAGGCATTTGACAACACAAATCGAGAAAACACTGAAATTATGTCAAAAATAAAGAATTACTTAACTGCTGGCAAGGCTGATTAGTAGAGAAAATATGCCAATAAAAGGTTTAAACCCTTCCATAAGGAATTATGAAAAATGGCACTGAACTCCACCCTACTGCACAAAATTATAAAAGGACAATAAAATAAACTAGAAGAACCTAGTTTCACTTGATGAGTCTAAAAGATGAACTGGTGAACTTTGTTACATCATTCTATGATCAAGTAGACTGCCTGTTTTCCTTGGCCAACAACAGATTGTTACACAAAATTATCAGTGTTAACTGTTATGCCTTATACCATAATCCTTTATAATGAAACTTGTTTTTCTGCAACTTTGTACTACTCAACATAATGGAAGCTTCCAAGATATACAGTACAAGATGGATGTCATTTCAATACAGTACAGGTTCCTTAGTGGCCATTATCTTAGACAAGAATTCCTGCACTTTCAACCATTGAAATGTGGAAGGCTGCTCATTTAAACCTAACAAAATGGGAAAAAAAGGAAATGAAAAAAAAAAAGCCATATATTTGTGCGAAAAACAAAAAGAAATATTTTTGCTGGAAAAGGGAGAGGGCTTAGTTCATACCCTGACTAATAAAATATACATCAATCAACCCTAAATCTGATATATAAAAGCATTCAAGTTTTATGGAGAATAAACAATACAATGATAAAAAAAAAAAGAAAGAAACAAAAACGCACATTTTGATCCTTTTGCTCCATTTTTAAATAAAAGAGGTTTGTCTTGTCCATGTTTTATGTCAAAAATTAGCGCTCTGTTTGGTCTGTGTCTGGTTTAGGAGCTTCACGTATGCACTGAACGCTGCAGGTAGGAAGTATGAAAACTTTGGATTACAACATGTCCTAATGATTCCTCCAATGTTTTCTATCTCTAGGGACATAGCTGCATTACATGAAAGCCCGTGGTACCAGTGGTGCCAAACATCAGGCAGTGATTGTCTATACGGTACAGTGTCTCTAGCAGTGGCATATAATGTCATTGACGGACTCCTTGGAAAAATGTGGTGGTTGTTACGGAAGCTGAGGAAGTTTAACAAGCTTCCATCTCCAGAAGTCCCCCTGTTGTTGTTGTTGCTGCCTTTGCTTTGCACGCTGAGAAAGAATTCTTTTTTCCACCTATAAAATATAAGAAAACATGGTTATCCTTTGTATAATATTGTTTTTTCTTACAGCATATCATTCTACTTATTTTAAAATGGACATATAAAAAAAATATATATATGGTAGATTTCTGCAATACATAACATATTTTCACATGTTTTGATGCTTTAAAAACACTGAAAATACAAAATGATAGCTGCTGACCCTAACAAAAATCCAATGTGCTCATTACTTGTGCTGCACCTAAACATTGTCAACCCTGCCAGATTCCTTCTGTCAGCTACAGAACCCCTTGCGTTATGTGGGCAATGTTCTTATTTATTAAAACTTTTATTTGGTATTTTTATTTTTTTTGTTTTTTATATCACTTGTATTCCTATTATAAGGATAAACATCCCCTGTAATAGAAATAAGAATGGCAGGTCCTCTTTATGGGGAGATCTGGGGGTCAAAAAGACCCAAAATCTCTTCTGTACCTTTAAAAGCAAAAGATACAGAAGAGATTTGGGTCTTTTTGACCCCAGATCTCCCCATAAAGATCAAAACATTTTTTTTTTTATCTTTTGCTTTGAAAAAAAAAAGTTTACTTTTAGCCTGGACCGTAAGTAACATCATGACATCACTATGGTCCTCCTGGTGCTGCCGGCTGGTCAGACAGGCGATCACAGAGTAGATCCACTTTAAATGCCTCTATGGCCTTCATAGAGGCGTTTAAAGTGGATCTACTCTGTGATCACCTGTCTGACCAGCCGGCAGCACCATCAGAAAATCTCTCAGTGAACTGGCGGAAACAGTAAGCCTGAGAAACACACGGCTAACTTGGGGGGGGGGGGGGGGTACACCCCCTCCTGCAGCTTCTGAAAGCGTTCCAGTGGCTAATGAGCCACTCAGAACGCTTTCATGAGAAAACCAGCCACCGACTGTAAAAATGATACCAGGATTGTGGCTGATATCTTTAGCCATAATCCCAGTAACGCCACTTGCAAACCGCAATGTATTTATAAGTATTGCGTTTGGCAAGTCGTTAGACTTCAGGACTAATATTTCTTGAGTAACAGTTGATATTACAAACACCTGTATCCTGTTAATGCTTGCACTGGCTACATCACACAACTAATTATAAGCAGCACAATAACTGTTTATACAAAGCACTATAGACTGCATTGGTATAGTAAAGAATCTACTTGTCATACAGTGGCATTCTGTAAAAAAAATGAGAATATAACGCTGAATTCTTTTGTGTCTCACACATAAAAAATGCACACATCTTGGCAACTCAGTCTATAGCTGTGTTTTTATGGATGGTACAGACCAAGGGCAATGCTATGCAAAATAAATATTTAAGCTATGGCTGAAGCCTCAATACATATTTGCGGACTACTGCTGTTAATGTTTAATATAGTGAATAAATCAGATACAGAAAGCCTCAAATCATACAAAACTTCCAGTAGAGATGTTTTACCTAACTCAACTCTTAAAAAGAAACTTTAATCTACCAAAACAGAAATGTACTATGGTTTGTTCATATTCTTTGTACGTTATTTAGAACAAAATATATTTTCCATTTTCTAGCCATATAAATCCAAAATATTTGTATCCACTATCAGGTGAAAGTTTAGGCTTTTGCATATTTATCTGGCTGACTTTAAAGTATTTCCACCACCATTTTTTTAAGTATTGGATCAAGGGGGCGGAACATCTGTGGTTACTGCGGCTTATGTCCCCACTGGTCAAGCTTCACCTTCTCTATCTAAAGGGGGCATCCAAAATGTTACAGTTGTCATAGGAACAGGAAATCAGAAATCTTCCATGGGGACATCTGTTCCACTGACCCCTCATTTTTCCTCTCACTTCCTGTTGCATCTTTAAGGCAGGAATGAAGGGAATTTTACCCAATGAGATACAAAAACATAAAAATATGTGTTTTTAATTTTTTTCTACTCCATTCACAATTAAGAATAAAGCTTTAGATTTTGAACTGCAGTTTGAACTAACTGCTATACAAAGATACCAAACGCTTTTGGTTTGCAGGAGTGCAGCGGTGCATTAAAGTAGAACTATAGGCATATTTATTTTTCCATTTTAGATAAAGCAAGAAAGGATTATAACCCCTGTCAGACTTTTTTCACCACCTGTGACCCACTGCAAAGATTTCCCTTCACTTCCTGTCCCTTAGCCGAACAGAAAGTGAGAGGAAATACCAGAAAATTACTAGAATTCCTTGAGGACCCCCAGGTCACCAGAACTAATGTCCCTATTATTTTTCTAGGGACAACCCAAAATGTGTGATTTTCTTTTACTTTCACTTTCAATGATAATGGCAAACAGGACAAATAGACAACGATAAATGCTGATATTATTTATTATCATAATTATTATAGGTACTTATGAAGCGCCAACAATTTACGCAGCACTTTACAAAGATTTATTGTACATTCACATCAGTCCCTGTTCTCAAGGAGCTTACAATCTAAGGTCTCTAACTCACATTCATACACTAGGGCCATTTTTGATAGGAGCCAATTAACCTACCAGCATGTCCTTGGAGTGTGGGAGGAAACTAGAGTACCTGCAGGAAACCAATGCGGGCAAATGGAGAACATGCAAACTCCAAGCAGGAAGTGCTGTAGTTGGGCTCTAATCCATCTCCACTCTATCCAAAACGAAATTCCTTAGTTTACAGTGCCGATAGGTGCTCACATGACCTGCCGGGGGTCTCCTTCCATGATTTGAGCACTACAGTGGGAGGGGCTAAGATTCCCCCCTGACGTTAGTCTGGCGGAGAGGAGAAAAGCAGCGGGAGGTCACGTGAGCTCCGAGCAGCACTTTAAACACATTATAGCTTCCTGTATGAGAGGGGATTACAGGATTTCTCTTTAGCAATTTTACAGCTATAGCGGTGGGAGGGGAGGGGCGAGGAGGAGATGGATCACACACAGACTCCCGAGATGTAAGGCAGGGAGCTAGGGGGAGAGAGAAGAGACTGCAGGATGACGGAGTCATGTAACCTGATGACAGTAATCAGGGATCAGCAGTAGTAATTACTATGGTCAGCACACTAAGGGGGACACAGAACAGGCAGGATCAACCAGGTTTTTTAGAACATAGAGAGGAACAAATGACACAGCACAAGCACTATGCCATGTATCCTGCTTTAAAGGATCAGGATCTTTTTTTTTTAAGGGTTACAACCACTTAACCTAACATTCATTATTACTGAATTCTGCTTGCAGTTCCCTTTTAACTTGTTGCATATATAAATGTATTTTAATGCACACAGAAGGCATTCAATGTGCTTAAATAATGAGCTATAATGTGCAGTGAGATCTACTTATTTAGATCCTTTATAATATATAATCCACAGTAGAATACATATCTGGTAATGATATGTGAGGGCAGGTATTTTTCTATCTTTTTATGCCCTCATTAAATAAAATACAATTCTGCACTTTAAAAACTGTCAGCAAAGTTTGAATGTCCTTGTCAAGGATAACAGATGTCTTAAAAAGGGTTAAAAGCTATCCAAGCAAACTGCACAGCAAAGTTAGTGAGAGCACCCCACAGATCTTATTTACTTTTAGCCTTTTCATCCCAGACGTTCAAAGGGTTTGGTCCAGGTTGCTCTTCCTGGGAAGGTTTTCCTCTCAGCCTAACATGAAAACATTGGGCTTCCTGTTGAGGAATGTCCCGGAGGCGCCAAGCCGTTGGTTCACAACAGCCCGATACAAGAGCCGTGATTCAGAGCTGCTGCCGATTAGGAGCCAGGAATGTCTGCTGCACCAAGAGAAATACAGCTATGCTGTGTTTAGACCATTCCTTCCCTACACTGTCTTTGAAGTCAGGAGGTTATAATAACTATGGCAGGCCTGATCCAGACATAAGCAGTAAGATTGAGGCCATGAAATCTGATCAAATGTGGAGACTTAGAGATTGCAGTGCTATTGATCTGACAATGTCAGTGTTAAGAATATACAGTATTTATCTGAGTATTAATACTGCTGATATATATGACCTGCTCTGCCATGAATAGAACATTTTCTAGGATTTTGTATTCTTTAGTGTTAATTTTAATATACAGTAACAAATATAAACCAATCAGGAGCCACTTGTACGGGTCTAAATTAAGCAGGCTGATTTATGCCTGGTTACTATGGGTTACGGCACCTAATAGGAACTGTTCAAAGAATATGGTTGAAGGCTATTGCATTACTTTGCAAACAGACTGTAAATAATGTGTTTATATGGGCCCCTTTGATTCCTCCTGTATTGAATTGTATTGTAACTTGTACTGCCTGCCCTCATGTTGTAAAGCGCTGCGCAAACTGTTGGCACTATATAAATCCTGCATAAAAATAATAATAATTTCATGTATACCTGGCCTATCATTTTTGTTTCTTAGATTTGGAAAATATTTACATTTACTTCTACTTTAGATAGGCCATATAACCCATATAAACTTAATGTCTTATTGGGAAAATGCTGAAATTGATTAGATTTATTCAATAGGGTAGTGCAGAATTTATTTGATAACAAATCTGACTTCAGTTAACTCAATTGCGATTGATTGATATGGTTAACAATGGTGTATATTATCACTTTACTTCTGAATAAGACCTCTTTCACACGTGGGTGGATCAGTGATGATCCGCCCCGTGAACCTCCGCTTGCTCAGCGGGGATTGCTCCGCTGATCCCTGCTGAGCCGGCGGATGACAGGGCGGTCTCCGCACACTGTGCAGGGACCGCCCTGTCTTTTCTCCGCTCTCCCCTATGGGGGGATCGGATGAACACAGACCGTCTGTCCGTGTTCACCTGATCCGATCCGCAGACAGATGGAAAAATAGGGTTTTCCTCTGTCTGCAGAATCGGAGGATTGCGGAATCGGGTGAGATCGGGTGTCAGCGGATGTTCATCCTCTGACACCCGCAATCTCATAGGGACCAATGTATGTCCCTTTTTCATCGGTACACGTATGAATGAAAAAGCGGACATATGGTCCGCCCGTGTGAAAGAGCCCTAAGCCTTGTGGCAGAAGAGGTGCTCAACGGCAATAAGCTTATAACATGAACCAGTTTTTCTTTTGAATGCAACATAGCCAACGTAAGGATAAGGTGGCTGGGCCACAAGGGCGGCAGTTCTGCTGTCTGTGTTTTTTTTTTGCTTCACCAGCTGCACTAACCTATAGAGGTACTACTCCTGACTTGTGCAGTCATGGTGACATCATAATATTCGGCAGATGTGGTGCCACTCAGAATCTGCTGCATACCATATCACTGTCTCTCTCTCTCTCTCTCTGCTCCAGGTGCTGGTCCCTCATGAAGCATGTCCTGCTTTGCCCATCCACAGCAGTACAAAGCCCTGGGCCTCATTATACCTGCATTAACCACGTCTCAAATTGAAAATAAAAGCTTCAGCTACAGTCCCTGTCCGTTGGCCACGCCCACTGACGCATTTCACCCTGACTGGGCTTCATTTCTGAGGTCGTAGAACCTTTTCTACCCCGGCAGAGGTGTTAAAAACAATAAGTGCAACAGAGGCGGAGAGATATAGTTGCAGTTGGCTGCTGCTTAGTGTCTGCCAGCTCAAACCTAATGCTAGCCATAGATGTAAAGATTTTCATTCGAAAACTTTCATTTTAAGAACATTCTTTTGATTTTTTAATTATAAATCGAAGTTTGTTTTTGACCACAGTGTCGGGAAAATTTAAAGGAGCAGAACAGAAAACTTTTCTCTAACAAATTTTCAAAAAAAGTAAAAAAACTGACCGATATTACTGATATTGCCTCAAGGTGTTTTACCGGAGGTGATGCTTGCAGCTGCAGGCAGAGTGTATATTTGTACTTCCAGTAAGATTGTATCAATCTGGAACATTCATAAATGATAGCCACACGACAAAACAGGGACAAATTCGTTTTCAGTATGTTGGGTCTTTAGCAAAGAATGTACACAGGCCTAATCGTTGTGGCTTAAACCACAGCATATTTTAGAAGGGAAATATGCAGTGGGGTTAAGAGAAATACAGGAATCTGCCTGACCATGGGAACAGAGATGACTGTTTGTCTAAGAACAGTGTCACTTTCCATTGGACTGAACTTCTTGATGATTCTGGTTTGGATGTTTGCATGCGTTTTGGGTGGAGTTCTAACCTCAACATCTGCACTGAAAATATATCATCCTATGTTTGCTACAGCAACTTTAACAATTTATATTGTAGATATTTGCTAGCGACAAGTGGAAGCTTTCTCACTGTGTTTGTATTTCTACTAAAATGTTACAAGAAAACCTTATATAAGAATGTACAGTCTTCTAAATAAAACAAATAAAACGACAGATCTCTTAATAGAATAATAGGAATTGTATGTACTGTACATGGTTGATCACACTATAGTAACTATCAGAAGCCATATACAAATATAAATGGGGATGTCAGTTCCCAGTGCTGGAGAGGATAATGGAGTGGATGGGACAGCTTTTACACAGGAACAATATCTACTTGCACATGCATGTGTGAGTTATGACCAGGAATTGAAGTTGTTCAATTTTCCAGCTAAGAGAAGAACTATATGCCCTGTAGTTTCACTCACCTATGGTGGATGTGACCTTGCTGAAGTGGAGAAGATACATACAGTAATTCCATTTCTGTTGGTACAACTTGTGGTTGCACTATGAAGACTCATCAACCAGGTCCACACACCTCTGAGCTCGTTTAGACCACCTATAATTTGGGGTCTTGGTAAGAGGCTGTATGTGACAAGGTGGAGGGATGCACCAGAGACATTTTGATTAATACAATGCCCCGATGGATTTATTATAAATCGTTCACATGTGGTGTTAATTTTATTTTCTTAGGGCCAGATTCACGAACACTTGCGCTGGAGTATTTGGATATGCGCCGCGTAACTGTGCTGATGCGCCGACGTTTCTATGTGCCCGTACCCACCAAACTAGATGCGCCCAATAACGGCTCATTTGCGACCGGCGGAACGTTCCGACGCCAGAGTATCGTCAGCGTTTATTTTCGCTGGGCGCATCAGTCGCGCCCATTGATTTCCCCTGCAAATATGCAAATGAGGGAGATTTCCCAATTCACGAACGGATTAGCACCATACGCTGGCTACATGCGCCGCGCGTATCTGATCCGTCCAGCGCAAAGTTATTTCTACAAAAGGCTGCTTTATCTTTACTCCAGACGGTCACAGGTCAGCAGGAGAGCAGCTACAGCAGCGTTACCGACGATAGGAGCTTGCTGAGCACCCCCACTTGCAAGGACAACACCTCTGTGTGCCAACATGCCAGGGGCACTCGTGGTCCTAGAACTACTGATGGGTCCCCTGGAACCAAGAAGGCGGGCACGTGAGAGGATATACCGCACTCGTATGAACCTCTTTGGCATGGGGGATGAGGAGGTGTATCGCCTCTTCAGATTCAGCCCTGATGCAATACTTGAACTAACCACAACCCTGCAGGATGACATCACCAGCAAGACACACCGATCACAAGCAGTGCAGCCACTGGTGAAGGTCCTGGCAACACTCCATTTCCTTGCAAGTGGATCATTCCAGCGTACAAGTGGAGTGGTGGCTGGGATGTCACAATCCTCCATAAGCAGATGTGTGCACCAGGTTGTCCCTGCAATCCTCAGACGCATGTCCAACCAGTTCATCAGACCCACCACTGAGGAGCTGCGGCAGAAGGCAATGACAGATTTCTACAACATTGCCAGATTCCCACGCACTGTGGGGGCCATTGATTGCACACATGTGGCCCTACAGCCCCCCAGTGCCACAGAGCACATATACCGCAATCGGAAGCATTGGCATTCCATCAACGTACAGGTGATAGCCGATGCCCAACGCCTCATATGGCACGTCCGTGCCAAACACCCCGGGTCCAGACATGACAGTTTCATATACCGTCAGAGCCCCATCCCAGCAGAATTTAACCAGAACATGTATGGGGACAGCTGGCTGGTTGGTGAGTGACATGGGAGTCAGGCATGACTATCCCCTCCCGTCATGCACAACAGAAATCGCACATGCATGACTAACATTCTCCTGTCTTTTACCTTACAGGTGACTCTGCATATGCATTGGGACCCCATCTAATGACTCCTTTCCGGAACCCCCAAACCAGAGGAGAGAGAAAATACAATGAAGCACACATCAAAACCCGTGCAGTGGTTGAGCAAACATTTGGGCTCCTGAAGTCCCGTTTCCGCTGCCTGGATAAGTCTGGGGGGGCCCTATTGTATTCCCCTACCTTTGTGTGTCAGATCATCGGTGCATGTTGCATACTACATAACTTTGCTATGAAAAAAGGCCTGCATATTGACATACGTGATGACCTGACCCCCGACCCACACAGTCCCCCCCTGCCAGAGGACACCCAGTCTGCTGATGGAAGAGCAGTCAGGAGGGTCCTCGCCGTAGGCATCTTTGGACACTAACCCAAAACATTAATTACACAGACAGTGCACGCGTGTACACCACTGATGTCCCTAGATCACACACACCACATGCACATCGCATTGGATTAGCCCAAGTCCAGCATGTAGGAGTTGGGAGCAGTAACGCCAGCGTCAAGGCCCCAATGATGTCACTGTCCATTCACACACCTTTCACACGTCATTCATACAGCCGTGGGGTTCACTTCACCACCACGGCCGAGGGTGACACCCCTTACTTTCAGGAGTGCCACCCTCTCACATTCACACACCATTCACACTGTCCCCTGCACTCCTGACCGTGTGCAGTACAAAAATAAATTAGAAAGATCATATCCTGATCAATACAAGAAAAATAATCTCATAACCTGAGAAAAAAAAAAAATAAACTCATGACCTGAGTATGTCAAAAATAATAATATAAAACCAGCAACAAAAAAAAGGCTGCATCGGGGATGCCGGGGGCTTCTTCTGGGGGCCCCTCTCTGGCTCCGCAGCTGCCTGGATGGAGTGGGTGGGGGTGGGGGGGCATCTGGAGGTGGCTGATCCCCAGGTGGGCCACTCCTGGCAGGTGTGGCCTGCGTGCCCTCCAAGGCCCTGGCTATCCGTCCAAGGTATGTGTTCGTCTGGGCCTGCATCCGGAGCTGACGGGTCATCTGGTAATGCTGGGCCCGCCGACTCAGCCTCCCCTGCTCACGGATGGCAGCACTGTTCCCATGGATGGCAGCAGTGTTGGCCTGGACGGCTGCAGTAAGGTGCTGGATATCCCCCTGCACCTCCCCCAAAGTGGTGACCACTGCAGCGCAGTTAGAGCTGACATCCTGCACTGCGTTGCTGAGGTTGGCAACGGAGCCCAGGCTGTCAGACACTTTCTGCAAGTGGTCCGCTATGGCCCCCATTTGTTCTGTCTGTCTGGCGTGATCCCTCGCCAACTGGTCCTGGACACCATCAGACACCCCCCTGGTCTTCTGGGTCGCCTTCCTGGGGCCCGAAGATGGATGTCCTCGGGTGGAAGGTGTCGCCCTTGAGGGGCTTCCAAGGATGGGGGAGGGGACGACAGACGGGCCAGGAGAAGGGGAGGAGACAGACAAGACTAATGAAAAGTCCTGCTCTGCCACAGCAGGATCTTCCACAACCACCTCGGCAGGTGTGGTGTGGCCACTCTCCTCCTCCACAACCTCTTCACCACCCAGTGGCTCGGGCACATGATGGCGTGGGGGGGATGGGGTGGAATGCAGGCTGACAGATGATGGCCCAGCTCCGTCATCTGTGGATGACACAAAGCAGACACATGTTGGTGGTCCCACACACTTGGCACATGTCCCCCCCCCACCCCCCCAAATGCAAAACATCAAATAGGGGATTATAAAACACTTACCTGTCCTTGTGCCTTCCTCCACGGAGTCATAGCCTGCGACCCCCTCCACCTGCTCCCTCTCCAGGCAGCGAGCAACCACCTCCTCCTCTGCGGTCAGGGTGACAGGACATGGGGGACCACCACCTGTGCCCCTCTCATGCCTCCTGATGGAGGCCACCTTGTCCCTCACCTTGCGCCGCAGGTCATTTATTTTCTTTTGTATGTCCCCAGCAGTCCGGGTGGAGTAGCCCAGGACATTGACCCTGGCAGCAATCGACTCCAGGATGCCCTGCTTCCTCTCCCGGCTGGTCTTGCGGCTTTTTTTGCCATGGAGAAATTCATTCTCCGTCTCCATAGCCGAGATAATGACAGAGACCTCCTGGGTATTAAAATTGAGGTTCCTCCTCTCTCTGGGGGTAGCGGGAGCAGCCATTACAGAGCAAAAGTATCTTCCCTGGGGTGGGGGGAAACGGAACTACTTTTGCGCCGGAATGGCGTTTCCGCCAGCGCTTTTAAGCGCCCAGCGGAACGCATTGCGCTGACGTTTCCCAGGAAGTGGTGCCGACAGAAGTTGTGAGCATGCGCACAAGGGGGCGAGGGGAGCCGCACTCACTGCGCATGCTCCGTGGATGATGCGCTGAACGTAAGCCTCTGCGCCGGCCTCCGCCCATCATTTACATATGATCACACCCACTTCCACTTGCGTCGGGTTACGCCAGCGCATTATCGTTACTCTGGCGCAAGTTTACGCGCAACTGCTATGTGAATTACAGGAATTGCGCTGAAAGGGTCTTCAGAGTAACGTAAATGAGAAGCGTTACTCCAGAGGAAAGATACTCTCATCTACCTGAATCTGGCCCTTAATGTGTATTTTCTTAATTTTTGCTAGTGATATTTTGATTGGTCGGATGGGACTGATAATTTTATTTTTTGAAAGTTCTATTTTTTGTTTTAACAGAAGAGTTGAAAGTTTTATTTAACTTGGTTTAAATTGGTTAACACTGAAACAAACACTATACACTGCGCAACAGTATTTGTATAGGACATTTACAAATTCACTTGTCCCATAAAACAAGTGCCCATTAGTGAGGCATCAATGGTGAAATTTCACAAAAGAGTGTCATGTACAATCACCTCTTGCCCCACGTTAGCGATGGTATCAACAGGTATAAACATTTAGAGGTGTGCATGTAGCTGCCGGGGAAATGTGTTCTCAATAACTTGGAATGCCATCATCGAACAAATTATTAAACATGTGGAAGATAGGAACCTAAAGATCCGATGGGATCCTTAAGACCCAAGTAATAATATTTTAAATGTGAGCCCTATAAAATGTTTACAAAGTCATGCCTAACAGCGGGCACCGCTGTTAGGCATGACCCTCTTTTGTGTGCATTTCTGAATCTATTTTTCTTTGCATGTAGAGTCCTAACTTCTGTAACCTCTGCTGTTCTCTTGGCCAGTAAGACTACGGTGATTATCCAGAAGATGACAGCTGCCCACACTAATCCCTGACCCCATAATGCAAAAACTGTTACCTGCTTTTCCCACACTCCCATGCTGCTCAGATCACCTGTGGGAGCACTAAGTATAATCCTTGTGTAAGCTGTCCTATTTTGTTTGGCCTGGCAAGCACTGCATTCTGGGAAAATGAGAAGAAAGTTACTTCCTCCACCATACGCTGGAATTCTGAGGGCTCCGACAGAAAAGTTGGCGCAAGGTGCAGGTAAGTAGTTGTTCTAGTGCTACAGACAGTGGGAAGATGTCTCCCTTTCCTTTATTCTCTATGTCCATTATTTTCCTGTTTTAATAGGAACACCATTAAATTACTTTATAACTACACTTATAAACTTTTCTCTTAGATAGAGCGAAGAAGGATTAGAACCCCTGTCCATTTTTAATGCTGTCTGTGTCCCCATTAGGGAGATTCACCCTCTATATGTGTCCTATTAACTATTGAAAGTAAAAAAAGAAAGTGAAAAGAAAATCTTAAATTTTGGGTTGTCCCCAGAACAGGAATAGATGGGAAATCTTCCAATGGGGACACTAGTTCTGGTGGCCTGGATCCCCCCAAGGAATTCCCTTAATTTGCAGGGATTTCCTATAAATTTATGTTTGGCTATGGGACAGGAAGTTAAGGGAAATCTCTGCAATTGGACACAGATGGCGAAAAAAAATCTGACAGGGTTTATAACCCTATCCAAAATGGAAAAAAAAAGTTTTGCCTGTAGTTCTACTTTAATGTTTGTAGTCACTCTCCAACCTACTGTTCTTCCGTCCTCAAACATATTGCCCTGAACAGACTGCTTACACTTGCTGCTTCAGTAGCAAAGTGTCCCTAGAAATAACTGTAAAATGTTGGCAGATTAAACCTCAACTCTGTACAAGCTGTAACACATTTTCAGGCAGCAGTGAGTGCTGGTCTCCTAGTTAAAATGAGAAGCACCTTTGAGAAAAACTCTGGCAGTACTAAGCAGACAGAAAAAACAGGTCATATCAGGATTCTTTTCAAGAAACCACAGGCATGCAACTAGCAGACTAAGGACTGCCCACATCTGAGGCTTCACTGGGGGGCTTATTGCTGAAGCCTTGCCAAGCCAGGCATGCCGCTGCACGGCCCAATCCACAAGTAAAGTCGGCACAATCAAAGGCTGCAATTACAGTGCCCTGGCTGTGGTTAGGCTTCAAAGAGAGTGCTGCAAGTCACATTTTACATATGTGAAGTCCTAGGCTCAGTGCTCAGTAAAAGCCACTATGTGCTTATTAGTTGGGCTTCATATTTAATGCCACTGCTGTGAATTTCCTGGTAACACCCGAAAATATTCCCAGAGAGGCCTTGTGTCTTTTCAAGGCGTAGTACTATTTTATTCACTTTGACGTTGGTGTGGAAATGATCAGCAATGCTGAACCCTATGTACAAGCTGTTCACGCATTAACTCATAAGCTGTGTTTTTTTTTTATTTAGGCAGCGTAGAAGGCAATGATGATGTGCAAAATATTCTATTTGCTGTGAAAGATAAATTCTAGTTTGTTTATTTAATACATTTTACATATTGAACTTTCCCTTGTTAATGCCTAACTCCAGGTAAAGTTTTTTTGGACAAAGCAGGGGAGGGATAGAAAATACAGGTTTTTATTGCTATATAGAAATGCATTCAGGAAATGCACCATGAAATACATTTTTACGGTACATTTCCTGCACCATAGAGACTGTTAACTTCTGAGTGAGGAGACTCCCACTTACTTCCTGTGTGGTCATTGAAACAGGAAGGGAGTACACACCTACAGCAACACATTTTTTTGTATATAGAATACACATGTACTTTTTGTTATTAGTTAAGCTAAATTATACCTACAGGACACATAACAAACACCAAGCAAGTCAAAAAATAAAAAATAAAATCTCTCTCTTAACACTCATCTAGATTAAGTGCCCAAAGGGACCAAAAACAGGAGAGGGGTGTTTCCGTAAAAACATGTAGAGGATGACATTCTACCTGGAGATTTTGTTTCTCTACAATCGGCTATACTGTTATTAGATTTTGGGGATCTGTATATTCATATTTGTTACACTCCCCACAATAAAAAGGGATGCATTATTTATTTTATCTTTTCCTACTGATGTATGTAATTTTGTAATAAAATGGTATTTTATTTGGTAAATTATTGTATTGGTGCATGGGGGTACCAGGAAAGTCAATTTATTCTCTATTTTCTTGTGATCTCTCTTAATATACTGCACTGGCCTGCCCATACAAATATAATGAACCCCTTATTAATAAGTTTTGTCTTATTGGCTAAAGCAGTCCACAATTGTCACACTTCACCATATACTATATAATTAATAATTATTCCTAAACACAATAGTTCATCTTTACTTGGGAATTTCACTCAAGGGTATGTATATGCTTATATGGTACTTTAAAATATGTTGTAATCCAAAAACTATTTATATCTCTCCCAAAAAAAAAAAAAGTAATTTAATTAAATTATTCACAGTTTTGGAAAATTCTCAAGTGCTTGTTTGGAACTTGAGATATAAAAACTAAATTCTAGATCTCAAGTAAGCCAAATAGAGGAATCTTTATTGAATTACCTATATCTGCTATATATGAACTTTCAAGTGCAGCAAGATGCCATGTTGAAGACGTAGGTTGAGATAATCGCTGTATGCTATGTGTTATGCAAATCCTTTAATCGGAATATGGTTTAACTATGGAAGAGATATAAATCTTTTTTGGATTACAACATATCTTGAAGTACCAGTCTATATGGACATAGAAACATCATAAAGGTAGTCATTATATCAAATATTTTTAGAGAGAGACCTACACAGGAAATAATGAGCTATTCTCCTTTTAAATATAGTGGTTGACTTTTATTGTTTGTTATGTGCCCAATAGACATAAATAGTTTTTAATATTATGACAAAGTGATAAAAAGTATAAAGTAAACATGGCCGAACGACCGGCACAAAGAAGAAACAATAGGAGAGGATGTCAGCGCCCGGCAAGAGATCTTATGCTGGGACATAGGTGAGTGTCTGCAGAGTTAATCTTTGCTTTAAACTGAGATTAAACTGAGCGTTAACTTACACTTCTGTATACTTATAGCATTTAAACTGAGCGTTATCTTACACTTCTGTATACTTATAGCATTTAAACTGAGCGTTAACTTACACTTCTGTATACTTATAGGGCGGATTCAGATACATTGGCGTATCTTTAGGCGGGCGTAGCGCATCTCATATGTGCTACGCCGACGTAACATAGAGAGGCAAGTACAGTATTCACAAAGCACTTGCTCCCTAAGTTACGGCGGCGTAGCGTAAATGGGCCGGCGTAAGCCCGCCTAATTCAAAGTAGCAAGGCAGTGGGTGTGTTGTATTAAAATGAACCGTGACCCCATGCAAATGATGGGCCGAATGGGCTCAGAATCACGTCGTATAGAATGCCTAAGATACGTCGAACACTGCCAACGACGTGAACATAACTTACGCCCAGCCCCATTCACATACAACTTACGTAAACGACGTAAAAAAACAACGGCTGTTCCGACGTCCATACCTTTGCATGGGATGCGCCACCTTTTTGGTGGTTTATCTTTACGCCGGAAAAACGCCTTACGTTAATGGCGTAGATTACTGCGTCGGGCTTACGTACGTTCGTGAATCGGCATATCTTGCTCATTTACATATTCGACGCGTAAATCAACGGAAGCGCCCCTATCGGCCAGCGTAAATATGCACCCAAGATACGACGGCGTAGGAGATTTACGTCAGTCGTATCTTGGCAAAATTCAGGCGTATCTGATTTAAAGAATCAGCGCATAGATACGACGGCGCACATTTGGACTTACGACGGCGTATCAGTAGATACGTCGGCGTAAGTCTTTGTGAATCTGGCCCATAGTATTAAACTGAGCGTTAACTTACACTTCTGTATACTTATAGCATTTAAACTAAGCGTTAACTTACACTTCTGTATACTTGTTCTGTAAACCATTTTCAAACAACAATTTCTGGGAACTTCAATAAAGATTTTTCATGCAGCTCTTTTACGTATAGTATTTTTTAAATCAAAGAAAAGGTATTTTTAAACTTCGCCAGCAACATCTGCTTGGCCATGTCTTACTACTAAGTGGCAACCCCTACTCACAACACATTACAACCAATGGGCACAAAGAAACAGCTGTTCACAACAACAAAAGTTGGGTCTATGAAGGCGACACCTTTGTATGCAACACCACAGATCTTGAGAGCTTTCCTCTCAGATGTGATGTCATACACAGACCTTGTGATTCGTTATACAAGGAGATCAGGCCAAAGTAGAATAACTTGCTTATTGCTTGAGCAGAGGAAGGGTCAATAGTTGATGTTGCCTAACCACATTCATTTATAGAAAGTCTAACATTGAAATTCACAAGAACTTATGTGTGGCCTTCAAATGATCGTGGTAAGGACTGAGCAAAATAAACAGAGCAGAGCCCCATCCCTGTAATATATAGGCTGATTTCCTACAGCTGTCATGCAGATCTGCTGGTTTAATCCGCTGGACTGGAAATAGTATGTAGAAAGTGAAGTCAGAACTTCTGATTTTCATGAAATATTATTTTTTTGGTGGATGGTCCTTGGAATTGAATTTTAAATCCTCCTTAAATTTGTTATTCTGTTTTTTAATAAACATTACATAAAAAAACTAATTGTGATATTATTAGATGATAAGAATAGCATTTAATGTGCATAACAAGGTTGTATCCTTAAAGGGGTTGTAAAGGTTTGTTTTTTTATTTTCCAAACAGGTTACTTTAAGCTAGTGTATTGCTGGTTCACTTACCTTTTTCTTCAATTTCCCTTCTAAATGTTTTTTTTCTTTGTTTTCTTTGTCTGAATTTCTCACTTCCTGTTCCTCCTCAGTAAGGTGTTCAGTAAGCTGTTCTAAATGACTTTCCACCGCTCGGATGAGGGGGCAAGCTTACTGAGGAGAAACAGGAAGTGAGAAATTCAAACAAAGAAAAAAAAAACATTTAGAAGGGAAATCGAAGGAAAAGGTAAGTGAACCAACAATGCACTAGCTTAAAGGAACCTATTTAGAAAATAAAAGACAAACCTTTACAACCCCTTTAAAGTAAATTTTTTGCGGAATATTTTATAAACCCGAGATTATCCAAACCATTCTCCTAACAGTGATCTTTGTTGTTCTGATGTTTTTGTTTTTTCCTTTCAACCACACTTGACAAAGGAGCGCGCAGGTTTTCTATTCAACCAGCGCACGCTCTGAAACGCGTTGTGTCCCTTCTTGGCCACCGTCTCAGTGACCTCACAGACCAGTGGACGAGCTGACAGCTCAGCAATGCTTGTGTGCGGAGGTGGAAGTCGGCCCCTTTCCTTCTTCTAATTCCCCCCCCCCCGCCGCAGGCATCTGAATGACATCTACTGACGGCTCCCTCAGCATCCATCCTAGTTTCTGGACTTCTCTTTAGATCGTTCACCAGCACCCCAGACTACATCAATGCTTCTTCTAGATGTAGGTGTTGGATATTTATTGATATTTTAATTAAATGCAGTTCACTCAGCGGCGCTTTCTGTTTTTGTTTTTTTCTATATTTTCCAGACCTATTATTTCCTTTTTTTGCACCTATCAAAGGCAAAATAGTTCTACTTTCTATGAATTTCTATTCATTATTAGCTGCTTATATAATCTGCATTTTCCATAACAGGGTACTGACCCATTATATCCAATATCTGCCCCCATCATAGAATTGCTCTGCTTGATTCTGCCAGTAAAAATAAATAACTACCGTAGCACTAGTAGACACAACACCCAACATCTCCAGGTGGTGGCAGCAAACTACAAAACATGTATTATAAATAGTGCTGTTGGAATAAGTCATTCATTAGGATATAAAACAGAGTCTGAAAAATGAAACACATAAACCAAGTTTGAACTGGTTTATCAACCTGTATTTATGATGCTAGAAATGCATATTAAATACATTAGTGCCTCCATGGAATGCACAGAATATAAGGTAACACAACTGCCTATTTGAGCACAATTTAGCATCTTCAAACCTCTGATGCCATTTCCTTTTTGAATACTAGTAGAAGATAATTTTAACAAAAATGTATCCATAGTAGCTAATAGCAGAGCTGTTTAAACACATCAATAATAACCTATTTGCAATTTTGTCTAGGTGCTTGCTTACACCATACCCATTGAGCTGCACTGATCCGCATAGAGTAATGCAGACTCAATGCAAGGGCACATAGAAAGCAATTGTTTTCTACGCAGTCCTGTTCACACCATAATGCTGCGTTGAGCTGTGCTATATACAAAATTTAGCAGACCTGGATTCTAATGCAGAGCAACTCATCGCACGGCATGTAAACACAAACCAGCACGTTGCAACTCATTGCAGTTTAGAATGACATGTCATTTTGTGATGCTTCCAATAAAGTAAAAAAAAAAAAAAAAAGTGTAAACAGTGCAATACATTGTGATGATGCATTGCACTGCCCCTCACTTACTTGTGTGCGTGAATTTTAGCGTGCAAGCTGGTGTGAGTGAGCTCGTTCTACATGCAAATGAGCTAAAATAGCTCAGCAAGACTAAAAAATCATTGGGAGTGAGTATGGGCCATGCTATGTCTATGCTCACCTCCACCAGTTACTAAACCCACAAAAGTAAAATCTTTCTGTATATGCAGTAAAGAATGCTTGTTATACTCACGGTGGAACCTAGGGGGTTAATCCTGCGCATTGTATAAAAAGGCTGTTTAATCCTATCTTCTCTGATCCTCCCCTTCTGCCACTGTCCCCAATCCTGATAAGACAGAGCCCTTATGCTGCGTACACGCGACCGTTTTTCGGGTTGTAAAAAAATTCGTTTTCAGGCTCTAGAAAAAACTATGTTTTTTTCAACCCGTTCATTAAAGGCCTTGCCTACACACGATTGTGGGGAAAAAAATGCTCCAGCAAAGCGCGGTGACGTACAACACGTACGACGGCACTATAAAGGGGAAGTTCCATGCTGATGACGCCACCCTTTGGGCTGCTTTAGCTGATTTTGTGTTAGTAAAAGACGATTTTGCGCTTTTCAGTCTGTTACAGCGTGATGAATGTGCTTACTCCATTACGAACGCTAGTTATACCGTGTAACGAGTGCTCCCGTCTCATAACTTGCTTCTGAGCATGCGCCGATTTTTCACGTCGTTAAAGCCCACACACGACCATTTTTTACAACCCGAAAAACGACAACGTTAAAAACGTTGTTGAAAAATGCAGCATGTTCGAATTTTTTTTTGCCCGTTTTTCAGAACCCAAAAAATGTCGTGTGTACTCTGTCACTCTGCACATGTTCAGTTTGATGTGTATTGCTAGAGAATATATTTTTTTTTCTTGGGAGGGTGCATGAGATTGGCACAGGGCCAATCAGCACTGTCCAGACAGAGGGCCAGGGGTCCTGCAGCCTCAGAGGACAGTCAGAGGAGAATGAAAACTCTTCCTACAAGCTTTAACCAGACACTGAGTGCTATATACTGCTGATGAGAAAAGGTATTTAGCAGTTTATATTTACTAAAACAAATGCATTTTCATGTTCTGTGACCAGATATAGTAAATGCAGGGTCCTGGGTTTAGTAACACTTTAAGTGCTGGAAGGACAACTTCTGCTGGTCAAAGGGAGCTCAGCTTTTTTATTCCCAGGTCAGGCCTTCTAAGATTTTACTAGCTATGGCGAGTATAGGGCTTTCATTTTCTGACTTCTTTCACATGTGCATGAATTCTTGAGCCTTAAAAACTTCATAAACAGCTTCATACACAACAAACTGTATTCCCCAAAGGTTTTTTTGTTTTGTTTTGGTGATGCAATAACATCAGTATTTTTTTTGTAATGGGAATGCAAATACTGAAAGTCAAATGTGAACACTGGACAACCATATACAGTACATTATGTACAACAAACACTATTGTACTACAATTCATAGTAATGAGAGTAACTTTTACAAAGCACAGCGTAAGAGATCCCATGGAAAACTGGGACAGAAATATAGCAAGTCATACTGCTGCTGCTTCTAAAATGTCTGCAAATAATTGAGGCTTAAGATTCCATTATGGAATTCATTAGCTTCCCCAACCAAAACCTAAAATCAGAGGGGAACTTTCCTCCATGATTAAAGACAAATGGAACACAGTGTGACTGGCCTTGGGACAATGCTCGAAATTACAGCACTGCTTCCCACATAATGTAAAACTCTGCCAGCGTTTGTTTATAATTAGTGCTCATCTAAAACACAACTATCAATACTTAATTAAAACATTGTGGTTTTAATTAATGAGTAAGGTTTCAATTAATGACTAAGGCTGGCCATACATGGGCATGTGTGTCACTGAGAACTACGGATGGGAGGGGGGGTAAGAGACCCACTTGTGTTTATTCTAGTTCCCTACCAGTGAGACCAGGCACAACTTTTCTCTCTGTTCCGATGTAGGGCACGAGCAGAGAACAGACATGAAATGTTTCCTAAACAATCACCAACATGCTGGAAGATCTCTGCATTTTTTTCCTCACCCCACAAAAAATTATGTATACACCAAAACAGCCCTAAAGTGCTTGTAATCCTCAGACATGAAATATTAACAAAGCATAGCCCTCTATAGTGTGTGCTTGTCTCAAGTAAAAACACCAAGTGCCATTTCTTTTTGCTGCCTCCTTCCTCTGCTATCAGCATGAGTCTCTTCTTACAAGTTCTCCTGACACCAAGAGAAAAATGGTGACAGAAGAGGGACCTCCAGCTGTTCCTGTATGCTGTGTGAAGGGGGTGTGTCTCTTCCCTCCAATCAGCTCTCAGAATTCTCACTGAGCTGCGATCCACTCTGCGATCCACAAATCAAAACCTACTGTACATCCCAAAGGCAAGATACAAATCCAAAGGAGATCGGAGATTTGCTGTCCAAGGACCGCGACTGTGGAATGCACTACCAACCACCATTCGACTGGAGTCCGACCACTTGGCCTTCAGAAGAATGATTAAAACTCATCTCTTCTGAAGGCAGAGCCTTCCTTTATCCAAGGAATGGAAATAGCGCCCAGAGGCGATTCAGTTCGCAAGTGTTGCGCTCTATAAGTTTTTCACTCACTCACTCACTCACTCACTCACTCACTCACTCAAGAGTGTAACTTTAGCTCTCAGTCCCCTTTTTTCTGAACTCTCAGACAAGCTTATAAATTCAGCACTTTAAATGGATGTAGAGAATAGAAGACAAACAGGTACAACCTATGTAGGTGGAATTGTTTCATCTCCGTGTATCACCTGATGCCATGTATATATGTAAAGGTTTACAACCACTTTCAGGGCCACCATCAGGGGGGTACAGGCATTACACCTGTAAGGGGCCCAAGTGTTCCCAGGGGCCCGGTTGCCCCACCCCATTCTTATGTTGTGGCTGAAGAGAGGAGAGAAAACACTTTCATTTTCAGCAACATGTCCCCCCCCCCCGTTCTCAATTTGCGGCAGGAGGAGGAGGAGGTGAGATCCCCAAGCCTGAAGCTGTGTAAGGGGCCCCAACATTTCTGATGGCTGCCCTGACCACTTTAACAAAAACAGTCTCTGAATGAAAACTGCACATAATGACAAAAGGAAGAAAGGTGCCATAAATGAGGACAAAGCAATCCAGCAGGTTTCATATACAGTGAATGTTCACCTGCTTTGAATGAATCATGTAGGATCACTTTATTGGCAGCCCCAACAGCAGCACATAATCAGCTTCTTCTTTTCTTCCTTGCAGCCCTGTCCAACCATCAGAAGCAGAGAGAGAAAGCTGCACGAAGCAGCAGGGGAGCGGAAGGAAGCTAATTATAAAGAGTTGCTTGGGTCGCCATTAAAGTGAACCTGTTACTTTACCCTGTCTGGGCAAATCACAGGTTTTCTTTATGTTGTTGGCTTAATAAGCTGTGTTTTCTTTGATGTAGAATTTGTCATTGTCTAAGGCAGGTTTAAACATGATTGGTGGTTTCAAGGAAATAATGACATGTCTTAGCCCTGCCTGTGAAAGAATACTGATCCTCTAGGCCCCTGATTAATTTTATGGTCCTAGTACCATGAAAGGCTGGGTCGCTTCTATTATGGAAACGGGACCAGAGCTGCGAAGGTCACAATTTGATCTGCTCCTTTATCCTTGTAAAAGGGGTAATTAGTGAATCTAAATGCTGTTTGCATACAAAGAGTACTGATTGATTATCAGGGCACTCTGCAAATTAACCAGAGATGGAGCTGCCTTCACTAGCATCAAATAAACCTGTTCAGCATCTTTCCCAAGCCTACTGCTTTGCTTTGTGAGTATAGTATACTGCACAGCAACCAATCAGATATTATCTTTTGGTCTGGCTACACAACACTGATGAAAGCTGATTTATGATTGCATGTTGAGCCGCGTACACACGATCGGTCAAACCGATGAGAACGGTCTGAAGGACTGTATTCATAAGTAACCGATGAAGCTGACTGATGGTCCGATGTGCCTACACACCATCAGTTAAAAAAACAATCGTATCAGAACGCGGTGACGTAAAACACAACGCTGAAAAAAAAGAAGTTCAATGCTTCCAAGCATGCGTCGACTTGATTCTGAGCATGCGCGGGTTTTTAACCAATGGTTTTGCATACTAACGATCAGTTTTGACCTATCGGTTATCAATCTATCGGTTAAATTTTAAAGCAAGTTTGCTTTTTTTTTAACCGATGGTTAAATAACCTATGGGACCCCCACACGATCGGTTTTGACCGATGAAAACGGTCCATCAGACCGTTGTCCTCTGGTTAACCTATCGTGTGTACGCGGCTTAAGGATCGGTTCACACTGCTGCGCTGCAATTTTTTTTCCGTTTTTATCCTGTATGAGGTGCGAATTAACCTCAAATTTACCCCGATTTTACCGCAAATTTCAGGAGTTGGACATAGCTGCGATTGATGTTCTAGCCAATAATGTAAAAAAAAAAAAAAAGTGTTAACTTCCTGTGTACTTCCTGGTTTTTGTGGAGAGTAGTGTGGTGGAATTTGCACATATGTGAACCATCAATGCGATACCAGAATGATTTACATTGATCTCTTTGAAGACTAAATTTGCAACGCAATGCTGTAAACTCGCACAAGACCTTTTTTTTTAAAAAAACAATAACTTTATGGATGACATGCGAATTTAGAATGTTTTTGACATTCGTTATGAACTTGCATCAGTGTAAAGTTTAATGAAGAAGTCAATGGGGGTTGATAAGGTAAAGCTTGCAAAGAATACCCAATCACTCATTCACATTCATGTAAAAAAAATATATATATATAAAAAAAGCATTTTTGCCTGCACATGATTGGATGATAGAAATCGCCAGAGATTCCCATCAGATCCAGAGAAACTACACTTGCAGTACACTTTCAGGCCGCGTACACACGATCAAATGTATCTGCTGGAAACAGTCTTTAAAATCTGTCTGCTGGAAACCCGTCTGTACACTAACCAGCGGACATATCTGTCCGCACATGCGTCGAATGGATTTGACGCATGCGTGGGAGTATTTTACTTCCTGGTTCGGTGATGTGGCGGCATCAACGTCACCGCCACGTCACCGCGCTGTCTGTCGGTGGGGATTTTGGTTTGATCATGTGTACACGATCAAACCAAAATAGCACAGCAGACAAATCCGATCAAAACGGTCTGTCAGACCGATTTGATCGGATTTATTTAGTCGTGTCAAGGGCACTTCCATTGCACAGTACAGTAAAACCTTGGTTTGAGAGTAACTTGTTTTGAGAGTGATTTGCAAGACAAGTAAAATGTTTTAATAAATTTTTGTCTTGATATAAGAGTAGCGTCATGTCCCAACTGAGTATAAAAAAGAAGAGAGGAGCCTCTAAGTGTAGAAATGTGGTTATATTTAATGAAGGTACAACATTTAGCAACTTATTGCTACACTTAGAGGTGCCTCTCTTCTCTTTTATACCCTGTAAAAAAAAATGCTTTGATATACAAGTACTTTGGATTACAAGCATGTTTCTGGAACGAATTATGCTCACAAACCAAGGTTTTACTGTATATTTGCCATTAGTAAATCAACCCCAATATAGCGATATATACGCACAAAAAGCACACACTTGTAGAATGGCTCAAGTACATAAAATTGCCAAGCAAGAACAAAATAAAATCTAACCAGCGTGACAATAAAAATGAGCTCATTATGTTCTTGGAAATCGGGGGGGGGGGGGGGGGGGGCATTCACAAAACAAGCAAAGACATATTTCTAATGGAAGCAAAACAGATGCAATGGAAGCATTTTTACTTTGTGTGAACTATCCTCAAACACTGCTGACTCGTTTTCAACAGCGACTAAAGACTCTTACAGAACGTCTTTGTCCGGGTCCTAACAGATGTCTTTATTAAAACGAGAGGGCCCTTCTAAAGAGTGGCATGTTGCAAGCAGTCAGACCACACAAACTGTAAACAATGGAACTGTGCCAAGCGAAAGGAAATGCCTACCATTCTAGGATTCCATTTTATAGACTGGGTAAGGAAAGAGGGAGAGTGCTTAAACAACTGTAAAACAAATTTGCAAATTACGTTTTGAAATTTACAAATATGTCCTGGCTAAAAAAGGAACATACATCCACACGATTTTGGCTCCGGTGTAAAGATCTCAGGAGCCAGTGGTCTGGAATGTTATCCGGCTATTTAAATATGAAGTGTTAGCCAAAATGGAGGCTCGTTTTAGAGTAACTAAGGATGTCAGGTTTCAGCTGAACACGTTTGACTTGCTGAATGTTTTTGGAAATTTGCTTTACTCGTAAAGCTGATCTTTTATCCTTTCAAAGCAAGGTACCATTGCATAGCTGAATCCTAAATGCGTGTTTAACTATGGAAAATTCATCAATCTGCTATGCATGCGGGAAGAAAGGAAGGGGGGAAGCAAAAAAAGATGGAAAGAGGATCCTTGCACAAGCTTCCTTATTTTTTTTTAGCACATACACAAACACCAATGAAAATACTTGCAAAATGACTTGTATCATGCTTTTTAGCCCTGTGTTAGAGGGCAGGATGAGTCTCACTTCTTCTCTAAAGGCCTGTAACGTGATTCCTGTCCTACACGTCCCTCTTTAAAGCTGCCATTGTTGGCCTCCTTCTGGCTGGCTGTATAGTTGATGCTCTATGGCATGGGTCTTCAAACTACGGCCCTCCAGTTGTTCAGGAACTACAATTCCCATCATGAATGAATGAATGAATGAATGAAAACTTATATAGCGCGGCACATGCGAACTGAATCGCCTCTGGGCGCTTGTTGTTCCTGTCTCCTTTGTTATCAAAAGAGAAAAGTCTTGACCTTTTTCCTAAATGCTAGGTGGTTCTCCTCCAACCGAATGCTGGTTGGTAAAGCGTTCCATAGTCTGGGACCCTGGATCGCAAATCTTCTTTCTCCTTTGGACTTGAAGTTGGCTTTCGGAACCTGGAGCAGGTTCTGATTCGTGGATCGCAAAACGCGATTTGGATTATGCGCTTTTATTAATTCGCATAAGTAAAGGGGGGCATTCTCATGGACACATCTATGTGTAAGACAGAGAGCTTTAAAAGCAATTCTGTCTTTAACTGGCAGCCAATGCAGGGCTCTCAGTGAAGGTGAGATGGATTCCCAGGGTTTTTTCCCAGTCACAAGTCTGGCGGCCGTATTTTGAACGACTTGCAGACGAGCGATTTGGTACTTGGGGAGGCCGAGGTAGAGGGCATTTGCATAATCCAGCCTGGAGTTTACAATAGCTCCCACCACGACCGCTCGATCTTCTTTAGGGATGAACGGAGTGAGTCTGCGTAGTAGGCGCAGTAGATGGTGAGATCCGCTGACCACTGATCCTATTTGTGCGTCCATTGTCATAAAGGAGTCAAAAATGACCCCTAGGCTTTTGACTTTGGCGCTTGGAGTGATGAGCTTACCCAAAATAGGCGGGGGAGTCCATGGTGTTGAAAGTTGATTCCTACGTTTGGCGTGAAACAGAAGAAGTTCTGTTTTCGCTCCATTGAGTTTAAGATAACTCTTAGTCATCCAATCCTCTATCAAAGAGAGGCATGTCTCTAGATTGAGGTGGTGATCCTGTCTGTTGCAGATGCGGAAATACAGTTGCGTATCATCTGCATAAGAGTGATAAAGCAGTTTTTGGCTGCTAATGATCTCAAAGAGAGGACGAAGATAGATGTTAAATAGCACTGGTGACAGAGGCGATCCTTGAGGGACTCCGCATGTTACTGTGCGTTTTTCAGACGTAAAAGGTCCTAACTTCACTGTTTGTGATCAGTTTTCCAAAAAAGAGGAGAACCAAGATAAATCACCTTCTGCGACCCTGGCTACTTCAGTAAGCCGCTTCAGTAACAGATTGTGGTCTACAGTGTCGAAAGCTGCACTTAGGTCCAACAGAACCAGGAGACAAGATTCTCCTTCGTCTGCGGCCTTGAGAACATCATCCCATACTTTCAGCAATGCTGTTTCCGTCCCATGTCCGGGACGGAAGCCTGATTGCAATGGGTCAAGTAGCTTGTAGGTATCTAGATGCTGTTGCAGCTGTTGTACCACTACTTTTTCCATTATCTTAGAGAATACGTTGAGGCTTGTTATGGGACGGCGGTGGAGTGGGTCCTTGGGGTCTAGGGAGGGTTTCTTCATGATGGGTTGGATTATACCCTCTTTCAACTGCGCGGGCACTATGCCCTCCAAGAAGGACTGGTTAATAAGCTGCGTGATGGGAGGAGCCAGGATGTCGGCGCATTCCTTCAGCAGTTTTGTGGGGATAATGTCATTTGGCGCTGCGCCATTGCGCAGGGTACAAATGACCTTCTTAGTGGACTCGATGGAGATGGGTTCTAGGGTGAACTTACCTGATCTCGGAGACGTACTAAGGGTGCTGTGTGATAGGCTACAGGGGGGGCTGAGGGGAGAATAGTTTTGCTGAATGCTTTCACGGATTGCATCGATTTTATTAACAAAGTAATCCGATAGTTCATTGCAAAATTCTTGTGTGTCCGAACTGGGTGCTTCAATGCATCCTGGTTTCATGGTCTGGGTGACCATCTTGAAGAGTTCGCGGGGGCGGTTAAGGGCGCCGTTGATAGCCTCCGAAAAATAATTTTTCTTGGCTTGGAAAATTCCTTTGTGGTATTTTCTTGTGGTCGCCTTGTAGATGGATAGGTTTAGCTCTGAAGAGCATCTTTTCCATGCAGATTCTGCCCTTCTGCGTTCTTGCTTCAGTAACGACAGTTGGTTGTTAAACCAGCTGCGGTTGTTTTTCCGAATGCGGGTTATTCGTCTCGGCGCTACCAAGTCGGCTGATTGTAGCATGGCCGAGTTTATGGCTTCCAATGTTCCAACGGCCGTTTGCTGCGGCTGAGTTGTTTCTATTTTTTTCCTTAGAGTCACTTTGAAGAGTTCCGAATGGAGCTTCTTCTGACATCTAGTCCAGTGTGTTGTCACCGGATTTGATGTTTTTGTTGCAGGGGGGATGGTGGAAATACTGAATATAATTGCATGGTGGTCTGTCCATGGCAATTTTTCACAGACATGCCTAGTCATGTCTGTGAATGTCAGTGTGTTACAATGCCTCATGGGATGTGTAGTTCTACAACATCTGGAGGGCCGTAGTTTGAGGATCCCTGCTCTATGGGATGGTTCACCCAATGGGAAATATTGCATTTCTCGGGGTGTGCAGCACCTCTCACCACCACATGTGTCTTTCCCATTCTATAGTTGATGCTCTTGCTTCAATACTTCTATACCCCCTTGATTTTTGACCATTATCTGCCATGCATTAAATGATGTCTGTACAGTGTATAGTTACATAAAAAAGCACAGCAAGATGAGAAGCCACTAAAATATTTATAATTTTTTTATATACTTTATTTTTTATTAGTTCGGCTAGTTCTGAAAACACACTGTTTTCCCAAATTCACTCTAAAATTCAATTTTTAATACTTTCTGGCAGTGTTGAGAGCTGATAAACCCCATCATGCCACCCATGTATTCACATTTGCCCAAAAAAACCTGGCTGGTGTGCCAACTAGATATGTAGGAGGCTGGTTGGACTAGGAACAGTTCTCAAAAAAATTCAGAAAGTACTAAAGCAGCATGTGTTAGCAGCAAGATTCTGGGTATCTGGGCATTAAAAGGTTTATAATAGGGTATGTGAAGGTACCCCAAATGTACTGCTACAGTTATGCCAGGGGTACCCTTCAGTTGCAGTATTACAATAGGCTAAATATATCTGCTTTTTTTTTTTTCAAAGCCGGTATAAAAACCATTGTAGGGTTTTCTTCTAACATTTGTACTAAACTAATAATGCAATTTTCTGTCTTATAAAGCTACTTGTTTCTCTTTAGCAGGTCAAGGGTTTATTTCAGTAGATGGGCATTAAAAAAAACAAAAGAGCTTATTTAGCAAGAGCCCATCTAACAACAGTATAAGAGCTAAAGAGATGTTCTTACCATGCTTCAGATGTAGGCAGCTGTCATTCTTGGTGGGCCTGCACCTGCAGAAAATTTGGGTCTTTTAACAAAATTGTTGAAATATTACAAAATGCATATTCTTAAGTTGATTTACATTCATTTAATTCTTTGTTACTTTAATGGTTGTTATACCAGCCTTTAGACTTTTTTTGCTATATATTGTATTTATGTTATCTATTTTATGGCTTTACAGTTTAGAGAGCTTTTGTTGTACTTTCTAGTCATGTTTTTCCACAATTACTGCTAATGATGCTTGCCTTCAATGTCACCCTAGAAGCATTAATATTGTACTAAGTGCACCTTTTCTGTAGAGCCAGCATAAAGGTTATACATTTGGTCAATATCTGGCCTGTGAAGTCAGTAAACGGCAGGTAGTAGTCCTTTTGGTGACCTTTTGATAAGTTCAATGCTTATAACACCACCACATTTGAAATAGTAAATTTTCCTTCTTGTTAGCAATTCTTAAAGTTCATGGGTCAATTAAGAAATACTTTTTTAGACTGAATTATCATTTATAGAAACATACCTTCTAAAGCTCCCTCGCAGTCCAAAGACATGGGGAGCTGTATAATGCAAATTGTAACCAGCTGTTGTGCTCAAGATCTAATGCCTGGCCCTTTTCAACTTTGCTCATATGGACCAATCTCCTCAATATTGGTCCATAACAATGGGCAACATTACTGAGCAACATTGAGCCAAAGGGACTGAGAAAGGGTAGGTCCAAGTTCTCAACCACAGATGCTGTCCTGCTATGATCTGCATAATAGAACTCCTGTTTTTTTGGGGATCTAGGCAATGTTATCATTCATGCAAGCATCTCCAATTGCCTGCTTATCCCCATTACCCATAGGTTAAGCACAAAACAAATAAGTGGTTCAAACTAAACGTAAAAAAACACCAGATAACTTAAAGAAAGGGTCAGTCCATCCAAAATTGATATTTTAGTTTTCAATAAATTCTTTAGAGCTCACCCTCCAAATGTTCCTATTTCGACGAGGAAAAAAGAGAGCAAGTTCTCTTTTTTTCCTCGGCGGGAGTCTCAATTTCCTCGTCGTGTTCCTCGTCGGGCTAGTTTTCGACGAGAAACACGTTGGTGTGTATGCTTAGAAACCCGTGCACCTTCGGTAAAAGTAGCGTTTGTAATGGAAATAGCACATTTGTCACGCTGTAACAGACTGAAAAGTGCAAATGTCTCTTACCAAACTTTTACCTAACACGCAGTAACATGAGATTAGCAAAAGCAGCCCCAAGGGTTGTGCCAGTGGAATCGAACTTCCCCTGCCGTTGTATGTGTTGAAGTCACCGAGTTTGAGAACGAGGAGATTTGGTCTTGATTGTGTGTACACAAAGACAGCTTGTCAAGTTTCTCGACAAGCCTAACAAGGAACTCGTCGAGGAAAATGATGTGTCTTTTCCGACGAGTTCCTCGGTCGTGTGTACGAGGCCTGAGAACAGAAGCAATAAATATAAAACCGCAACCAGCTTTGGAGTCCCCAAGAGATATAAGAAAGACAGTGACTGACCATGAGACTTCCTCTATAATATAAATATTAAGTTTGGATTGACTGGTTCTTGAACATAAGCAGATATGCATGCTCTTGTTTTGTCTAAAGTCCACACAAGCTGCAACTTATGCTGGCCATACACTATACGAAAAAATCTGCCAAAATTCGGTCATTTGACAAGTTTGTTAGTTTTTCGGCCAGAAGTTTGGAAATTTTCTGACGAGCGCACGATAAATTGAAAGGTTAATGTGTTTCCCGTCCAAAATGTTTACATGATGGCACTATTTTTGCTCTCACTGCCGAATGTTTGTTTTTCGAAAATGGGTTTGGACGATTTTTCGTATAGTGTATGGCCAGAATAAGGCCAAGAAATTCCCTAGGTGAAATGACAGCTAACTGAATACCAGACTGCAATCAGCTTCATAGCAATAATTTATAAAAAATGTAAATATAAGAATGTAGCTTCTGTAAAGATAATCAACCTTCAATCTGTACGTTTATGGCTGTTAAAACAACAGCCTTTTTGTTTTTCAGCGCAAAACCACAGAGAAGTGTTTGTAGCTGCCGGATGTAGGAAAGGAATTGATGTCTAGTTCACAAATGTGCTGAACAGCCCTGTGAAGGCTTGTGAAATATGAAAGGCCTGCACTGTTGATATCAAGCGCACCCACCTTCACATACACTAAATAGGTTGTGCATTTTGGCTATAAACACAGCTACACTTGTGATTTTTTTTTTTCAAGACCAATGCTTTCCATTCCACAGGAACAAATGTGACTTTCAACCGAACTGATAATATTACATAATGTTTGGGATCTTTTGACAGCTGTCTAGGGAAATTAACAGCCAGTAAATATGACATGCAAACCAAATGGAAAGGCCAAGTTAAAGATTAAGGACGTTGGAGGTCATAGGAGGACAAAACTCCAAATGTCACTAACTAACTCTTTGCTCTACTTGTATGTGGTATACCAGTAGCCAAAATGTTTGTGAGGTTGATTGTAATCCTCATCCACAATATCTGTTATTTTCCATAACTGGAACATTGCTGCGGCGCTGCTCATAACTGGATAGTAATTGAAGACCAAATTTAACCCGGAATAACCACACTGCAATAGTAATACAGTTTTGGCACACTTTGACGTTTTATTATTCAACAACACTAGAGGAGTACAAAATATGTTGCAAGTTTTGCAATTGCAAACTTACTTTATAGGCTGTGAAAAGTTTAGCAAGATATACCAACCAATCAGATTACAGATCACTAGAGTGAGATCATTAGAAAGATTCATTTTGACTGGTTGCATGTAGATAATGCGTTTTGCCCTTTGCGTTTGAAATAAATGTTTAAAACCCTTCTTGGTATGTTTCCTGCACCACAATCAAAATACACTGGGTATGCGATCTGCCGAAGTCACATTATAATCCTAATGACACCCCAAATGCAGACTGCAAACGCGGTGCCTTCACAAGATCACATGGTACCACATTGCCATGTGATCCTGTACCGTGCATTTTTGAAAAGTAGTACACTCACTACTTTTGGTTGCGATACAGTGAGATTTCAGCTCATTCAAATGGACTGCAGGAATGCAGATTGCGTTTTAGTGCGATTTAATCGTGAACTGGCCCTTAACCTTCCCCCTGCCTGAACACTTAACATTTAACCTCCCACCATACCTTCTACTTACATGTCAACATCTAACCTTTATTTTATAATACAGAGTTATTCAAAAAGATTGAGCGGAATGTGCATCTATCCCTTATGCCGTGTACACACAATCGGTTTATCCGATGAAAACAATCCAATGGACTTTTTCATTGGACAAACCGATCGTGTGTGTGCACCATCTTTTTTCCATTGGTGTAAATTCCGATCGTCTGTGTGGAATTCCATTGGAGAAAAATCCACGCATGCTCAGAATCAAGTCGACGCATGCTCGGAAGCATTGAACTTTATTTTTTTCGGCTACTCGTAGTGTTTTACGTCACCGCGTTTTGGCACGGTCTGAATTTAGTCTAATAGTGTGTATGCAAGACTGATGAAAGACTGAAGAAAAAATCCATCGGATTCTATCCTATCAGAAATCCGATCGCGTGTACACGGCATTACAGTTTGTTCGTTATACAAAGTTGAAATCTGCTCCATCTTTCTGAATAACCATAAATTTGAACCTAGCACTAAGCTCATGTATTTTGGATATCTTCTATATTAAACCCCCTAGACCAACGTCTATCTTGTATACTCACCCCGTCTTCTGCCGTACCAAATCCTCACACTTTTGTTAACAGCTCTGCGCCACAAGATACCAAAGCAGAGCTGTCATATAACTATTGATTGGCTTGCTTATCTGATAGCAGTTGGCAGGAGGAGCCAAGCTGGCCAGCCAACATTTTCGAAATCAAGTCAGCTCTGCTCATTGGTACCCACTCACAACCAGTCATGTTTAAGATTTAGTATCTTTAAAATAAAACTGAAGGCATGTTTTTTTGTTTGTTTTTTGAATAGTGTGGAGAGGGATTAGAAAAATGTTTAGGTTTTTATTGCTGTCTGTGTCCCCTTTAGGGAGATTCACCCTCTCTATTTGTCCTGTTTACTTGTATTTCTAAAGGCCCGTACACACGATCAGGAATTGTGTGATGGAAGGGTTTTGTCGGAAAATCCGACCGTTTGCATGCTCCATCGTACAATTGTTGTCGGATTTTCTGCCAACAAATGTGGGATAGCATGCTTTAAAATTTTCCGACAACAAATGTGTGTTGTCGGATTATCCGATTGTGTGTACAGAAGTCCTTCGGAAAAAAATCCACAGTACAAACACATGCTCAGAAGCAATGCTAACCATAACATAACATTAGCAGAAGTTGCCCAAAGGGTGGCGCTAAAGAGCTGAAAACCCACGTAGTTTTGTGTTTGTTGGCTGACAATTCTTTGATGTTTGTAGTTCATGGCCAACCCCCCTCGGACAAAAGCCCTACGCTTTGTCTGCAGAAAATCTGATCGTGTGTAACGGGCTTAAGAATGAAAGTAAACATTTTGGGTTGTCACCAGAACAATAAAGACACTAGATCTGGTAATCCAGGGAACAACCAAGGATTCCCTTAACTAAGTTCTTAAATTTCATGTGACAAAACTGTTTTTTTTTTGTTTGTTTTTGGTGTACGGGGGGCATGTTGAAGTCAAGCTTGGTGTTAAAGAGTTTTTCATTGCACACCAGTATCTGACAAAGTAATAAATGCTCAGTGTGAAATGTGGCTTTTTAATTATGTATAACCTGGGATTTAGGTGTTTTGATGACTGCCTGGAGGACACTAAACACACTTCACACAAAGATAGTCAAAAGGGTAACACTAAGTAATGGAATCAATCACAGCAAACAAGATCTGCTTGTTTATAACTATCATTTTACCACACTTTATCCAACATTCCTCAACATATACAACCCCCCTGGCTACAACATCCTCATTTTCAAATAAAAGGGGCTCTATATGTCATCTTGGAATCTAGAGAAGCTTCTCAGAACTTGTAGAATTTGGATTATTTATTTATTAATAGCACAAGGACTTGTGAGTGAAAAGATAAACCAGTTCAAGCCATCCATATCAACCAAAAAGATTTTCTCGTAAAGCAGAATTCTAACTAAAGCCTAACTAGTTGATCTCCCCAACATCTATACTAACCAACCTGTGTAAAAACATGTATATACTTACCTATTTTCAGCCTGCTATGGTCTGGTCACATGTTCCAGCTCCCATGTGTCAGCCAGCAGTGGCTGCAGAGGAAAGCAGGGACCACCCAAAACAATTGCAATTGGGTGACATCCCTGCTTCAGGCTTTCACATCTGTTGTCATGTGATCGCTCCATTACCCGTCAGCCGCTGCTGGCTGCTCACGTGACAGTACCGGACTGGGCTTAAAATAGGTAAGTATATACTGTACATCTGTTCTTACAACAGTTAGTTAGTATATGCGTTAACAGGGCTAAATGGACATTTTAAGGCTAGTTAGGCTTTAGCTGGAATTCTACTTTAATTTCCCCTATGGCCCACTGGACTAAAAAAGAAAATGAGAGTGGTTACTACAAGCTCAGTGCTTCTGTTAGTCATATCTGTATATTAAAACCACAATGAAGAGAGCAATAGTATGCAGTTATCCACTTCAACTAGCAAATATTGGTTGCTAGCGGCTACAGCACAACGTTGCTCTTTGCACAAATACATTGAAAAGGAGGCATGCACAGGTTCAATTCAATTAGTGATATATTAAAACCAATAAACACGCTGCCCACACTATTGTGGTATTTTTGCTGCACAGGTGAGGAACAGTGAGTACAATAACCTCAAGTTTCAACGGAAAACCTGTTGTTGACGGTACTGGTTACATACACTTCACACACCTGTAGAATAAGTGACAAACCACAACTACCTCACTTATTATACATCTGGCAAGATTCTGGTATAACAACTTGGCCACACATACATCAAGGAAGAACATTTTTCTCAACATTGTTTGATGATGTTTAAGATCAATGCAAGCTTACATATGGCATGGCCACAGCTGCACTTACTATAGTACATAGAAAAGAAGGGCAGAGAAAAGATAACTCAGAAAGGTCTACAGAATTCGCTGCTGCGGCTAGAAAACAGAAAAGCGTGTCAACCAACCTGATGTGGATTCCTGGAGCTTTTCTCTCTTCCTTTTCTTTTTTTTACCCTGCAATAGTAAATATAGAGTTCTCAGCATGCATGTACCCAACATACACACGCACATGCCATTTATCCCAGTTAAAAAATAAATAAAAATTATAATATATAATAAGCTAAAGACCAGATCTACAACATGTAGGGGTCACATAAGTAGTAGTTTCTGGGACCTAATTGTGTGCATGGAAAATGTTTCTTTTATTTGCCCCAAGTGTTGTTCAACAGAGGGTAGATAGACATTGATATACTTGCATGACTTAATAAATCCAGTAGGATGCATGCAGGGCACTACAGAGCATTCAGTATTAAAGTATATCTAAAGCCTAGACTTTTTTTTTATATAATTTTGTATAGAGTAGGAAATGATTAAAACTCATGCCAAATATTTTGTTGCTGTTTGAGTCCCAATGTGGAGATTTCCCTTTACCTCCTATCAGATCAGGAAGTTAGTAGAAATCTCTTGCAAACAAGGGAGAATACCCCCTGTGACTGCCGTCCCCACTGGAAGAGTTCCCTGTGGCACCTCACAATGTTGGATTTCCCATTGTTTTGTCTCCCAGTGACAATGGTCACCAGCACAAAAAAAGGGTGACTTCCTAGCAGAGAAATAGCATTAAAGTAGAATTCCAGTCTAATACCAATTATTCTTTCCAATGTTCTCTTCCCCTCCTGCTACCAATCCTGCCTAACCTGTGTAAAAAAGATGTGTTCGCTTACCTATTTTAGTCTGCTCCCATCCGGTCGTTCAATCTGGCTCCTCTGTGTCAGTCAGCAGCTGCTGCAGGGGAGAGGAGGGAGGGCCGACAGCAGCAGGGCCATAGAAGTCTATGAGTGATGTCACAGTTCCAGAAATTCCGAGCCGTTGTCGAAGTGCTACCTCCTCCCCCTGCAGCTACCACTGACTCACACAGGGGATCAACTGACCAGCCAGGAGTGGACTAAAAATAGGTAAGTATGATCATCTTTTTTTACACAGGGTAGGCGGCACAGGTAGCAGGAGGGAACATTTTTAAAACAAGTTAGTATTAGGCTGGAATCCTACTTTAAAAAAACATGTTGGGGGGGATTTATCAAAGTAGGCCGAATCTGAAGAAGCTGTGCATGGCAACCAGTCAGCTTATATCTTCTTTTTATTCGGTGAAGCTTAAAAAAACAACAACACAGAAGCTGGTTGGTTGCCATGTACATCAGCTACAGATTTTGGCTATTTCCATTTTGATATATTCCCCTCAGTGTTTAGCACTGTACACATTTCATGGCGTTCAATAAGCTATATGGCTGCTGGTTTGTATAGTACTAGAAATTGACTCAATACAAATGGAAAATGGAGCATGAAAAACTCTCTGCTACACTAATATTGTATGATGGATGTGCTTACATTAAATGCTCTTATATATTATTCAGGCTACATTTGCTATTAAGTGACAGGTCCAGCTTCAACAAGGCTGGCCATACATTATACAATTTTCTTGTGCAAATTTTCCTTTAGATTTACCAAAACCATATAATATAAGGGAGGTAAGACCTAAACACTTTCAATTTGTGTGCAATCAGCCAGGCCCTTGCACTATATTGTTGAAGGTAGATCTAAAGGAAATTGAACAAGAAAATTGTATAATGTATGGCCAGCTTATGTGACGCTCTGGTTGGAGCAATATGAAACTTGGTACAACCAACATCTTTTGGCTCAGTAGACTCTTTCTAACTCAGCTGGGTACATGACAGTGGGAGCACACAACACATGAATATAACCTAAGGCACATCAAGGAAGCCTTGTTCAAAAATGGCTTCCAGTGGCCTCTTTACTTTCAAGCCAGCCCTGATTTGTCACCTGCAGATATCTTGAACTGGCCTGTACTCTGTGAAGATACTAAGGAAGATCCTCTATGCACTACAAGTGCACTTGGAAGTACAGTCACTGTAGATCTGAGGGGAAGATCTGAAATGGGGGGAAGCTCTGCTGATTTTATCATCCAATCATGTGCAAGCAAAAATGCTGTTTTTTACTTCCCTTACATGTTCCCTTCAAATCTACAGTGACTACACTTCCAAGTGCACTTGCAGTGCACTTATAGTGCACAGTGGAGTTACCTTTAGTAAACAAACCCAAACTTGGGAAAGAACCAGGAGCAGCATGGAGACTTAAACTGAGTACACACAATCCAAATATTAGCTGTTTCAGCAGGAACTGGCTATCATTTGAACAATGTGTACAGCTACCTATCCAACAGATGCTAGTTTCACAACTGGCTTTTGTCAAATGGTTTTGCTGGAAAACCAGCATCCAACCAGTACCTGATCAGCACTCGCAGCCAATGGCTGTGAGCACTGATCAATGTGTTCTGGTAGGAGGGCGGACCTCCTGTCAGAATACAATAGCACTTGTGATGGTACGACGATCTGCCAGTCTTTTTTTTTCAGCCCACTGGGTTGAATGAAAATAAAACTGAGCGTGTGTACCCAGCTTAAAGTGGAAGTAAACCCTCCTATCGTTTTTAGCCAAGAAAGCTGCCATCTTGGCCTCTGTTTAATTTAAAACTGCCATGATGCTGCCCATGCGATCAGTTATGACACCAGCTATTGGATATTTTAACAGTTTGGTTGAGAGCACAACCAATGGCAGTGTTACATTCCCAGCACGTGCCGGAAAGGTAACCTTTTTTTTTTGGATGGGTTTACTTCCGCTTTAAGTACAACATATCTAGCACTTCTGCTTTGCAGTACTAAGGTCCTTGGACTGAATCCCAGCCTGAACTTTTCCTGCATGGAATTTGCATGTTCTCCCTATGCTTGAGTAGGTTTCCTCCTACACTCCAAAGACATGCTGGTAGGTTAATTGGCTCCCGTCTAAAATTAGCACTAGGATGTGTATGTATGCACGTGTGATAGGGACCTTAGATTGTAAACTCTTTAAAGGCAGGTGCGGATGTGTACAGCATGTACAGTGCTGTGTAAATTGTCTGCACTATATAAATGCCTGTAATGGATAACACATATTCCTGTAAACTAGACTGCTTACAAATATTATTCCATAAGGCATTTATCTGTGTTTTAATAATCCAATTTCACATAGAAACAAAGCTTCAAATGTTTCCAGGGTAAATAATCGGTTTTAGTCTGGACAATCATTGTGGGACAACACAGGCTCAGTCAGTATCTCTATATAAATATTTTTTCAGATGACAGCGAATTGCTCCAGAATGAAATAATCTTTCTTGTTTCCACCTAAATATTTAATCTAAAATGATAATTCTCCCCAAAAAACATTTAATGTCAGCAGCCACAGCATGAACATGTTCTGTTGTCCATGTTTAACCAGCTGGAATGTCATTGGTACAAATGTCCACTTATTAAGATGAGATGTGTACAGAAGTGCACATTCTGCTGCCTGGTTTGCAGCCAGCATTAATCCCAGCCGTACTGAAAAGCTGCAGTTGTACTGAAGGGGATCACAGAGATGTGATGGACGACAGCCAACAAGGGTCAGCATTGCCAATGATGTTACTTCTGTCAGCCAAGGTATATCCCAAGAGAAAAGATAAACCTACTTGACTAAACAAAGACTCCACATCCACATGGGCTTCAAACTTTCCTGGGATAGAGGCTGCATGGCGCTAAAATATACATGAAAATGTTTACGCTGCAACTTGTTGCTAAATGACAAACAACACAACATAGGTTAACACTAGATTGGTGGCTTCTGTCTTATTGGCAGAGTAATAAATAGTTTGGAGGCTAGCCCAGTTCCACAGCTGCTACAAACCCTGGTCTACAGGAACTCAAAACCATGATATTATTTACTTCTTCCGCCCTTGCCTTTACTTCTTTATTGTCGCCCTGCCCCCTATTACTTTCCACCTTTATTTAATGACCATAACGTTTTAATGTTTTTTTTTTTCACACTACAGTGAAAATTTAAGACAGTTTTTCACAAGGAATTCTGATGGGCATGCAAAAGGCTGCTAGCAAAAATAGTCATTAATATATAAAAAATTGTAATTGCTGATAACGCATTGAAAAAAACGCATCAAAATGTGCACAGAAAGGTGGGAATCTAACCCTATTGATGTGATGATTTCACTTTGACAGGCAGATCTGTCATCTCTAATTGTAATTAATTATTGATCTAAATGTGCATGGCCGCTCTATGTTTTCTTTAATACTCATGCATTAAAAAGGTAAATATATATTTGACATGCTTTTTTTTTTTTTTGTACTGAATAATACCGCATGCTCTAAGGGAACAGATGCACAAGCAAATAAATCGGACTATGCATTTTGCAATAAAGGAATACGTTTATATTTAACCAGCTCTAAATTCATTTAACTGAAAATTGACGGCAATATGAACAAATGACATCCATTACCATTTTCTAGTAAAAAGTATAAATGAAACAGCTCAGCTGGTGGTAGATCATTGAAACCCGGGTTGTCAGTCAATATTTTTTTATGGAAGACTGCTCCATTTTAGACAGAATAACTATGATTGACAGATTTGTAAATAGTCAAGCTGTTAGAATTAATTTGGTTCCACAATGTGACTTGATAGAAAGTGAATGGGGATCATATCAGATCACAATATGACTTGAGATTAGCTTGACTATTAACTGTAAAAAAATGCACAGTCCCGAATGTATCCCCTACTAGCAAAGTACAAAGACCTTGTAAATGCTGTCAGTTGTTAATCAGCTCATACTCCGGGGCTATAAGAATTGGATATAGCTAAAGCATATCCCCAAAATAGGCCACCCAACCCTTCTTAAATATAGGTTGCTCATCTCTCAAAGTAGACCTGCGCTCAGTGTTATAAGCCTTGCAGCAATGAATAACTAGAGAGTAATAGAAAGGCAAAATAATAACTTTGTCAGGATAATACAAATGCCTGGGTTTTTGGTCATGTGACCAGTACTGGTGGGCAGCTTAGGGCCCAGTTTTTAAAGAAAGGCAATTCACCCAAACAATTGTATTTATTAAGTTCAGACAAAACAATATCATTTTACTATATCTATTCAATAATAAACAAAATGTTTTAGTCAGTTAAAGATAAAATATTTTATATGACTTTTTAATTTTCATGATTTCCAGCCAGCTGGTGGAGCTCTAGGTTACTTTTCACATGTTTACTATACACACATTACAGATAGCCTTTTGAAATGAAATATGGAGGCTGCCACTGCTGACACCTGTTTCTGAAAATACAGGCATACCTCACTTTTAAGTACATAATTGGGTTTATTTACTAAATCTGGAAAGCGCAAAATCAGGCTCCCTTCTGCATAGAAAACAACGAGCTTCTAACCCCAGCTTGTTCAATTAAGCTTTGGTAATAAAACCTGTAAACTCATTGTTTTTTTATGCAGAAGGGAGCTTGATTTTGCTTTTTCCTGTGATAGTAAATTAACCCCATTGTGTACTTAAAAGTGGGGTATGCCTGTACTCATTACTAGGCTGCCATGCTGACCCTTTGCTTCAGTCGTTTGAGTCACCAATCTAGAATCAGTATGTAAAAAAAGGACTTTTAACAGCAGATCCACACACATAGTCCGTGCCAGGGATTTAGAAAGTATTGAAGCTAGTGGGTCAGCATAGCAACCACTACTAGAATTTTCAGAGGTTAGCAATGACTGTTCCATATGTCTCTCATGACAGGGTAGCTTTAATTACCTTAAAAATGTATAGCTCTTTATAGAACCAATACATTTAAATCCAGATTACAAACAATTAGTCCTGTGACTCAATACAGAGATTCAATTAGAGAAGGGCAGTCCCAAAGAGAGAAGTTAGCGATTTTCTTCTTTTAGAATTATCACATTCATTAGATCAATAATATTAGATTATATAATTTAAAGCAGTGGTCATCAACCCTGTCCTCAGGGCCCACTAACAGGCCAGGTTTGCAAGATAACTGAAATAGATCACAGGTGATATTTGCTGCTCCTGATTGCAGTATTCTAGTCTGCATCTCCCCAAGGTAATGCATAAAACCTGGCCTGTTAGTGGGCCATGAGGACAGGGTTGATGACCACTGATTTAAAGAAAATAATAATGAAGTGGTGGTATAAAGCATCAGTATAAAAACATGTAATCTTAAAAAATGTAAATAAAGCTACCACAAATGTATAAACCTGTTTTAACAATTAGATCATACATATGAACAGGTAATAACCAGATTTAGGATGAGCAGAATGAACATACTACTGACTTTTCTTATCCATCTATTAATTTCAGTGGATTCTGATTATAAAGGGCTACCTGTGACTTCCTATGCACAGAATAACTAGCACAACCCTGATACACGCACTTAGCATGGTTAAACATTCTACAACCTCTAGTTATATTTACATTGCACAAGCATGTAATAGTGTGACATAACTGCCCTGCCTGATTTATATTCCTGGTCTGGGTCTGAGTTTTTGTCTAAGAGAACAATGATCGCATTGCTCTCTTGGAAACAAACCCAGCCCCAGGCCAGGCTAGACCTATGACTTGGATGGATTGATGATCATTTTGAAATGGATATTTACTATTCTATACAATGACTAGCTAGCAATACGGCTGGGGCCTCAGGCACCCATTTAGAGGGAAAGATGGTATATACTTACATAGTTGTCTCTTGCAGACCAGCCTGGATAGAGCTGCATGTGTAGCTGCCTTTCTTTGCGGGCTAGCTCATAATATTTGGCCTGTTCTTCACGGGATAAAGCATGCCACTGCAAAAAGAACATAAAATATTAAACTGAGCTTATGAATGAATGCATATGAAATGCAAAGTGCATAATCTGGTGCTGCAAATCAAGAAACCATCAGCTTCACGTTTTTTTTGTTAATTAAGAAGCTGAAGTTAAAAGCTGATTGGCTACCATGCACAGCTGCACTTCTCCAGTTTTAGTAAATCAATCCCTTTAATACATTCTTTAAAATAACAACGTAACTACTGATAGTGTTCATGAGCGATTCATGAACACTGGTCCCTTTAACAGCCATTGAATGGCTACAGAAATACATACATAAATGAAGGGAGGTAATACTCCTATACAAATCCTGCCACCTTTAGGGCTTCTTATATAATGACCCCCATCGTGTGGGCTATGAATGGATATTACCAAACCTCTGTATTCCTCCCTGTGCTCTGATATAAGTCTATCTAAAGATTCCCGTGTTCAATACTTGACTCCTGCTACTATTATTCCCACACTTGAAGTGAACCAGTAGTGAAAGAAATATGTAGGCTGCCAATGCTGACCACCTTCAAAAAATACTTGAAGAGAAGACTGCCTGCCAAGCTTTAATACCCTTCCAGCTACAAACCAAGAATACGCATACATAGAGTGAAGTCAAAGAAAACTGAAAATATCTGATCTTCATGCTAGTTCCAGGTCTATGCGTCAAAAAGTATTGAATCCCCAGGATCAACAGTCAAGCCAAGCAATTAACAGTCCCTACAATAGAGGTCAATGCCAACCAACATATTACTCTCAGTACAGGTATACCTTATCATTATTTCTAGTGTAGAAGGGATTGATTATTGAAATGTAATATAAAGGTAAAATGTATGCAGGTTTTTTTTTAATATATAACTGGACCAAAGGGTGATTATGTATGCATTTACATCAAGTTCAGTTTAAACAAGATGTAGTATTATACTAAAAGTGCTAGTTTTAAATTCATTTGTTTGATACAGTATATGGGAGTGATTTACTAACGGTAATTAAGCTGTACACTTTACAAGGGAAGGTTCCTATAACTTAGGGCAATAGGGTATAGCTCTGCTGACTTCCATCAGCCAATCGTCTGCAAGCAAAAATACTGTTTTTGTTTCTTCTTATTTTTCTTGCGCGTGATTGGGTATTCTTTGCAAAGTGAATTTTCACCACATTTATTAAACTAAAGAACATTTCATGTGCAAAGCTAAAAATCCCCTGCAGAGTGATCAGCCTATTTGACCTTAGTAAATCAACTCAAATGTAAAATGATGTTGTGTTTTAATACCATCATAACATTAGACAAAAAACTTATATAAAGACATTGTATTATCCCAAAGCCCACTAAACAGGATAAAAAAAAAAAAAAGAAGAAAAATAGTGTGCTTAATAAAATCTGTAGCGTAATTGAAATATATTGACCTGCATACATGGATTGCTACATTAACATACTGCTTTTTCTTTAACCAGTACACCATTTGTAAATCCTTTAAATGGGGTCACCATAATCCATTTTTCTGGTTGGCTTTCCAGCCGCCAGTGTGACATATATGTCCAGGAAGTGAATAGGCGTTACGTTGCCATGGAAAATACTATGTTGGCTGTACATGTTTTAAGAGAGGAAGGCCTGATTGCCTTAGGCATGGAGATTAGATCCTTGAAAAGGGTAAATAGAAATGCTTATCCCAGACAACATGCATTTTGGAAATGTTAATATATAAGCAACTGATATACAGAAAAGAGAAATCAATATTAAAGAAAATGGCATTAACAAGAAATGATTTTTTTGTGTAATTAAAGCAAGTTAAAATGTCACATACATTGTGTGTCTGGTGGTATAAGTGCTTGTTTTAGTCTGCAGCCACCAGAATAACCCAGTTCATATGGAAAGAGCCCCGGGTCTACAAGATCTCTAGTGGCGCCTAGTCATTAGTGCCTTATCCCTACTCTGCAAAAGACACCTAATTAGTTCTTGAAGTGCTTCAACCACTTTTAATTACATACTGATGTTTAATAACGGTATTAGCACTTCCTTAACATCTGGAGCGGATCTGCCTGACTATTGATCTGGTATAACAACATACTTCATGCTAAGCGTGCCTGACAACCTGAGAAATGACTGAAATTAATGAGTGTTTTCTACACTATTAAAATGTAGTAAAGAGCTTATATTATTATTTCATTCCCTGGTGAGCAGAGTTTTATCAACTTTTTATTTATTAGCATAAGTGAACACTCTTGCCTTCTATGCTTTGAAGCTCATCATCACCAAAAGTCCCATCTGTCTACATCACAAAAATAATTTTCTCCAGTAGGAAATGGCTGATTTAAGAGTATTCATTAACACAAGGCATTATCTTACTTGATGAAAATCATTTTACAGTGCTTTTCAGGGTGCAGATAACCAACAACTTAAAGTATATCTCAATTTAAAACATTTTGAAACCCTTGCCAGGTTTTTCATATTTACTTTGGTTTTATATTTGCCCCATTTGGGAGATTTCCCTTCACTTCGTATTTTGTAAATACAAGGGAAAGGGAAAGGAAAAAATCCTCATAGTAAGGAAAAGCCATATTTAGACTGTTACCAGAACTAGTTCCCATTGGAGGATATCTCCTCTATTCTTGTTCTCTTAAAAACTCAAAATTTTGGATCTTTCCCTCACTTTAAAGCCTGGTACACACTAACAGTTTTTTTTGTCATTCAACCCAGCGGGCTGAACGAAAAAAGACTAAATAGCTCAGAAGGAGCCACTATACTAACGACCCCATGTTAGTACAGTGACCTCCGCCGCTGAGCTATTGTGCTCTAACAGAGAGACGCACCCCCCCACTGGCAAAACACGGCGGCCAGTGCTCTTAGCCACTGCTGATTGGCAGACCTTTTTGGACACGCCCCTTCAACAGCACAGCCTGTTGTACACACGGCCCTAATGTCAATAGAAATAGGAAAACCGGCCGATGCCGCCCGATATACTTTAGTCCAGGTGACCATGGTTGGCAAGAATAAGGGAGAGGGTGAACTTCCCCAGGGGACATTGACAGCAATAAATCCTGAAAGGAGTTCTAGGTCTTAACTACTCAAATTTTAAAATTTCTATAAATTCCAGACTTCGTGAACCCATTAACACCAATTTAGGAAGAATACATTGCACCTACTAGTAAGTTTTTAATCATTTGTCCTATCCCACCAGAATATATAGATATAGGCCGGTAATCAATGTAAATCTTGAAGTCTTACTTATTGCTGTGTCCCCAGTGGGAAAATTCTACTTTGGGGACCTGGACAGCAGTAAAATTGCAAAAGAATTTGATTTTTTTTTAGTTAGCCTATATCAATATTCAATGGAAAATCAGCAGCAGTGTTTATGTATAATTCAGATTCACAGTTTAAGGTATAACTAAACGCAAGAACTAACATTCAACATATCTTACTATTACTTAGATGACTGCATTTGTTTCTTTTATTCAGGCTAAAAACATAGTACAAGTACAGAAAAATGCCTGCAAAGTCCGTCAGAAATATTGTGTTTTTATAACATCCTGAAATATCTAACAATGTTGTTAGCTTTCCCAACTATCTTCTGTGAAGTTCAAAGCAACTACTCAATGTAATTGAGGTGCCGGGGGTAGTGTTTGTAGTCTAAATCAGGAAAGCAGTCTACAATGACAACATTGCTCCTTAATAGATACAATGTAGTGAATAAATGTTATCAAACAACGGGGAGTGTGGTATTGGTAGAATGACCGGGACAAGGTATACATTTTTCAAAAAAGTGGAAATCAATGTGGGTGGATTTCCAATAAGCCAACACATCACATCCCATATATCGAAGCAAACTTGGAAACTGGGTTTTGGGATTTTTTTGGTGCTTTACATCTTTGAATATAATGGTATTTGTACTGTGTTCTATGTTTTCTCTTTCTTTTCCGAGGATATATTATATTTATAATGTATGTTTGTTTGATAGAACGTTATGCAGACATGCCATCCAAGTATAACTGTATAAAGCAAAGTCGATATAAAATGAACCCTAAGTGCAAATATTTTTTATTGGTCCTAAATATGTGTTTTTATTGATGTTGAAACAAATGTTAAAATGTTTAATGTCGTTTGATGTAAAGCACCAAAAAAATCTCAAAACCCAGTTTATAAGTTCATTTATCAAACAAATTATTTATATAACTTGTATTATTTTTTTTTTACATTTACATGACTATACTAATATATACATTATATTTTTAGTGTGGTTTGTGTGATGTCTAAAAATATGCACATAGCTGAAAAACTAATTTGTACTTCCTTTGGATAAAACCAGAGGAAATGTTCTTCCCAGTCATGCAGAGCAAAAGGGGGATAAAGCATGTAAATGTGGAATATATTGATGGCTCAGCACAGACTTCATGCCGTGCATTAGTACTAACTCTGAAGCCCTCAAAACTTTTTTGTTACAGGTCACTGTTAGTTCAGAGGAACATCAGACAACTAAGAGGACCTACTCTACCAACGTTCCTCACAGTTCATTGTTGCCTTCCAATATACTCTAGGGATTGCTGGAAACATTCCTTCCAAGCTTCTGTAAAGCAGTATGGAAACTACAAGGTTCTCTCATTTATACAAAGAATTCTGCCACATTTTTTTTTAAAAAGGCGCTTCCAGTGGAGTCACTTTAACAGTACAGTAACATGGAAACCAAATGGAGGTAAAGCCCCAGAAGCTTCTAATGAACGTTTACTACAGTGATATTGACAGAGCTACTCAATTCTTGATTTTTACTCCCATATCAGGAAGTAATTGCGGCTCAACTTCCGGAGAACCAAGAGCTTTGTGATGTCTGGATACTTTTGGCAACAGTCACCTTAAGACAAAATGTGGTCGATTTACTAAGGCAAATCTACTGTGCACTACTTGGAAGTGCAGTCGTTGTAGATTTGAGCAGGAGATCTGAAATGAGGTGAAGCTCTGCTGATTTTATCATCCAATCATGTGCAAGCAAAAATGCTGTTTTTTATAGTCCTTGCATGTTCCCCTGAGGTGGATTTGCCTTTAGTAAATAAACCCTACTGTGTGTTAAAATGCAGAACATATTTTTAACAAGCAGTAAAGTGCTTAAAGCAAGCAAAAACATGCCTATGTATGTACTGTAATTCCTCCTCAAATATCATCAACAGAGATTACAAAGTTTGCTTTCAGTCAGTTTTCAACAATTTATAAGTTCCCAGTGTGCAATTAAATTAGAAGGGTGACAGGCTGACAAGTTTCTGCTCTCCTTATAAAATAAAGTGCAAAAAGACCTGTGATTTTAGTGCCTCTGTTGTGACCTTTGAAGATGAATTTCCCCATAATGCTTTTAACTACATTGATTAATTAATTCTTGTTAGAAAGTCTATTTTACAGCTTGCTAATATTTTAATGTACATGTAAGCATACGTTTACCCAAAGGAAAAAAACTGTGCTAACAAAATTAAAGTACTGAAAAGATACTTAAAGGGTAGAAATTTCCTTAGAAACTAGACCATTAGAGAATTGTATTAATTCATATCAGACTTTACAAAGCCTTCCCATCATACGGAAAATTAGGATGCTGAACTGTAAAATGTGTAAAATTGTATTCTGTCTTTTTTTTTTACTCTTATTTGACCATAAAGGCAAATACAATGCTTAATGGTTACAGTGTGCTCTTAGGTAAGCACTCCTTGTCTCAGTGCTTAACCTCCCTGGCGGTCTTCCCGTGTGTGGCACGGGGTGAGATTTTTAAGCTACGATTGGTAACCCCGTGCCACACACGGACTTGCCTCGCTGGATGCAGAAAAAAGTTTACTTACCTTTTCTCTGCGATCCAGCGATGAATCCCCGCAGTACACGGCGGGCGGATGTCCGCCTGATGCTGTGTGTTCCGCCGATTCCCTTCCCTGCGAGCGTCGCGACGTAGGGGGGGGGAACGGCGCCAAATTTAAAAAAGTAAACAAACACTATACATACAGTACACTGTAATCTTATAGATTACAGTACTGTATGTAAAAAATACACACCCCCCATGTCCCTAGTGGTCTGCCCTGTACACTACATGTCCTTTTATATAATAAAAACTGTTCTTTCTCCCTGCAAACTGTAGATTGCCCATAGCAACCAAAAGTGTCCCTTTATGGCAAAAATTGTTTTAGAGCAGCTAAAAAACAGCGATAATAAATCAGAATCACTTGCAGAATTTAGCGATAGCGATTTATGGGGAAATTCGTCATAAAAAAATAATGACAGCAAAAATTCTGCAACTGAGCAAATTTCAGTGATTTTGATTTGATTACATTATTGAATAATTTTTACTATAATTATATTATTATTTGTTATAATTTTTTATAATTATTTATTATATTATAATTTTTAATAAGAAAAAAAAAAAAAAATCATACCCAGGATGCCTATTAGACTCTTGTTTGGATAGATTTCAGTGAGTTATTCCTAAGAATTACAAGCCTACAGTATAAAACGCCAAATTCCCTTGCAAATAATGGTACCGCTTTTAGCACCTAAAATCTGAAAGAATCATACCGCCAGGGAGGTTAAGCCTCAATGCTGGACATCTCAACATTTAAGATTCAGTGCCACTTTGACCATGTTTATTGGTTGTCTTAACATGACACGTAGCGTCATCATAACTTTTCCAGGAAGTCTGTGAGTCACAGGAAATAATGCTGAAATGCAGTGATTCATTGATTTTACATCACTTAGTTAACTCGGGATTATTACAGCCACTGGCACACATAACCATAATAAAGAGACCTCCTAAGGCAGGACATAGCATCACCTAGCTAATGAGCTAACTACAAGTTATTAATACCACTACTAATTTACATGTAACACAAATACCTAAAACATATCCTAAAATAAATGCCTAGAGTTGTATAACAAAAAAAAACACACACACGCCTGCAACAATAAACACCACAGAGAAAGCTCTGACTGTGCAAGCTTTAAATAAGTTATTTACAAATTAGTGAGCAGGTTTCCAATCAAGAGAGCTGTACAGTGTATGTCTGTTTAAGTGTTTTTTAGTTGGGTAGTATTTTGAATACTTACACATGTGTTCGGGTTGATTTACTAAAGGAAATAGGATTATTCACTTAGCAAAATGACTTTTTAAACTGAATGTTCACTTAAGTTGGTCTTGCATGGTGTGAATTTTACATTATTTCCGCTGAATTGGCTGAAATGTAAGTAGTGGGTGGCCCTGTTGTCTGTTGGCTTTAAAAATTTCAAATGAAAAAATGGAAGCAGCCAGGTGAAAATTTGTCAGCCGAATAGCAACTGCATCCAATCAGTACTCACACATTCCTCTTTCCACAGCGTTAATGGGGTAACCAAATATATATCAAAATAATATTAGATGAATATCACAAAAAATATATATCGTACATAAAGCAAATTATATGTAAAAAAGTCCCAAACGCATCAGTCTCTAAGCTTTTTGCTTTATATAACTTTATGTGCTATTTCAAACCTGTACACTCTTCCACTGCTCCACCTCCTTGTGGGTCATATATACCAGATGAGAGCACAATTAGTGTTTATGTAGCACTCAAGATAGAGGAGTGGAAAAGTGGACACATTTGAAATAGCACATATATTTATATTAAGTAAGATGTATTGGGACTTTTTTCGCATTTATAAATTGCTCTATGCATTAAATATGTTTTGTTTTCTGTATTGTGCGATATTGATCTAATATGTCAACTCTGATACACGGTTATTTGGAAGAAAAATTATCAAAATAGATTTTCACTTTCTGGACTGGAGGATTATAGTGAACACAGCTTCACCTTGTACACTAAGCTTTTCCAAAGTGAAAATTCTACTTTCTGTTAGTAAATGAACCAATTGGTATATATTTTTTTCCAATAGACAGGCTTGCTAAGAAAATACATGATACCAAACTATTTTTAGGTGATGGAGTATTATTATTGGTGCAACCTTTTTTTGTTTTTCAAGTCACTTAAAAAATTTAGTTCATAAGTCTGTTAAATATATATTTTTTACCTATATATTTCCCTATATATTGAAAATGGTACTAGATGTGCTGCTACATTCTATGTTTTATAACAGGATCTTATGCAATGGGGTTGGTTTATTAAAACTGGAGAGTTCAAAATATAATGCAGCTGTGCATGGTAGCCAATCAGCTTTTAACTTTAGCTTGTTCAATTAAGCTTTGAAAAAAAATATATCTGGAAGCTGATTGGTTTCTATGCAGAGCTGCACCAGATCTTGCGCTCAGTTTTAGTGAATCAACCCCACTGTATACTCTTTTATTTTAACAGTGGCAATTTTGAAGAGTAATCCGTGGAGAATTGGCAAGCACATTATGATTCTTCTAAATATTTACATGTAGCTCTTTAGAGAATCACACAATTTAAGAATGCAGAAAATGTATATCTCTCTGGAGGTTGCACAAATCTGAAGGCATGATTCAGGACCATCAAAAAATTTGCAGTGCACGGATTTCCCTGTTTTAAAACCCTGGTTTTTATTACCTAATAAGTGAAACCCCATAGGAAGAACTGCGCGGCAAACCACAAATGTATTCGCAAATATGGGGTCATTAATACCTACGTAGCCCAACACTGTCCTGACCCAATAATAAGGCACTGCGCACTGGGTTGGTGTGCGCTAAAAAAAAACATGTTGCATTATTTATTAACATTTCGACGCAATGGAACGTATCACAACGTGCTGCAGCACATTGAAATTACATAGAAGTAAAAAAAAAAAAAAAAAGCATTACGCCATTGAAATACATTGAAGTTAAAACAGAGGAAACAAACTAGCCTGGTTAAAAAATGCACAAAGAGCTTTTCTGGAGCAAATTGGTTCTTGGTACATTATAAATGAATCGCCTGGGACAAGTAACCAAAATGAAAAGCTGAACGTTCACTTCCTCATTTACTTTGTATTTACAGGTTGCCAAGCAACAGCACAGTCATCTGTGAATAAGGCAGCGTCAGAAGGACAGTCGGCACTGTTTTGTAAAGCAGACGCCGGGTTAGCAAAGATAAACAGAAAGCCCCAAAGCTCACCCTTCTGCCGAGAATCTGATTGATGGCGGCACTTTCTTTAAGCGTACACTCCGCTACGACATTCGCTCTCATCTCTTTCATATACAACATGAAAGCATTCAGCGGCTTCTTTATATGAGGTCTTTTTGGCTCCTGCTCTTTTCTCTGTTCATGATGAGATTTCCTAAATGATGGAAAGGGACAAACTAGGTTGAACAATGTGCAAAAATGGTTAAAGTATGGTTGTGTAGTTTGAGAAATTTGAAGCACAATGTATTTAAATCACTGTAGTAGTTTATCAAAATAATATCTTAAAATGAGAATAATTTAGGTGGTATTTTTGTACACTTCCTACTTTTATCTACCTGCAGTTATTATGTAGGTGTCGCAGACAGTATAGAACTTTACAGCATACATACACTTGATACATTCGATGATTTGACTACTGTCATTTGAAAGGACATACATTTGATACATTTAATGCAGTTGATACATGATGGTTGATACATACATTTGATCCATTAAATTATTTTACTAATGTTGTTCAAAACCACTTAAAAATTGAGTTTGCTTTTAATATTTGATTTTGGAATGAATGTTATTTCCTGAACTAAAACCACATACACTGTTAGAAATGTGTTTGTTTTAGAAAAAAAATTCCATTCTGCTGCTTTGAATTTTCTCGTCACTACTATGAAAATTGTTTTAAGAGTATTACAATAATGCCCTGGAAGCTTATTGTTTGCATGAAACAGCTTTACTTTCAGGATTTCAATGCATGTCTTAACAGCATGGGAACAGGAACTGAACACAAACAATATGTGCATATAACACAATAAGGAAGGTACTTCCTCTGATAACATTACCGTAGAATACACACTATTACACTGCTTCGCCACCTACTGCTGTAACAGGTATAATGCATGTATATAGTTCACAGTAAAAAAAGCTACTTGCTGTTGCTCTTCCAACACATGGTTAGAAAATCAAATAAACATTCTTAAGGCAAAAAAATCTTGAACAAAACTCTACTAGTGTATGGCCAGCTTTACTATCCCCAACACACTGTAGTGGCAGTTTTGGAGATAGCCTGTTCACTAACCTACCAGTATGTCTTTGGCAGAAACCCCACACAAACAAAAAAAAAAGCCTCCTTGGTTGGATTTAAACCCAGTTTCCTGAGCATAACCACTTAAAGAGTAACTCCACATTTGTTGAGAAAAAAACATTCCCCTGTGGGTGATCATTACAAGGATTTTGACAAACTTTGTTGCAGATTCCTCCCTTTTGTTAATATGAAGAAATCCCTGTGTGTTTGTATGTGCCCCTGTACTGACTGAGTCTAATGGGAGTGGTTTCATAATTATCAACCAGCTGCTGCACCTGCAAAGCTCTAAGGAGGAACATTTTAGGGTCTGCATCCCTTTAGACTTGATTTCCTATTGGGAGTATCTCACTAAAAAATATATTTTTGTTGCAGGGGATGCCTGAAATCTGACTTGCATCTTAGTGCAAACTTCTGAGAAAATCAGTAAGCCAATCACACAAGCAGGAAATGCCATATCTTTGGGTGTTCTGTACACATTCTGTGGGGACCCCCAGATCACTAGAACTAGTGTCCCCATTGGAAGATTTCCCTTCTATTATTTTTCTGGGGACTTTCTTTTACTTTCACTTTCAATGATAATGGCAAACAGGGCAGTTAGAGAGGGTGAATATTCTTAAAGTGGTTGTAAACCCACTTTATTGACTTTTACCTACAAGTAAGCCTATAATAAGGCTTACCTGTAGGTATAAAGAATATCTCCTGAACCTGTACGGTTTAGGAGATATTCCCCTCGCAATGCGCAGCGGCGCATGCGCAGGGGGGAATCTACGGCCAAAGGACCGGCCACCGCCGTCCTGGCTGGATTTAAATCTCTCGCGCGCATGCGCGGGAGTGACGTCATCGCTGCTCCAGCCAATCACAGCGCTGGAGCGGCGATACCCGGAAGAAACGCCGAGTCAAGAGATCTCGCTCGGCGTTGACCAGGTAAATTTCCTACACCTCGTTCCGAGGTAAGTATTTCATAATGAGCTAATATGCGGTGCATACTAGCTCATTATGACTTTTGCCTTGCAGGTGTGGGGGATTTTTTTTTTTTTTTGCGGTTTACAACCGCTTTAACAGGGATACAGACAATAATAAAAATGGACAAGGGTTCTAATCCCTCTCCACTCTATCCAAAAGTAAAAAAAAAGTTTTGTCTTTAGTTATATTTTAAGTAGTGTGTCCATTTAAAAGTGATGTTTTATTTCTGGTAAATGTGGGAGAGTTGAACCATCGAACAATTTCTACTGGTCATATACCTGCTCTTAAATTATGGGTCTGTTTTGGTAGTTAGGAATGGGGTCACACACTCCTTGCTAGATATTACATTTTATAATATGGGGCATTCAGAATAAGATTCTAGGAGATTCAAGGAGATAAAAATTATGTAGGTAGATCCCACTTCTGGAGAAATGAAGACATATAAGAATGTACCTGTCTGCCCATAGGGGAGGTATTGGCAGACAGCTTTACTTAGTGTCTGCAGGAGCTTGATATTGCACCCATGATCTGCTGACCAGTGACGCAATGCTCTTCAAGCTCCTAGGAAAAAAAAAAAACTGCAAACAAATGTGCATTTTTTTTTTTAAAGTGAATTTATTCCTTCAATTTTGTGATTTCGGACTGTCAGTTTGCAAAACTCAGTTTGCAATCACTCTGCTACCCTTTTTGAAAATAAGATTTCTATCATACAAGAAATGCATTGTATTCAATGAGTCCGCCCCCATGCATATATACAATCTATACAATCTATATAGAGCACGCAAAGTAAGCTCTGTCAAATCCTTAACACATTTCATTGGTTACATCAAGCTGCTCTCTCTTTTTCTCTCTCCCTCTCTCTCTCTTTCTTTTGTTCGCTCTCTCTTCCCCTTCTCTCTCTCTCTCTCTCCCTCTCTCTCTCTCTCTCTCTATATATATACACATATATAAATACAATTGAAAAACAATACACCCCCTTAACAATAGGTATTAATTCATAATTGATTTATAGGGATGTAGACTCAACTTACACATGCATTAGGTCATTGTCATTGTGGTGGTGGTGGTGGTGGTGTTCTTGTTTAACCTGAGGATTGACAATAGCGGGATGAGGGATTCCAGTTGTGTGGGGACCTGGAGGACCAGGGACCATGTGATGTGAATACCTAAGCCAAATAAAAAATTAAAGTAAGTCAGTAGGTAATTTTTTGTGCAGATCTATAGATGGATATAGAAAATCCATACTGTATTTTATGGAATTATATAAATTAATTAAAAAAATTGTTCAAACTATTTTTAAAAGTGCTTCAATATATCTTTGTACAGTTATGTCAATTCAACACTGCATAAAGAGAGAGCATAGGGATAATATTATCCCTGTGCTGCTATTAAATCATGGGTTGGGTCAAATATTAGACCAAGTAATATAGTTCTAGAAATGCAGAACCTATACCTAGTTTCCTGTATCTCTCCATAAGCAGGAATGACAAATCCTTACAGGTTTCTATGATACGCAACTAGGGACATTAACATTTTCTTATCTGATTGAGGAATGTATACCTAATGGTGAATTATTCTTTAAGCCACTATGATGATTGTGTATGTATATACTTTATATGGTATATAATGCTTTCATTCAAATTGCTTGCTATACTATTTTTAACCCTATCTGTTCTGATACACACAGTACCAATAAAAATGTTGCTTTACTTTAGAAAATTGATTACCTATGAATAAAGAATTCATTTCAGCATGTGAAATTGGACATAATTGGCAACATTATCTAAAGATACCCAAAGCAACCTGTCCATCAGAGCTGTCTATGGAGCTTACAAATTGACAACAAGAACTGTGGTGACTATATTTTGATGATCCTAAATGTTTTAGCAACACATTCCTTTTCACATTTTGGTCTACAAAAAGAAATACTAAGACATATAGGATGAAAATAAATGATAGCCCTATAGTGATTTTTCATATCCTGAAAGCAACCATGTTTGTTGTAACGTCTAGAATTATAGACCATACAAACAGACACAATCAGTAATATTGTTTTATGTGGGCTTTGAACTGCTTACATTATACTGTGCTCCCTTTTGATTGGAGCTGCTTTACACTTTGAACTGGATTAGCATATTTAAAAAGAATAGTTCAGACAGAATAATTGATTCATTCCTACCCGACTTGACTCAATCAATTCAGTTCAAACAGGGTTATTGATTGACAGATTTCATGTAAAATGGCTTTAGAAGCTGCAGGCGTCTATAATGCCACTCTCCTGACAATCCGAGCACTTAGTGAATTGTTTTTATTGGAGAGAATGGGCCATGGGCATGAAATGGAAGATTGGGATTATTCCAATGTAGAAGATTAGACACCAGTCCTGATTGCCAGCTATTGTACTATAGGGATACACAGCATGCCGTTTCAGCACACTGTCATGTGGGGGAGCACATTATTAACCGTGTAGACAATTCTGTGAATCCATGTGTAAGATATGAGCATGAACGGCATTTGCAGACAGATAGACCTAACCAAGAGGAAGCAAGGAAAGGTTGCAATGTAGGTTCACAATACCACAAACCTGGGCTTTTTGGTTTCTTAGCATTACCTTGCCTTGGATCTTAGTTCTACTAGTGATTAGAAATATGTTTTAGTAAATGGCATTGTATTTATATTCTTTTTGTCTTCCTCTTATATTTTCTACTGATGTACAGGAAAGTGTGGCTTATTTAGTGCACTGCAAAAGTGGACTGTAAACTTTGTTCTCCTGAACTTCCATTGAGTGGACTTCCATACACAAAGGAACAAGCACTCCAGGATTTTTTTTTTTAATCTGCTGGGTTACAAATGGTTAAATCTCAGGTATATGTCAGCTCCTGGATTGCTATTCACAATTATACAATTTTCATTGAACACCAAAATACTTTTGGCCCTCAGCAAGAGACTCTCATACAGAGCTGCCATCCTGTCTTTTGCTATCTTCCTCTTCTCTTGTTTAGTTACAGAATGCTTGGTAATACAATGCGATCTGAGAATGAACAAGGGGAGAAAAGGACAAGACATCTAGTGTGTAGGAGAACCTGTATAATTTTAAGTTTAATTTCTCTACAATGTCTATAGCTACAGAGGTAAACACAGACTTTTTTTATAGCGTTTTTACTGGAAGTTTAGAATATGTAAATACAGTACTTTAGTGTGTATAGTCTGGACATGGCTTCAGTTTAATAATAAATATAGATCGATCTATCTATCTATCTATCTATCTATCTATCTATCTATCTATCTATCTATCTATCTATTTATCTATATATCTATCTAATTATTTATATATATATGTGTGTGTATATATATATATATATATATATATATATATATACAGTATATACTGGTATAGAAGGATATGGAAGGAGACTCTGGGTATTTAATATGAATGAATGTCATCCTTGTATTTACATTATGGGGTTGATTTACTAAAACTGGAGAGTGTATGCAGTTGTGCATGGTAGCCAATAAGCTTCTAACTTCAGCTTGTTCAATTAAGCTTTGACAAAAAAAAATCTGGGAGCTGATTGGTTTCTATGCAGAGCTGCACCAGATTGTGCACTCTTTACTAAATCAACCCCTATATCTATAAAATGCACATATTGAATATGTAGTATGGCTATCATTTGCATGTGGTATTATTTTCATATCTCAAAATGTAAAAAATAACAATCATTGTGGATGAGGCTTTAGTGCTCATACTAGTCGTATACATGAGGGGAGAAATAATTACAGCCACTCCTAGTAGGTGAAGTAGTTAATTTGCACATTGGTAACTTTATAACCTTAAAGAAAAATTGTTATTCGGATATATATTCTTTAATTAAGTTGTTTTTATTAAACAGTTGTTTTTTGTTAGAAGTGCAACAATTAATTTAAAGATCTAAAAAAACATTGCAATTAGAAATGATAGACACATTTTTATTTAGATTGAAATTCTCCCTGAACAAAAAAAAGAACAGTGGTTTTGGGAGACAACCCAAACCTAAATTGTTAACTGTTTAAATCACATGATTCTCTTGGCAAGCATAGATAATGGGAATATTTGATGAAGTCATCTTCACATAAATTAAGAACAATGAAAAGTCCCCAGAATCTGTTCAACCCCCATTTACATATTAGTTGCAATACTTTTTTACACAAAATTTAATGAATAAATTTCATAATAATTTGTAACAAAAGTGTTTCTGTTCAAAAAATGACAAACAACATCTGAATTTAATTTCTCTTGCAAGTAAAGCTTTTGTCCAATCATATAATTAAGATCATGCCACATCAGATAAACAGAACAAGAAATGGTTAGAGCATGCTATTTTATAACAGTGCAAGGCCATTTTGTTTAAGTTTAGGTTCGTACTTGTTCGGTCTGTGTGGGTGAATCTGCACGGGCACAGCAGCCATTTTGAATAGGCTGTTGTACCTGTGGGAAACGTGGGGAAAAAGGTCCCTGACTCCATGCAGCTGCAGCACAATGCGATTCTGTGCACCCGAAACACTCTGCATTTTCCAATGCATGGGGGTGCCATTAAGCATTAATTGTACCCCTGCATGTCGGCAAAAGAGCAGCATGCTTTGCCTGTGGGCCTGGAACATGTGCGATTATGCATGGTTTCCTGACCTGCACAGATATGACCATAACCTTATACAGTATTCACAGAATACAGATAGTACTTAAAAGAAAAGTATGTGAATCGGGGGTTACTGCAGTCTCATACTTACCTAGGTGGATACAGCATCGGTCCATCTGTCCACCAGCACCTCTACACCTCTAAGCTGCTGCCTAGATACTGAAATACCACCAGGGATCATATCTTTTCTAACTTTGTAACCACAAAGAAAGTAAAGATAGTCACTGGCTTTCGAAGGCTGTCATCCCATGACTTTAATCAGGTTTGGCATTCAATAGGCTGTCTACATTGTGCATTTGATTGCTAAAAGAGACTAGAAGATCTTCATGGAGGGGGAAAGGCCACCAGTTGGGTCATCTTCAGGTGCCGACCGGTGATCATACATTACCTTCAATGGTGACCAGATTGTTTTGGTGTACATATATGCACAGCACAGCTGCAGTGCATCTCAAAGAATAAGTACAGATTGCATTACTTTAAATGAGCTGTAGGCCGAGTTCACACTACTCCAACATGAAAGTCAAGCAACTTGCCAGGCCACTTCAGCGTGACTTTAATGCGCCTTTAGGGAAGGCCTGTGTAATCTTCCTGTACTGTCGGATCCAAATGACATCAATTCAGATGAGGATCTGACTTGGATGCGACTTCCTTTCAATACTATGGGCTGAAAATCAGACAGAATTTGGACCAAAGTAGTGCAGGAACCTATTCCAAAGTTGGACCAGTTAAGACGGGAAACATTTTTACATGTCATGTGACATATGCTCTCAAAGTCAGAGTGCATGTCGCACCAGTGTAAACCGGGCCTTAGTTCTAAACAACATGGTCTACATGCTACACTGAATATACAATGATTGCACATATCAATTTGTCATTACTTTTCTGATGTATATCTGCAGATATCTCAGTCAGTTAGTATAAACTCACCAGCCAAGAGGTGGTGTCATCTGGCCCACTCCTCCAGGAGACAGGGGGTAGAAGGTAGGAAGGTCAGGTGCTTGAGGATGCCTGTGCATGCCTGTTAATAAAATATTACATCAAACATCGGCTCAAAGAGCACTCGTGTATACAGACAGATGCCAGGACAGTATATACTTTTTTACTGTAGAAAAATGTACAACAAATAATGGTAGGATCCAACGTAAAAAAAAAAAGTGGTAAGTGTTGCTATTCTACCCCCGGAGGACATTAATTCCTTCTCAGCACTCAATGGATTAGTCACTGTCCTCCAGTTCTGTTCTATTTTTGATGGATGAGAAAAAATATACATGAACAGCATGCATAATGCAATAACCATGAAATTTACATTTATAAGGTGCTTAGGCAATTTGTGATTTTGATTTAACCCCTTCAAAACTCAACTAGCACCCCTGGCCCAACACCAACAAGAGATCAGCATTTCCCAGAAAACCAGCAGTTCTTTTACACTGTAATGTTTTAGCTTAGTTCCACGATTGTTGTTTTAATGAAAGTTGAAAAAACAACAATAACGTTTAAAGCAGACAGCTGCCAAAAACGTGGCTTAAAATACAGAATGTAGATTAGGTACATTATATTAGGGTCTGTCCATTAACGCACATTCCCCAAAGGTTGCATTACAATTTTTTCTCTCCATTTTGAACCACAGAGGATCACCGACTAATTATGAATCATTTTTAGGCTTCTAATGCTCACTCTTGATATGATTCACTTGGCTCCCAACTGTCACTCCAGTTACTACTAAGCTCTTCATCAAGCTAACGGCTTTGGGCGGCAAGGTCAAGCTGTTTTGCCTTAGTAGCACTTTTTTTGTATAACAAAAAGAGTACAAAGAAAAATCCCACAAAGAGCTACACATCATATTTCAGTATACAACTAAGCGACTGTAAACCCTACAAGTTCTAGAGTAAACACCTTGCCACCAAAACCTTGTTCATTTCCCCAGTCAATGTCTGCTCTCTACTCCGTAATTCTAAACGGTATAATGCAAACTAAACCTGTTATTATATGAACACAATGAATACATCCAGCATTTTGGACAGATTTTAGTAGTAAAATAAGACCATCAGCACCAGTGGTGTCTGGTGGTATATTTTTTTTGTAGGGAAGATGGCAAACAATCAATCCCCCCTAGTCAGTCGGGTCACAGGCACCCCCCCCCCTAGTCAGTTGGTCACCAGCCCCACACTTACCCCATTTAGGACGCGGGCATCGCTTTATCTGGGCGGCAGCTTAACCCTGCGGCTCCTCCTCCTCGGCTTCTACGGCTTCCCCTACATCTCTTCTCTCATTCTCCTCGGAGGACAATAGAATAGCTTCTCTTCTCGGCCAATCGGGTGACGGGTCTCAGGACCCATTTCCTGTTTGGCCAGGAGGAGAATCAGGAAGACAATAGCGAATATTAATTTGCTATTATCACACAACTGAGTGGGCTTGTGGCCCCAAGCCCATCCCTTTTTTAAAGTCAATTAGAGCCTCTGGCTATAATCACGTGCTTCAAAACAAAAAACAAACAACCCCCCCATGTATTGATTTGCCACCACTGATTCAGCACTCTTACTCTTAAAGTAGTGTATACTTTGTATAATATAGGTGGTTTACTGCTTTGAACCATACAGTAGTTTGGTAGTGGACTACACATAAGTGATTATTTACTTATGGCAAATAGACTTCATTTTGCAAGGATATTTGCACTTGGCAATTTGCTCCAGAGCTTAGTGAATGAGGTGAAGCTCTGCTGACTTCCATCATCCTAGTGTATGCAAGCAAGCGTTTTTATTTTATTTTAATGCATGTGATTGGTTATTCAATTTTTTTGCCAGGCACAACTTCATAACGTTCACTAAGCGAGTTGCCTTGCAAAATTCAACTTCCAGTGCAAATCCCTTTACTGTACATTTTATTATATAAGAAAGACATCAGGCTAGAGCAGCGGTGTCAAACTCAAGTTCATCGTGGGCCGCATGAGCATTAAGATTGTTCTCAAAAGGGCTGGTTGTATCTGTAAGATTAGATCTCCAGCGCATCCCCTCCCCTTACATTAGATGTCAAGAGCCACCCCACCATCTGAAGTTGAGTCCCCCACTCTCCCTTACATCACAGTGCACCCCCCTTTTCTTATGCTGCTAGGAAGAAGCTGGATGTGTTGTTTGAAAGTAGAGGTCTGGAGGAGGACCAGAGGAGGGCTGGAGCTCTCCTGCAGCTGCAAGAGAGGTGCGAGGGCCACATGAAATGGCCAGGAGGGCTGGATTCAGCCTGCGGTCCTTGTGTTTAACACCTGTGGGCTAGAGGATAGAGTTTTCATGAGTGTGGCTTGAGGCGATCACCTCAATTGGCCTCATGGGCAGCATGGTCCTAGTTGATTTACTAAACAAAAGAGGTTGTCCACTTAGCAAAGTCAATGTTCACTTTCCAGAGGGAGTTAAAAACAGGATAGTTACTAGTATATGGCTGGTTGTTTGAAGTGAACGAAGCTTCACCTTCACCTAAGTTCAGTAAATATTGAAGTGGCTAAGTAAACAGCCTTTGAGTAAATCTGTCCCAATGTTTCCTTAAAAGGAGAAATATGAGGCATTACAAAAAGCATACCTATTTCTATACTCCAGCATCAGTGTGTCACTGCAGCTGTCTAATGCTGATCCTAAGACAGGTCATAGATCATGGTGGCAGGAAAGAAAACTTCCCAATTCCTTCATCAACACAGGTATTGTTGATGGGAGACTCCCTCCCGCAGAGTGTCGGCAGAACACAATGACCACCGTTGCCGGATATAGCTGGTGGCACTAATCGTTCAGGGAAAACCGAAAAGGCTGATTGTACACAAGTCAATCAATAGGTTGCCCACAGTTGGATTGAAATTTGGCCAGCCCCTGCTGAACTGGCTGAATTTTGATCCATGTATGGCCGACTTAGGAGAGCTCAAAGATCACATGAGCAGCAGAGAGCAGTGACTGACAATCACTGTACTTCACTCTGAGCCTCCAGCGCGTTCGTTGATTGTCACTCCACATTTTACGTTTTCCTGTCAAGATTAGGTCACATACCCATATCCTTCTTTAATAACATGTAGCTCATCACCTGTGTATTCATGTCTGGTGATTTATTAGGCCAGGGAGTCATTATATATATACACCAGTATTTGTTTTGTTTTTTTAGATTACATAGGTGCTCCATCTATGAAGGTAGAACAAAGTTTAGAAGAATGTTTTCACGTTTCCAATCATGCTTTTGAATGAATATACTTCCCAATCTGTAAATTAGAACACACCTTGATATTTGCTAGGTATACAAACAAATGCCTTTGTTATACACATACATATGCTTATATGAAATTAGGTGATATGCTTGTAGATACCAAATAAACCTCAATGATTTACACAGGATAAGAGCTAGCAAACTTGTTTTCTTCAAAACCATTACATGAATAATTGCCCCCATGTGTTTTAATCGTGTAGTGAAAAGTGATTATATTCTCCACATAGGATGATCTTTAGGAAAATTGTTGGGTTATTTATGGGCCCAGTTCTTGTAGTTATAATTGCTGTAAATCTACAACAAAGGCTTAAATAGACTACATTAGAAGAAGAATGACCACCTATACAATGGTAAGATGAAAGTAACCTGTAAGGCGAAACAACAGCAACAGAAATGTATAATGAATGAAAGGAGAAAAAGCTACAAGAAGGTCATGTACACCATCAATCTGAAGAGATTATTAGTGTGTTCATGTCACTTTAAATAAATGGAAAACATATAATTACTCTTTAATTGTTGTAGCAGTCCTCACCCCAGGGCACTTTTTTTGTACCAGTATTGAAGTTTTTGTTCTCAAAATAATGGCTAGATTAAATTGAGAATATTTTACACAAGTATGTTTTTAATGTTTGATGTGGGAGAGAAATACAAAATGTTCCTACAAGGTAATTAGTCAAAAATGATTAACAATAAATTTGAAATATGGTGCTATTGAGGGTTGCTTAGTTCCTGCAATAATAATGGCTTGGTGACTGCCCACAATGAACATACTAAGGGATCTAATAGCATGAACAGAATTGCTATGTATTGCTACACATTGTTTTCCTATGACCTTTACATGTAAGGAAAAGTTTCACATTTCTGAAAGGACCCAGCAGGAAAAAAAAGAACTCCCTCTTCCAGTAAAATACATGACAGCATTTTTTTTATATTTAGAGTTGCAATTCATACCTTGCTTGGAGCAGACATCTGACGGAATATGTGAAGGGTGAGCTCCTGGGGCAAAGTGCTCGTCGCTGTATGTGATGAGAGGTGTGAGGGGATGCACTGCATGTGAGGGCTGCACAACTGGAACTTTGTTTGACTGAAACAGTAAGAGCAAAACAACATGCAGGTAAGCCTTTTTACATGAATAGCAATAAATAATATTATAACACTTTATATTTGTTAGACTTAGCTTTGGAATAAAAAAAAACTGCTATTTGCAGACATTTTCTGGACTTAACACATATGTGTTTAAACATGTTTAAACCCAAAAATAAAAATATAATATATATGGCAGTCTACCATTCCCTAGATGTTCTTACGTCTAGTTTACACTCGTCAAAACATGGCTTCGGTCACACTTTGTTAAAGCTCTCTGATCACCAGTCAAAGCTCCTCACACTAAATGAACTGGTTAGCTTACAGTCCCGTTTACACCTTGCTTTTGCTTGATGCTTCGATGAGGCTTCGGTGGGGCTTTGATGAGGCTTTGGTGGGACTTTGATGATGCTTTGGTGGAACTTCAATGAGCCTTTGGTGGGGCTTCGATGAGGCTTCATGGGGCTTCGATGAGGCTTCGGTGGGGCTTTGATGAGGCTTTGGTGGGGCTTCAATGGGGCTTCGGTGAGGCTTCGTGGGGCTTCGATGAGGCTTCGGTAGGGCTTTGATGAGGCTTTGGTGGAGCTTCGGTGAGGCTTCAATGAGCCTTTGATGGGACTTCGATGAGGCTTCGTGGGGCTTTGATGAGGCTTCGGTGGAGCTGTAGTGGAGCTTCAAGCGAGCTTTGCCATAGACTTCTATGGAGGCTTTGAAGACGCTTTGAAGCACTACTAAAGCTACCTGGGGTATAATTTTTGAAGCAAAGCCAAAACAAAGCAAAAGCAAGGTGTAAACGGTATTGTAAACTAACCATTTTATTTACAGAGCTTTAACCAAGCCTGTCCGAAGCCTTGTTTTGAAGCAAGTGTAAACTAGCCGTTATTGTGTGTTGAAGCCGAAGCAAGTGTATATGAGCCCTTAAGACTTTTTTTCTCACAGTGATCCTGTCAGTAAGGGCTCATTTACACTTGCTTTGGCTTCAACACACATGAACAGCTAGTTTACACTTGCTTCAAAACATGGCTTTGGACAGGCTTGGTTAAAGCTCTCTGAACGCGAGTCAAAGCTCCTGTCACTAAATAAAAACTGTCAAACCATCCAATGGCTGGTGTCATAACTGATCACATGGGCAACATCATGGCAAGAAGTCAACTTCCTTGGCTCAAAACGCTAAGAGGGTTTACTGTCACCTTAACATAGGAGCAAGTGTTCTCTGGTCCACAGAGAGAACTGGGAGCAATAAAAACTGATAACAGTCAAAATGGCAGAGAACAAGAAGGTTATAAGCTTGTATGGTTTTTAGCTGGATAAATGGGTATTTTTTGCATATTTTTACCAGATCAAAGGAAGAAAATAAAAGAAGTTCATTGTTAGATAAACATAAAAAAAAATGCTTTATAAAGTGCAGCAATAGACAGCCTCCAGAAATGTAGTTAACATAGTTAAACATAGTTCAGAAACAGATTTGAACATATGTAGGTAAAGCTGGTAAATAATATGCTGTGACATTAAGCAGTTTGCAAAATAAACTTTTGCAGGTGACCAGCAGATAATTGACTTAAATCTCTGTCAAATGCAGAACAGAGAGGCAGCTTAGTGGTTAGATCCATAGAGTCATAGATCCATAGAGTTATAGATCCATACAGTCATAGATCCATAGAGTCAAATATCCATAGAGTTATAGATCCATAGAGTCATAGATCCATAGAGTTATAGATCCATAGAGTCATATATCCATAGAGTCATAGATCCATAGAGTTATAGATTCATAGAGTCATAGATTCATAGAGTTATAGATCCATAGAGTCATAGATCCATAGAGTCATAGATCTAAAGAGTTATAGATCCATAGAGTCATGGATCCATAGAATTATAGATCCATAAAGTCATAGATTCATACAGTTATAGATCCATAGAGTCATAGATCCATAGCATGATAGATCCATAGAGTCATAGATCCATAGCATGATAGATCCATAGAGTCATAGATCTATAGAGTTATAGATCCATAGAGTCATAGATCCAGAGTCATATATCCATAGAGTCATAGATCCATAGAGTGATAGATCCATAGAGTCATAGATTCATAGAGTCATAGATTCATAGAGTTATAGATCCATAGAGTCATAGATCCATAGCATGATAGATCCATAGAGTCATAGATCTATAGAGTTATAGATCCATAGAGTCATAGATCCAGAGTCATATATCCATAGAGTCATAGATCCATCGAGTCGTAGATCCAAAGATTTGACAACTTATATCATTATATGTGTATGATCTTTATGTAATTCCAATAGGTCCCAATGACAACTAATAACTATATTTCATTCAGTTAGAACTTATTATAAATGTACTACTAATCTATTATGTAGTCCTTCTGGGTATGTTGTTTTCAAAGCTTTAAAATTCTGACTATTCTGTTTCCATTTGTTGGGTAACTGGGTGAACACAATTGTATTTGTCACATATATAAGTATTACTGTGTAAGAAATTATCTGTTTCCAAAATGATATCTCAGTTTTAAATACAGCTTAAAATCATACACATCTGTTTAGCATTGGAAGCCTATAAATAAAAACCCTGTAACCAGATTTCCCTAAACCAGAATGGTTAAAATGTCCTTTTGTTTTCTAGCTCTGGTCCAAATTATATTTTACCACAGTGTATCTGTAAACCTTACATTTAAATGTCTAAATACTACTAGGAAGATGTATGATTGTTTTTAACCCATAAAGATAAGGTTACGTTACAAAATTCTGTTTCTCTGGTACTGCTGAGTACTAATTACCACACAATTTTTGCAATTTTGGCAATTTAAGGCTCCATGCTTTTAAGCTAAAAAAAACACTGGAAAATATGCTGGATGAAAAACTGTGGTAATAGTTTTTGTAGTAGTGTTTTAGGAGCGTTTTAGGAGCGTTAAAGTGCGTGAGTATTTTATTAGCATTTTTGTAGTTCCTTTAACAAAAAAAAAAAAGGGAAAAAACATTATTAGTAGCGTTTATGATGGTTTAGGAGCATTTAGGAGCCTTTAGGAGTGTTTAGCAGCGTTTCTCCTGGAAAAACACTCCAAGAAACTCAAGAAACAAAACAAAAAAAATGTTCTGCTCCTATATGCTGGAGCTCAAAAAATGCTAATCGCCTAAAGTAGTGTGTATGGTTGGACACATAGGATAACACTATTTAGATTCTAGGAGCAGAAAAATGCTAATAACAACTTCTAGGCACTTAAAAAAAACGCTAGTGTGCATGGAGCCTTGTTATCCAATCATGTGCACATGAAATAAACATAAATTTGATTTTCACATAATTTATTGTTTGGAAATTCTCAACTTATTTAGTCGCTATATCTCAGCTCTGGGACAGTCAGACGTTACCGCCCATTCAGTGTAAGATAAAGTGTAAATACAATTTTTAAAAGGTAATTACAAGTTTGGCGATTAGTACATTTTTTTAACCACTTGTTGCCCTGCTGTTTTCTAGGTTTGTTCACATTTTCACAGTGATGTCACTTCCCATGGCTTAACTTTATACCTTCTTTCGCTGTCCCATAAAATGTACCTTCCTCTGCAAATGTCCACAGCTGGCATTGTAAACACAATAGTGATCGACACAAACACCTAATTCATCAAAAAGAACGCAAACAAGGTCGAAGAGTTTTCTAGTGTCAGGTATCAGCATGTGCTGGACCCTTTGGTATTTTAGGGGTTAGCAAGAATACAGCTAAATAAGCCACTTAGGGTTTTTGTGTCACCATGTATAAGTTAGCTAGTGGCATTCTTATGTAGTGATGATGGAAGAAGTTCTTAACCTGTAGGTCACCCAAAACATGGGACCTAGTCAATATGATCCTTTGTTTGCAAACTCGTTAGTTACACAACACAGCTCTATACCTGTTGAAAGACTACATCTAGGTAGATCAGTTAGCAGCATTCTTTAATTTACAGCTGAATATTATTTATTAACAATTGAAAAATAAATCTACAGAATAGTTTGGATCTCTGTGTTAAATTGGTACAGCCCTGCAATTCATATTAATATTCAGAAACATAGAAAAGCATAATTATTTGAAACCAATAAATGATCTCTATAGCACACCATAGTCCCCTATCAGAGTCCCACTCCAGCTGTTTTATTTCCCACCCTTATTCACACTGTGAACACACAGAGAACTTTTTTTTATTTTATTGTATCTTGCAGTTTAATTTTATTTACCTGTATCTAGTCACAATGCATGTACATTATACCAAACAATCACTATTCTTAATTATATATATTGTTTCATTTTTTACCACTAGATCATAAAAATTACAATATTTAGTGTTACCTTATAACCTTATAGACAGCATTTTTTTTAATGCATATAAAGATAGAGTTATCACTGTCTGATAAGTAATTAAATAGATTTTTTTAAATGGTTAAAACAAATAAATATTAATGAATTAATAATATAAAAACATTGTTTAATTTTATTCCTTAATAATATATATATATATATATATATATATATATATATATATATATATATACACAGTATATATATATATATACACACACACACACACACATATATATATATATATATATATATACACACACACACATATATATATATATATATATATTTTTTTTTTGGGTCGGGGGTTTGGGCATACTACTGCAATATTACCAAACAGCTAGGGTAAGTATATAGTAAAATAAATGTTTCCAGGTTCATTTAAACAATCCAGTGCTTTTAGTATGCTTTTAATCATTGCAGATTCATTTATAAAGTATTAAAACTGTGGGCAACTTATTCATTCTTCAACTGCACACAGCCACAGAGTAGTTCCCACCCATCTCCGGGACTTTACTGTCAATGAAGGCAAACTATGTCATTATATTAAATGGATTGATAAAAAAATAAATATATATATATATATATATATAAAAACTACTTTCTAGCACAAATCAGAAAAAAAGAAAGAAAATATGATTGTGAATGTTAATTCACCCCCCCCCCTTCCTATATTCCCCACACTATACATAATAATATCCAAACATAATATCTGATTGCATGTGAAACAAAAGTCAACTCACATAATTCATAGAAACAACAATACAAAATAAAATAAGGTCCTTGATTTTGTTTTTATTTTCTCTTTCTTACAGTCTTCAATCTATAAGAGGTTGTATTACTTTATCTTATTAACAGTTGGCCTATCCCTCCAGTCATAGAGCTCACAAAATCTAGCACCATGAATTCTCTCTAAATTATGCCATCCTAGCTCTCCTCTTAATTTTACGGTTTTCAACACAGATTTGCTTTCCTGTGGGAAGAAGATAAGAACCTAAGGATTTTAATTTAAGCTGTGGCCTTGTCTTATATTTTTTGCCGGGTGGAAAGTAAAACGCAATGCCGGTAGGTGTGTCAAGCATTAGATTCCTTTTTTGTCACTTAATAACAAAAGATTTATAATAAGTCACTAATATGCATGAGTTCGGTTCAACCGGGAAAAAATCCAGCTTGACCCTTCCCTGTCCTTTTCATACATTGTCATGTAAAAGAGATTTAAATTTCACAAAAAAAAAAAATGTTTATTGGCATTATTCTTGTTTATTTCATCTGAAAGCAGCAGGAAACACTGTTTTTAGCATTTATGATCAAAAGACGGTTTTGTTAGGTCTGCCATGCAATGGTTCAAAAGGCAATAATTAATTTTTCCCAGTACATTTGTTTGCATATTAACATAACATTTAAAGGGACTCTGTCACCCAGAAAGGAGTGCTTGGAAATGTAGGAGTTCACAAGTTCCATAAAGTAGCATGTTTTCAATAAGCCTTTTATGATCCCAATTAAAGTTACCATTTAATATAAAATTTACTCTGCGTAAGAAAAACAAAGAATGCCACAGACACTGATTTTCCACAGCTGATTACTGCATCTGAAACAGAGTTTCTACGTTGTTTCAGGCTGCTCTATAAAAATTAGCTGTTTATGGGTAAAAGATCTGCCTCAATTATATGGGACCTTGTGCGCAAACACTGGAAAATAATCTTTGGTCAGTGTTGCATATAGCAACTGGTCTAACTGCACTGGTAAAATAAGAACTGGAATCTGACTGGTTGCTAAGGCAACCATAGGATCATTCCTTTATTTCACTTCTTTTTTTTTTTTGATGATGAAACCAATGGATGGTATCTATAAAATGTTGCTCCTGTGTTCATTAACAATTAGACCCCTTTCACACTGAGCCGCCCATAGCGTCAGCGGTAAAACACTGTTATTTTTACCGCCGACACTATGGGCGGTATGGGTGCATTTTGCCCACTAGCGGGGCGCATTTAACCCCCGCTAGTGGCCGAGAAAGGGCCGAAGCAGCGTATTGCTGGCTGGGATAGCCGCGCTATCCCATTGATTTCAATGAGCAGCAGCGTTGGAGGAGCGGTATACACACCGCTCCCTCACCGCTCCAAAGATGCGGCTAGCAGGACCAGGACTTTTTTTACCGTCCTGCTAGCGCAATGCTCCAGTGTGAAAGCCCGAGGGCTTTCACACTGGAGACAATGAAGCAGCTTTTTAAGGGCAGATTGCAGGTGCTATTTTTAACGCTATAGTGCCTGCAATACGCTCCAGTGTGAAAGGGGTACTACAGTTTTTATTTATATCAGTTCTGCATTCATAATGTTTCAAGCTAAATTAAGTGGCAATCAAATATGAGGATAATTGCTACACATGAACCATACATGGCACAATGATTGTAGGTCTCTGCCAAGCAATGACTAATTCCTCAAACCTTGTTCTGCATTCTTAAGAGCACTGGGGGGGGGGGGGGTGATTTAATAAAACTGGAGAGTGCAAACTGCTGCTGGCTGGGAAAATTCCATCCAATGCATTCAACTCTCCATCCTCTGCATTAACCTATTACAGGTGGAAACAACAGCAACTGACTGTGAAATTTCCATGCAATGCTTTCAAATTCCGACCCAAGAAAGCTCACTCAGAGTATATTGAGTGCCTACAAATCTGACCATAATCAACTATATTAGGTAAGCATTCTCTAGGCACATTTACTACTATATATATATATATATACTGTATATATATGTATATATATATATATATATATATATATATATCCTCATGCTCTGCAATAATTTTCATCTTCCTGACCCACAAGAACTTCAGGTGGACATGAAAAGCACAAATTAATGCATCTCAATGCACAAAGACATGTGTCAATGCCCATCAATGCGTGTATGATGCGTGTTGCCATTTAATACAAAGTGTATTGCAACCTGCATTTCAAATGTGCGACAACGTACGTTAAGATGCACAACAATATACAATTTATGCAGTTCCATTTATTTCAGTGTAAAACTCATCAGGGGGAGAAACACACAGAAGTAAATACTTTATCATACATTAATACATTTATTTTAAAAATGTAAACAATGTAGATACCTTAATTTTACTTATCCGACTATAGCAAACCCCTGTTCAGCTGGTAAAGGAAGACTCAGCTCAAAAAGACAGTCAAGGCCTGTATACAAAGGCCAAATATCGGGACTGTGTGTTTGGCTGGCTTCTGTCGAAGAGGCATGACCAAAAAAAGGTTGCCGATTGGCACCCGTTTAGCCTTCTCTGCCTATGGCTGAGAGCGCTAACTGGTGTGTTCTGGCGGGGGACCTGTCAGAACACAACAGCTCAGCATTGGAGATTGCTGTACTAACATCAGATTTTTACTACAGTGACTCCTCCTGAACTCTTCAGTTTTTTTTTCACTCAGCACGCTGGGTTAAAACGAAAGAAACAAAAAAAACACAGTGTGTTCCAGTCTTTAGTTGTGCCACAGATAGGAGGAGCTCATCAGTCTTCTGCTTCTCCTTTTAATATCTTGTCACAGGCTGGGGGAGGGACAAGTCCCGTGAAGGATATTTAACTGCGGCAGGGTACAATCATGTTTCATGCTCTGCGAGACAGTGCTGTAGCGTGTGAAAGAGCCGTACTAATCTGGTTGATTACAAGGCAGTCAAAGGGTATAATGTACTGTTAGCTATGTAACCTTTAGTGCTTTTTTGGATCAAATAACAGTGCTGATGGAGGCCACTTTTTGTGAAAATGTAAAATTTCTACCAAAACAAAAAGTGTCTTCTGTAAGAGTGATAGTCAAGTCTTCATCAGTATTCAGCTGCATAGCAGGTTGCTAGCCTCAATGGACCTTGCAGCCAGGTTTAGCACACTTCTCTTGTGGAATTTATAAAAGGCTCTTGGGTGTATGCCAGCATTCTGAGACACAAAAGCTACCTGCAGGTCTTGGAAAAGTGAGGATATGCAGGTGAGTACTATTACCCCATCTATATACCACTTCCCACCTACCTATATAAAAAAAAACTAGAGTTCTTCTTTAAGTTTTTTATACAGAAAGTTATTGCAACACAGCAGGTTTTATTAGTGTTCTTGGTTATTTTTTAATTGAAAGACCCAAACTGTGCTTCCATGAACATCCAAGTAGTCAATGACAGCGTGTAGACAATCAATACTGGTGTGAATAATCAATGCCCCAAGCTGCCTTTATCAAAATAATCCTAAGGCACCATGAATGACATGGTTCAGAAAGGCCTTCCCCGTGACCTACTGTCAGCTACGTAGGTTTCTGATATATAAACAGAAGTAATTACTGAAGCAAGCTTAGTGTCCTTTGGCAAAATAGCTGCAAGCTCCCATCTCTGATGTGTTGCATAAAGCGAAGTAAAAACAGTTTATGATTTATTAACACATCTATTTTCCCCTATGTGTTTCTTTCGTTTTCAAGGCATTGCTCTGGAAATGCAATCCCCAGTGCATAACGGTCATAGCAAAGGCCTTACAACATGATTATTTACAAAGTCTCTTTGGTTAAAGGAAGACAAAGAGAATAAGCATCTTCAAAACAAAATGTTTGTTCTTCTTCCACATACTCCATAATTAATCCATTTTTTTCCTCTGTGGATTTCTTCAGCGGTTAATACTTGAGAGAGGGAGTCAGTTTAAAACAGTTACTGGATGGGAATTGAGAAATGTTGACATAAAGAGAAAGACCTCTGTTATGAAATCAAAAGGCTTCATATTGATGGAAAATGATTTCTGGAGTAACGCGACGGAATTCTTATCGCCTGAACCAATACGTGGAAACTATTTTGTATCTGGAACGCTGCCAACAGATATATGTTCTCCAAGAAGCAATAATATTGATCAACTGATTTTAAATGTCCTTGATTTCAGGATATATTGGTCATGATTTTCATAATGCTTACCACATTCATAACTACAAGCAACCCTGATCTAAGACGCCTAACATTGATAAAGGTGGCAATGCTAAAGTTTAATAATAATGTAATATCTTATCATACATTTTCTAATATTTATTTTAAATGACCCTTTAGTCACTTTAAACGTAAAAATAAAAACTCAAAGTATGCACCTAGTGGAGGCTTCATGAGTAGTCAAATACCTTGCAAGAAGCCCTGAAAACAGAGGAAGACATTCAGTAATATTCTGCTGTTGTTAAGTACTTGAGTCTTGCCTTCCATACTAAATAATTGGCCATTGAGTAAATTCATCATAGTTAAGGGTCAGTAGTAAAAATTGGAAATGTAAGGATGTGGGCTCAAGTTGATTGACAATTATATAACATAGTGGCTTTAGTTTTTTGGCTTTACAATATGTATGTGATATGTGAGTATGCATGTAGGTGCCTGCTTTAAATATCTTCTGCCTACATAGTACTTGTATTATGACCACTTTAAACCTACTGTAATTTATTAATATTTAGTTACATGGCAAGCTTGCCTACCGTATATACTCGAGTATAATCCAACCCGAGTATAAGCAGAGGTACCTAATTTTACCCCCAAAAACTGGGAAAATGTATTGACTCGAGTATAAGCCTAGGGTGAGAATGCAGCAGCTACTGTAAGCAGAAAAGAGGGTCAACAATGCCTATTTAAGCTCTAACGAGCAGGGCCCTCTGATCCCTCCTGTATTGAATTGTATTGTGACTGTACTGTCTTCCCTGTTGTAAAGCGCTGCGCAAACTGTTGGCGCTATATAAATCCTGTATAATAATAATAATAAAAATATTTGCACGCCTCACTGTGCCCATTTGCACGCCTCTTTGTGCCCATTTGCACAACTAACTGTGCCCAACCTCACTGTGCCCATTGCAACCCTAACTGTGCCCAACCTCACTGTGCCCATTGCCACCTCACTGTGCCCAAGTTCACTGTGCACAGCCTGTGCCCGAGTCAGAGTAACTGAAATTCTTGACAGGCTGCGGGCGTCCATTCATTGTTTAAAAGTCGCAGTCTCCTCCTGGTTCCGTAACAGGCATTTCCCAGCAGCCTATCACGGATATCTTCTCATCCTCAGACTCAGTTTCCCAGCAGACACTGTGTTCAATGTTCTGCCAATCACGGATGTCTTTTCATCCTCGGACAAGAGAACGTCCATGATAGACGGAACACTGAACACAGTGTCTGCTGGCAAACTGTCTATCACAGAAGGGTCCAGGGGAAAGCCACGACTTTTAAACAATGGACGCTCGCAGCCCTTCGGATACACTGACTGGAGTATAAGCCGAGGGGTGTATTTTCAGCCCTAAAAAAAGGGATTGATTATATACGGTAATTCTTTTATTAGCAGTACACAGACTTGTAGCTGCAAAGAACTTTGGTCATGGGGACAACACTGTAAACTTATAAGAGATTTATTACAATCAAATTAAAATCAATTTAAATTCAACCCAAGAAAAACTAACAAAAACTTCCCTGTCAGTCTAACTGTTCACCCACCATAAAAAGATACTAAAAGAACCCATGATTGGGTTCTGCCATTCTGGAAATCTTGTGAAGGTTGTTTACATTGCCAGGATGTATACTAAAGGGAAAGATCACCTAAATTCTGATCCATTGACAACCTAAGCTTAGAGAAATCAGGACGGCCAGCTAGATCAAAGAAGGATGTGGAGGGCATCACTCGAGTGTTGGACCAGGTAAATAGGGTTATTTATTTTTTTAAATAATAGGTGCAGCAGGAGCATTTAAAAGAAAAATAATATAAAAATAACTCTGCTTCAAGGCACTAGGTAGAAAGGCAAGGGCTGCTGTTTCATCTCCTTTCATCTCTCCATTACCTGTTGGACTACTTCTGCAAAGTGACTGTTTTCTTGTAAATGGGTATGCTGAAAAATTGCAGCCATTGGCAAATGGCTTTACTTCGTCTGCATATATCAAGGACCCGAGGACAGCCATGCACAGCTTGACAAATGTATGAACAAGATGAAGATGAATAAGACAGGGGTCTTATTGCCTTCTTTTTATTGTCATGACCTCACAGGATGTAATAAACTGAAGCTTCCATTTTAGCTCGACAATGAATTGCCTATATTTAGCATGTTCAGCTACAGGAGAAAAAGGTCAAACTTACTTCTTAGAAGAAGGGCAAACAAAGGCAGCTAATTCATGTGTTGCATACTTATGGGAATAGAAGCAGCGGGTACTGACCACATATACAAATATACTCCATTGTTCTATTATCCATAGGAGGGCCCTTGACTCCTCAACTCTGACATCCATGTCACATACTAATTTTTGTTTAATTGGGACAAAAGACATTGTGTTTCTCCACTGTGACCCCTATTCTATACTCTCTTGGATGGTTATTAAATATTCAGTATATCATTAGGTGATTTATATCTATTCCCTCTTCTTTTGTGTGCATTTAACACATCTTGTCCAGTGGATGGAACTAGTTTGTTGAACTGCTGCAGGCTTGTGTCTAGGAAAAAGACATTGAGTTCAACACTGAAAACACCATTGAGTAAGACCATGAATGGCCTTTTGATACAAGAAGGTAAATTATGTGTTGTAGAACATTTAACTTACACAAAATGAATACCCTTGTGTTAATAAATAATTTTTCTTATTTACTTTTCCTTCCCTCTACTACAAAAAACACTCATCCAATACACTGCTGTATCCTCTACAAATGTTGATACAGTTAATTCTGTTATTATGTTTGTTTGTAAAAAAAAAAAAAAAAAAAAAAACTACTGGCAAATTTGAAGTGATAATAAAGTTGTCGTTTTTCTAAAATAACAAACATGTCATACTTACCTGCTCTGTGCAAAGGTTTTGCAGCAGAGCAGTCCCTATCCTCCTCCTCTGGGGTCTACCGCCAGTGCTCTTGGCTTCTCCTGGTTTCTAGTACCCCCCAGCAAGCAGGTACTCGTGGGGTCTTGCTCCCAAGCCACATTGTGTGCATCTACACACAGTGCGGCTCCCCCCTCCAACTCCCTCATCACTGGATTTGACTGACAGCATCATGAACCAATGGCTCCCACTGCCCCCACGGAGTCCAGTGAGGAGGGAGAGATAGTGCAGCTCCGTTGGACCGAAATTGGATTTGGGTATTTAGGGGAGCTGCACCTAAAACATTTTTACCTCAATGCAGACAAAAAAACATTGCACTTAACAACCACTTTAAATTGTTTAAGAAAAGTGAATCTCAGCACTAGTTTTGTGTTGGGCAAGGGCCACAGACTTGAACAAAAAGTTTAGTGTTCCTTCAGTGCCAATTTACGTTTGTACACAAGAATTATTGCATGTTATGTAATGCGTTAATGTGTGTTGCATTAACAGGGTTTAAAGGAATTTTTTTCTTTCTTTACCTTAGTGCAGTCCTCCTTCACTTACCTCATCCTTAGATTTTGCTTTTAAATGTCCTTATTTCTTCTGAGAAATGCTCACTTCCTGTTCTTCTGTCTGTAACTCCACACCGTAATGCGAGGCTTTCTCCCTGGTGTGGAGAAAGCCTCTTGAGGGGGGAGGGGGCGAGCAGGCAAGACAGGACACTCTCTACTTTGCAGATAGAGAAAGGATCTGTGTGTTAGTGGACATCCTGACACTCCTGCTTGCCCCCTCCCCCCTCAAGAGGCTTTCTCCACACCAGGGAGAAAGCCTCTCATTACGGTGTGTAGTTACAGACAGAAGAACAGGAAGTGAGGATTTCTCAGAAGAAATAAGGACATTTAAAAGCAAAATCAAAGGATGAGGTAAGTGAAGGAGGACTGCACTAAGGTAAATGAAGCTATTTAGGGGAAAAAAATCCTTTACAACCCCATTAATACAGTCTGTTGAAATCAATGGACTGCCAAATGGGGACCAAAACAATCAGATGTGCTATAGAATTTCCAACACAACACAATGCAACGCACTATAATGCATTGAGGTGACATTGAAAATGAACGTCTCAGCAACACATGTAACGTGTGTTGCTTAGCATTACCCCTTATGAGAGATGCATCATGTTAGCCTGTTAAAGCAGAACTTCCCTCTCACAACCAGCAATGACTATTTTAATCCTTATGCCGCTAGCATTAGTAAATAGATAAGAAAGTATGTTTTTTTTACATTTCTTCAGTTACTTCCTGGTTTTCATGTCAAGGCAAATGTCATCATACATACATACCAGTAGTCTTCAGGAGAGGAGGGAGGGTTCTCAGCTCAACCTATGCCTGAGCTAATGGTATATGGATTCCAGGAAGTAAATGATACATGAATCATCTGCCCTTACTCAAGATGGCCACTGCCAAAAATGCCAGTTTTTTTTTTTGTGATTTCTCATCAAAATAAAGCATGGAAACACGGATGGATGGGGAGATTGTTTTTAATATTAAAAATAAATTAAAAGGCATTTTTTTGGTTTGTGGTGCTCAGATGAAGTTCGGTTTGATTTCTTAAGGACATGAGAACAAACCTCACAACATCACATCACCTTTACTTGGTGTACAGTTTAAATACAATTTTGAGCCCAAACATCTTTTTTGCCAACACACTTTGAACACTCCACACGCCATGTTAACTGAGTTGAATTCACTATGAGTTCTGGCAAAACGGCAACCATAAAATTCTGCCTGACAGCCACTGCTATGGAAAATAGCATGACTATAATCATTGGCTGATGCTAAGCAAATCAAATATCTAAAAAAATGTATTGGTGCTGATTTATAATACAAACTAGGATAAATCAAAGTGGAGATGTTGCCTTTAGCAACAAGATACCACGCTTCCTTTCTGTTGTGCAGTGCCGAGAATGTGGAAATCAGTCTATTAGCTTGAAGACATAAGGCTTTTCCAAACTTCCTTTTTCTTCACCCCCCCTGTTCTTATCTTGCCGCTTGCCAGTATGATCAAAGGCCTGGGAAAGGTCAGGCATTTCTGCTCTGCAGATACTTTTGTTACATGAATAAAGAATCTCGTAACTCCCATCCCACAAACATCTTCTCACATCTACCACTGCACAGCCAGGCAGGCCTTTGGACACACAAGATTTCAATGTTTTGCTATCTAGCCATGGTGTAGATTAGTCAGTAAGCTGGATGACTGATGCCTTTGTCAGTTTGTGTGTTTCTTAAATGAGAAACAAAAATGTTAAAATGAGTTTTCATAAGTATTACGTAATTTTTACACATGACGTTCAAGCTTGTACATCAATGTAGCATAGCATATGCATCATTATTATGAACCAAAGAACTGACATTAAAGCGGGGGTTCACCCAAAAAAAATGTTTTAACATTACATTCAGGAGAGTTGTTATAATGACAATCGGCTCTTTTTTTTTTTTAATCCTTGCCGTACATACCGTTTTGGATGTATATGTTCACCGCGGCTTCTGGGTATAATCTTCGGTACTGGGCGTTACTAGTTGATTGACAGGCTTCCAAGTTGTCGAAAGAAGCCAGACTGCAAGTCGGCTCTATACGGCGCCTGCGCACCGACGTTCGGCTTTAATTGCCAACTCGTGACACGCTGTATGCGCCTGTCGGAAGCCTGTCAATCACCTAGTAATGCCCAGTTCTGAAGATTATACCCGGAAGCCGTGGTGAACATATACATCTAAAACGGTATGTATGGCAAGGATTTAAAAAAAAAAAACAGCCGATTGTCATTATAACAGTTGGCCTGAATGTAATGTTAAACATTTTTTTTTTTGGTTGAACCCCCCCTTTAATCATTACTAGTAAGCAACATTTGGACTGGGACTAAAATGCTTCCCTGTAATAGAAAGCATATTTGAACAATTTTGTTTCATTAGGAAGAAACTACAGTGATTATGAAAAATCTATTCCAGCCAATCAACTTTCTCCAGGAAGCAACAACCAGGGTTAAGGGGTGCCCACAAACAAATGTTTCCCAGGACCAAACATACAAAGCAGGATCAGAAACATAATGGGGGTTATTTACAAGAGGCAAATCCACTTTGAACTACAAGTGCAAACTACACTTCAAAATGCCCTGGAAGTGCAGTCGCTGTAGAGCCAAGGAAGACATGCAAGGATAATACATTTTAGCTTGCACATGATTGGATGATAAAATCAGCAGAGCTTCCCCTCATTTCAGATCTACCCGATAGATTTACACGACTGCACTTCCAAATGCTCTTTCAGTGCAATTGCACATGTACTTTGCACTTGCAGTTTGCACTTGTATTTGCCTGTCGTAAATAACCCCAATTATCTGTCTGTGGGCATGTTTAGCTGCTGATCCAACCTTTAACATGGAGATAAGAGGTCAAATGGTCAAATGGTCAAATCAGAAGACTCACAAATGTGTTGCTTTTTAGATTCTTGTGAATATCTACATATAGATTTATCAGATCTACAGAGAATCATGCAGTTAAGGAAACCGGAAAATTATTCCAGACTTCATGGTTCTGTGCAGACTGGGCAATTGTTTATGTGTTTTCAAGCAAATCAAAAAATGTGCAATGCATAAATACAGTGGAGTTGATTTACTAAAGGCAAATACACTGTGCACTTTTCAAGGTGCAGTTGCTCTCTGCGAGAGCAGTTGCTCCACAACAAATGGTAAATGAGCAGAAGCTCTGCTGACTTCCATCATTCAACCATGTGCAAGCAAAAATGCATTTGTTTTTATTTTCCTTGCACATGATTGTGTAGTTTTGCAAAGCTTTACCTCATTTACTAAGCTCTGGAGCAACTGCACTTGCAGAGTGTAACTGCTCTTTGCAAAGTGCACAGTCTAGTTGCCTTTAGTAAATCAACCCCACAGGTTCACCTAGGTTTCAAACCAGGGGAGGGCTGGGCCAGGGGGCAGGGTGGCAATTGCCTCCCAGGCCACCCCAAATTATGTTCAAAATGGCCGGCAGCCGCTGCCCACTACCAATTTCTTCTTTATTCTGGTCTAGGAAGTTGGGCTGGGGGCACGGCCAAGGCGACCGACCACTAGCTGTTGCATTCCGGGAGTTGTAGTCCGTGCTCAAGCTCCAAGTGGGTGGAAAACAGAGCAGCACGGAAGAAACTACAACTCCCAGATTCTTGAAAGCAAACAGAGGCAGGGCGTGCCAGGGAGTCGGGACGTGGCGTGCAAGGACCTGCTGAGCTGAGATCACTGGAGGTGAGAGACCCTAACACCCCTAGCTGACCCTCCATCTCCCCCCATACCCCCCCTTGTAACCTTCCCCAGTGATCAGGCTGCATTGATGGGCACTGGTGAGGCTGCATTGAAAAACCAGGTGGGCCATGGATGGTGAGCTGATTCGGCGGTTCAATAGGCCGCTTGACTGGACTTGCCCCCCATGCGTAAGGCTGCCAGCCCTCCCCTGTTTCAAACAGAAGTCCAAAATCTACTTTAAGTCCACAATAATACCAAAATAAATGTGTACAGTTAGTATAAGAGATCTCTTGGTATGTTAGATTGTTTCCAAATAGAACATGTGTTTCTCTTAAACGAGAAGTACAGCCAAAGCTCATTTGGCTGTACTACTCCTATGGATCACAGGAGTGCAGTTCATTTTGCACACCTGTTACCCGCTTTCAGCAGATATCGTACTGAAGTCCGTTGTCAGCTGATGTCACAAAAACGGTCCAGGCTGGGGCAAGATCGTGACAATGAAATTGAGATCCACCCCCATGCCTGGACCGGCACCCAGCTCAGCCTCTCAACAAGCTGCTGAGAGCCTGAGCTGGCTGCTCCCACCCCGTCCACAGCCTCAAGCTACAGTGATGATGGGGGGGGGGGGGCAGAGCAAACAGTGGTAACTGACAGTTACCAGCTCTCTGCTCAAATAGGACTGAGATCTGAGTGATTGACGGTGCTTGATCGCTCAGTTCTCAGTCTTAGGCGCCATACACACCAGGAGACATGTCCGTTGAAAACGCTCCACGGACCGTTTTCATCGGACATATCTCCAGCAGGATTTTGGTCCGGCGGTGTGTACACACCATCGGACAAAAATCCCCTTGGACAGAGAACGCGGTGACGTGGTGGTGACGTTGACGGCACCACATCACCAAACCAGGAAATAAAATGCTTCCACGCATGCGTCAAATCCATTCGGCGCATGCGGGGGGTTTCTGTCCGCTGGTTAGTCGTACTAACCAGCGGACATGTCCGACGGACATGTTTCCAGCGGACAAGTTTAAAAGCATGTTTTAAAACTTTTGTCTGCTGGAAACCTGTCCGCTAGGCCGTACACATGATCGAATCTGTCCACTGAAACTGGTCTGCGGACCGGTTTCAGCGGACATGTTTGATCGTGTGTACGCGGCTTTAGAGATGGCAGGGGACAGATGCAGCATCAGACCAGCGCTTTATCCAACTAGGTAGGTTTGATTTAAAAAAAAAACTCCCCATACTTCTCTTTTACCTTCAGCAGAAAAGACTGTCAATGCATGCATTAATCATTTTCCGACAGTGGCGAACAGGCCTCTGCTAACCTAGATCACCAACTCACCAAGATTCACCATGACTGTACTAGATCTGTTAATATTACCATCTGGACACCATGTGATGCGACAGCCTCCAAAAGAACATTGAACGATTGCCAACATTTTCAAACACGCTGGAAAAACTAGGAGTATGATTTTGAAAAGCAAGTGAGTACTCATTGTTGCTTGGGAACTAATATTTACATGGCCCAATCGACACAGGTGATGTTCAAATCCCTTGCAGTGTTTGCAAACATCATGGGCAGGTACATTGGATTTCTTGTTCCCCAAAATGTGGTTAGTCATCACCCATAATTAACAGATTAGACACTGTTTCATGTGTTCTGTAAACTCTACATAACATGATATTACTATATAAACACAAGGAAAATGGTTCAAATTTGTAAGATATTTGCTGCCTCTAGTAAGTGTCAGCAATGTACTGAAATCTTATACTCAACCATCAAATGTTTTTATTAAAATCTTTCCTCAGGTTATTTCTGTGTCTAACTCCAAAGTTTAAATGTACTGGGAATGAAAAAAAATCACACATACAATGTACAAAAAATAAATAACATTTTTTATGAGATGCATTTCAAAGAATCTAGGCTACTCCATAATAGTGTTGACATTAGATGCACAATACGACTACCTAGGAACACAATGCATTGTTAATGCGGAGAACAAAAATCACTTGTCAGTTATGTTTCTATTACTATCAAACTTGACTTCAGTAAAAGTTTCATGCCTTCAGTAGTTTAGATCACAATTCCTATGTGATTATATTTGAGAAGTGTGAAAAAGGGATAGGAGGGAGAAAAAAAAAAGAGAAGTTTACTAAAGCCAAAGCTTCGGGCAGCCCTGAAGCAGATTGTAGCCTTGCTGAAATGAGTTGGCAAGCCTGAATTTTTTTGATGAGATAAAAATTCATTGATGTTGGCTCATATAAGGTCCACTTCAGCAGTTCTAGTTGCTCCATGTACCCTTGGCATGTCTGTTCCTTTCCCCTCACTGCTTTAGCATAACTTTATTTTTCTCTTTTATCTCCAGATAACTGCTCCCAGGGACCGGAGGGATTGATTTTTTGTTTTGACTTATATTGTTTGAAGATCTGTAACTCAAAGCAGCTCTCACGCCTCTGATGTCTCTGCCTGTACATCATAAAAGGTAAATGCAGCCCTGTGTACTAAACTCCTCATCGATGCATCCTCGCGCTCCCGCTGTTACTATTTTATTTCATTTTTAGTTCATTTATTTATTTTGCTATTTTCCTTTCTTAGTTGAGCATTGATTCCAATAACCTTAGTGTAGAGTGCTTTATTACCTTTCTGAGAAAGCAAGACTAAAGTCTTAAGAAAGGTTTAGTTGTCTACATTTATAAGTATGGGGAATAAATATTTAATGATGGACAAATATACAGTGATAGTTAAACCAACACTAAAAAAAATGGCAATGTGTTAAAAAAAAAATCTTTTTCATTTTAACTAAGCTATAGAGGCAATAGCTAGCTTTGCCTAAATGGCATTTGAATCCAGAAAATAGAGAAGTATAGACAAGGCTCATTCCATTCTGAAATAGAAAAGTGTTCATATCATAAAAGATGAAGATTTAAAGGGTCCCTAAAGGAAAAAAATAAATTGGGCTGAAATGACTGTTTACAGGGTATAGAGACATAAAAGTTAACTGATTCCTTTTAAAAATTATTAAAAATAGATAAAAATCAATCATATAATCAACCTACAGTTCTAGTTTTGTTTTTTCTGTTATTTTCTGTCTCTCTGATGTACAGAGCCAGAAAGCCAATAGAGGGCAGTGATGGTTTGTCTAAAACTCCTCAGCCCAATCTAGTTTCAGTTTACACACAGAAATCACACCTCCTTGATTAGTGACCACAGTGAGTAAGCTCCCAGCACTGTGGTTATAAGGAAACAGACAACCAGGAAGTGTGGAGATCAGAGCAGAATTACAGCAACATCAAAGCAAAAACGAACAATGAGGACATGAAAACAGCACTGCAGTAAGGTAAAGGAAGCTATTTAGCTTAAAAAAATGTTTTCCTTTAGTGACCCTTTAACCACCTTTGCAAATCAAGGTCAGACCCCGATATAAATATATATATATATATGTATATATATATATATATATATATATATATATATATATACATATATATATATATATATATATATATATATATAAATATACACACATACACACTATATTACCAAAAGTATTGTGCTTCCTGCATATACAGTGGGGATCGAAACTTTAGGCACCCCAGGTAAAAATTTGTATTATTGTGCATAACGAAGCCAAGGAAAGATGGAAAAATCTCCAAAAGGCATCAAATTACAGATTAGACATTCTTATATGTCAAAAAAAGTAAGATTTTATTTCCATCATTTACACTTTCAAGATTACAGAAAACAAAAAAAATGGCATCTGCAAAAGTTTGGGCACCCTGCAGAATTTATAGCATGCACTGCCCCCTTTGCAAAGCTGAGACCTGCCAGTGTCATGGATTGTTCTCAATCATCATCTGGGAAGACCAATGTCAATCTTAGGCCGCGTACACACGATCAAATTTGTCCGCTGAAACTGGTCCGACGGACCAGTTCAGTGGACAAATCCAATCGTGTGTATGGGCTAGCGGACATGTCTGACCGGCGGACAAATTTTAAAGCATGCTTTAAAATTTGTCCGCTGGCGACATGTAGAACATATAGACAAGCCTGATGCATTTTGGAAACAAGTTCTGTGGACTGATGAGGTTAAAATAGGACTTGTTGGCTGGAATGAGCAAAGGTACGTTTGGAGAAGAAAGGGCACAGAATTTAACTAAAAGAACCTCTGTCTAACTGTTAAGAATGGGGGTGGATCAATCATGCTTTGTGGTTGTATTTCAGCCAGTGGCACAGGGAACATTTCACGAGTAGAAGGAAAAATGGATTCAATAAAATGTCAGCAAATTTTGGATGGTAACTTGATGCCATCTGTGAAAAAGCTGAAGTTAAAGAGAGGATGGCTTCTACAAATGGATAATGATCCTAAACACACCTCAAAATCCACGGGGGGATTATATCAAGAGGCGTAAACTGAAGGTTTTGCCATGGCCTTCACAATCTCCTGACCTCAACATAATTGAAAATCTATGGCTAGACCTTAAAAGAGCAGTGCGTGACAGACAGCCCAGAAATCTCAAAGAACTGGAAGACTTTTGTAAGGAAGAATGGGCAAAGATACCTCAAACAAGAATTGAAAGACTCTTGGCTGGCTACAAAAAGCATTTACAAGCTGTGATACTTGCCAAAAGGGGCTGTACAAGATATTAACTCTGCAGGGTGCCCAAACTTTTGCAGACGCCATTTTTTGGTTTTCTGTAATTTTGAAAGTGTAAATGTTGGAAATAAAATCTAACTTTTTTTTTACATATTATAAGAATGTCTAATCTGTAATTTGATGCATTTTGGAGATTTTTCCATCTTTCCTTGGCTTCGTTATGCACATTAATACAAATTTTTACCGGGGTGCCCAAACTTTGGATCCGCACTGTACACCCACATGAACTTTAATGGCATTTCAATCTCAGTCCGTAGGGTTCAATATTGAGTTGGCCCACCCTTTGCAGCTATAACCGCTTCAACTCTTCTGGGAAGGCTACTCACAAGGTTTAGGGAGTGTGTCTATGAGAAAGTTTAACTATTCTTCCAGAAGTGCATTTGTGAGGTCAGGCACTAATGTTGGACGAGATGTTGGCTTGCAGTCTCCACTCTAATTCATTGCAAAGGTGTTCTATCGGGTTGAGGTCGGGACTGCAGGCCACTCAAGTTCCTCCACCCCAAACTTGCGCATCCATGTCTTTATGGACCTTGATTTGTGCACCGGTCCAAATCATTTGGTGGAGGGGGATTACGATGTGGGGCTGTTATTCAAGGGTTGGGCTTGGCTCCTTAATTATAGTGAAGAGAACTCATGTGCTGGAGCTGCAGTACAAGGATCCCCCTTGACTCAGAGCACTACAGGTTTGTGCTAAAACAGTGTTGTAGCACAGGCATTATATTGATTATACAAAGCATTGAGTTTCAAAGAAAAGAAAATATGTTGGGTTAAAAATAAAGATAAATTCACTGTAGCTTTATTTACATTACTTTCTAAGAATATGTCCAATGATGTGCATGCTACTGGGTTCTGTACTAATCTTCGCTGCAGGGATGCCCTATCCTCTTCCTGCCGCTGAACTTCCGGCGCTGTGGGGGACAGGGTAGACCTGCATTGAAGATTTCTACAAAATCCAGCAGCCTGAACATCATGGGACATACTTCATCACAGGTAAGTTATGTAACTAATACTACAGAGAAAAACACTTTTTTTTTTTTTTAAACTTTACTAGTATTACTAAAAAAAAAATTGTATTATGGTTTTTATTATGGTCATCGTTTTTTACTGGAACTGTAAAGACACTTATTTTATCTTAAAGCGGTATTTCACCCTAAACATAAGATCTCCCATGCGATCCAGCATACTGGCGTCAGCGCCAGTATGCTGGGTTTTTTTTTTTTTAATAGCACACTTACTGTATTATTGTGGAATTCCTTTTCTGTCCCCCGTGGTGGACGGCGCCAGTATAGCGCGTCACATCTTCCTAAAATACCCGATATGGACTCGGGTAATCTCGGCGAAAATGCGGCGCCTGCGCACAGACCTAGGAGCTGACTGCGCAGGCGCCGTGAGTCCTACGGCTATGGCGCGTCACGCCCTCCGAAATAGGACTCAGAGAAATACGGCGCCTGCGCAGTCAGCTCCTAGGTCTGTGCGCAGGCGCCGCATTTTCGCCGAGATTACCCGAGTCCATATCGGGTATTTTAGGAAGATGTGACGCGCTATACTACAGCCGTCCACCGCGGGGGACAAAAAAGGAATTCCACAATAATACAGTAAGTGTGCTATTAAAAAAAAAAAAAACCAGCATACTGGCGCTGACGCCAGTATGCTGGATCGCATGGGAGATCTTATATTTAGGGTGAACCTCCGCTTTAAGTAAAGCCACCCGACATCCCAGGATTCTTAAGAAAAAAGTTCTATCTCTACCTGATCATGTGTCAGCTCCGCATGTAATGATAGCAGGAAACATCAGTCATGGCTCCAGCTTAATGACCACCTTTGTTAAACGTGTTCGTGCTTTGGCCTGCACATCTACTTACTGGAGACAAACATGCCACAACAAAGCAATACCGAGTACATCTAGACATTGCCAACCTAATAAGCTTCTAAAGCCTGTTTTCCTAATTGGCCATTCCCTAGAGGGATAAAGGAGTAAATTGGCACTTTTTGCTACAATTGGCTAGTAAGGATTTCCTACTTGTAATTTTTATGGTTGCAAAGACAAGATACATACTGCATTATAATATGACAAGCATGACCAGGATTTCAGTGACAAGATATGTGTCATTAATATAATATACTGTATATCGAGGGGATAAAGTTTTCTTATCTTTCAAAAATACAAACTGACTGCCAAAGAGTTTTAAACTAGATGGATTTCCATTCCATGCAGCAGATCTGTAAAAGCAGTACGGGTAAATAAAATATTCTACTTTGTGCAAAGGGATTAAAAAAAAAAACTTTGGCTGATTTAAAACGTTTTAAAACAATATATTGTTGGACAATGGCTTGTATTTCAAGTATAACATGAGGTAAAACTTTTTTAGATAAAGTGGAGAGGGGTTAGAACACCTGTCAGGTTCTTATTTCTGTGTGTGCCCCAATTAGGAAGATTCACCATCTTTGTTTGTACTTTTTACTGTTATCACTAGTGAAAATCAAAGAACATTTTTAAAAATTGGATTCACCAGAACAGGTGATATCTTCAAAAGGATGACAACCATGGATTCTCTTCCTTTGGAGGGATTTTCTTTCATTTTCTGTTCTGGTTTGGAGACAGGAAGTGAAGGGAAATCTCCACAAATAGACACACATGGCAAAAAAAAAGGCCCCCCCCTTTCTACGTCCAAAATGAAAAAATTAAGTTTTAATTCTAGTTCTACTTTAACTAATTATCTGCCAGTTTTTGACCAATTACTTCTCCAGGAATTAAGAATATAACTGAGGCTCCGAGAACAGGGGGTGTGATTTCCAAAACCTATGAAAACGTGTGCTACCTATATTAACACAACTGGCACACCTCCTGAATTCAAGATGGCGGCGCAGGAACCTATTGAAGACTTTGGGTGCTAGGAAGACAGTGCTGGACCTCATGGACTGAAAAGTATGTGTCTTAGTTTAATTCTGAGAAAAGTTATTTTTTAAGGTGAAGCTGCATTTGCTCATCCAATCACGTACAAGAAATAATCCTGTTTTTCTCATATACCTTGCACATGGTTGACTGTTCAAAGTGAACAAAGCTTCATGTTTTTGTTTTTTTACTGAGCTAAGTGAACATTCACTTTGCTAATTGAACAGTCTTGACTTCTTTTGTAAATCAACCTCCTTTATTAAATCTTTCTAAATGTGCAATAGACATACATTTACTCAACTCATAATCAAATACAAACCCACTTTCAATGTTATCTAAGTTGGCATTCACTTTTTACATGGTAGTGCATCGGGGTCTATTGTATTCATTCCCTCAAGTTGCCCAGCTTGTGAAAATACGGTTACATATGCAAGCATTATCTCTCAATTGTAACCTCATTTTCTGCTCGGCTGGACAGCATGACCATGATTTGTCATTGTGTCTCCCCAATCCCCCCCCCCCCCTCACACCCGCCTGCACATCACTCATGGGCCTATTATTGTCATCAGAATGTGGTGTGTCAGCAGCAGGCCTCTGCTCCCCATCTCCACACAGTCACTCAGGTAACAAACCCATAATCTCATCCTGGTTCCATGATGGTTGAATTACACTTAATTGTTCCTGCACAGTGATTGATTTCTGCCTGAATAGAGACCTCTGCCTTTTTTCAATGCAAGCGAACGGCAGCCAAGTCTCCCCCATCTAGGAGGAGGCAGCAGCCTTTGAAGAGATCAAAGCCAAGGCCGCAAGCAGTTGTGCGCCCTGGGAATACGGAAAGCCTTTATGCTCTCACAACCCCATTTCAGCATCATGTTGGACTGCAGCTGTATTACATTCTGCCAGGGCTCTCTGTGTTTTCAGTACTCGATCTGACATCACCCATAGCTGTTTTCTCTAAATGGAAAAAATATAGAGCTGAAAATAACTCTTTTTCACAGCTTTTTAGCTCTACCATTTAAAATCTGAGCTGTAAGGACAGCATATATCTCTAAGTGCATGAGAAACGTAGAAATAGGCATTAGCTGATCCTTGCACAGTTGTGGCCAATGTCTGGGTATTTGCAGACTGCCAGAGACGTCCCTTGCTGACCATTCTCAGGGGAACTGCCAATCAGCCACGTTACATATTTTTTACAGATTGCTATTGTTTTCCCCAAGATAAACTGGCGCCAGGGATGTCTTCTTGCTCTGCCTCCTCCATAGGCATAAACAAACATGCTCTTTGGATGCCAGCATACATGTTTATGAAAAGTCTTTCAGAAGAAATGTTTTTTAGTGGTCTAATTATGTCAAAATGACTTACTGCATAGCTTAAAGAGACCCTGCCACAATTTTTATTTTTTTATTTCTGTAACCATCAAAAGAAGGCAGTATTTATTCATCTATGAGTAGTCATCCCTGAAAGACCACGGAAAAACAAACACTTCCGGGAGCATTGATCTCCTGGGTCCCCTGCAGCTTTCACTGGTACCTCCTTCTGACACATCACTGCAGGAGAGAATGGTGACATAAGGTGAGAGGGTGGAACCAGTTAGAGCTGCGGGGGACCCACTATATTGACGTTAGCAGATTTCAAGGTACAAAAACTTGAGAACAGAGCAGTGTTTGGCAGGTAGCATGGGTACTAGGAAAGATTAGTATTTATTATTTTATAGGTAACATCAGTTTCAACGATACTTTTTGTGATAGCGTCTCTTTAAATCCTACTCGATGAGCCTGTTATACCAACTTTGCCACGTTCCAATGTATTTCCGTCATCCATCATAGCTGCTGAAAAATACCCAGTGCTTCTGAGTATGTGAGAGCACCATACAAACTATGCCACATGACACCATACAAACTGTGCCACATGACACCATACAAACTGTGCCACATGACACCATACAAACTGTGCCACATGACACCATACAAACTGTGCCACATGACACCATACAACATGGGGCCACATGACAGAGTTAGTGACATCGCTGACCCTGTGTAAGCTCTAATGCCACCTGACACAGATGCCTTCTTTATCTCACAGTGTGTAGCAGGCCAAGCAGCTTGCCTCAGTGAAGTTGGTCAGTCAGCCTCGCTAACGCTCATATCATGCCCGCTCCCAATCTGTCTTTCCTAAACTGTGCTTTTTATCACCCATGATCTATGACATTCCCATATACCAGACATCCAGAAATACTGACTCTCCTTCCACCCCACCTCCAATACTGCTCACTATGCAATCTGTGACTCCCCTCTATCCCCTCATACAGGGCACCCAGCAATCTGTGACTCCTCCCCTTCATACCCTTTACCCATATGGGATAACATGCAATCTGCGGTTCTCCTCCAACCTTCCCCAATACTGTACATACTGCAATTCATGACGCCCCCTTCACCCCACCATACTGGACATTCTGCAATCTCAGATTCGTCCCTTACGCTTTGCCCCCTTACCAGGCATTCTTCAATCTGTGGCTTCCCTCTTTCCTCCCATTTTTGACACAGTACAACCTACAGCTCCCTCTAATGCCGCATACACACAATCTGATTTTCTGCTGGAAAAGCCTTGAATGTTTTTTCGGGCAGAATTCCGCTCACACAGTCACACAAAAGTTCGACAGTCAAGAACGTGGTGACGTACAACACTACGACAAGCGGAGAAAATTAAGTTCAATGCTTCCTAGCATGTATCGGATTTGCTACAGAAATCAAATTTTTCGATAGGAATTTTTTCCGTCTGAAAATTTGAGAACCAGTTCTCAATCATTTGTTGACGGAAATTCCAACAGCAAAAGTCTGATGGAGCATTCACACGGTCGGAATTTACGTTCAAAAGCTCACATCGGACTTTTGCTGATGAAATTTCCGATCGTGTGTATGGGGCATTAGACTCACATATTAGACCTCATTTAATCTATGAATATTTTAACAAATCACACCTGATTTTGATAAAGCACATAAGGCAGGCTCCTACAGCCTCAACCCCCCCCCCCCCCATACTCACATTGATCAAACACACGCACTGGTGCACACAGAATCTGGTGCAGCTGTGCATAGTAACCAATCAGCTTCTAACTTTAGCTTGTTCAATTAAGCTTTGACAATAAGCCCTGGTTCAACTGGGCTGGAAGCTGATTGCTGTCGCACGATTTCACTATGCACAGATTTAAGAGACTGCACCAAATTCTGTGCACACCAGTTTTAGTAAATCCTCCCTATGTGTTTATGTGAGTTTAAAAAAATGCAGAGTCTTTTGTTCACAAATTATGAAAAGCAAGGATGATGTATGATGCAGTGCAGAAGCATTTAAAACATATAAAAGCCTAAAATGCAAAAATGTAAAACCATACACGTAGTTTAATGTGTTCATGATTAATTTCAATAGACCTGCTCAACAGGTAAAATGCTACACGTCTTGTATATTTAAATGCACCAAGCTGCAGCAAATAGAGAAAAAATAGCCACATAGAAACAGATAGTATTTCTACTTTTCTGCAGTTAAATGCATGCATTTTAGTGCAAGAAAGCAGACAAGTGTGAACAGGCTCTAGAGCAAACACTGAGTGGATAAACATGTCTAGCTATCTTTCTCTATAGCCTCAGATCTATACAGCCTCAGCCAAAGATCTAACACATGCCTTCAGGACAGTAACATCCTGTATAGCAGTTGTTTTGGCCAGCATCAAGTTTGGTTGGTTCTGCACACAAATGGTAATGTGATATCTGCGGCACCTTTCTTCCACAAACATGCTACAAGGAAGTGTGAGAAAAAATAAAAAGCGACAAAAAAGATGTTTACAGAAAACATAAAAGAAGATACTCCCCTTACGTATCAAATATCAATACACGCGTTATAGCGTGAAAACTAGAAAATGGTTCCAGGAACCATAACCAGGGCTTTTTTTCAGGGGGAACTTGGGGGAACTCAGTTCCACCACCTCTGGCTCAGACCCTTTGGTGCCTGCTCACCACAACCACTTGTAAACACAGAAGTCTGGTTTCTGTGTTTACAAGTGACAGCTCTTACACTGTGTGTAACCCTCCTGAACTCTGAACTCTGTATGTAATGCAATCCTGCTATTTAATGCCCCATTAAGACCCTTCTACTGTTTTTGAAATCTGAACGGGGTTGTGGTTGAGTTCCTGCACCTATTTTCTGAGAAAAAAAGCTCTGACCATAACAACTACAAATAAAATGTGTGAATATGAAACAACAATGATAATAAACTTTGAATGGTTTAGTTAAAACAGCTGGATAAGAATATTATGCAATTTTGCTTACTGCCATTACCTCATATAAATGAATATTTGTATATATATCTATATCAATCTATCTATCTATCTATCTATCTATCTATCTATCTATCTATCTATCTATCTATCTATCTATCTATCTATCTATCTATCTATATATACACACACACACACACACACACACACACACACTATATTAACAAAAGTATTGGGACGCATGCCTTTATACAAACATGAACTTTAATGGCTTTCCAGTCTTAGTCCGTAGGGGTCAATTGTGAGTTGGCCCACCCTTTGCAGCTAGAACAGCTCCCACTCTTCTGGGAAGGCTGTCCACAAGGTGTAGAAGTCCTGACCTCAACCTGATAGAACACCTTTGGGATGAACTAGAGCGGAAACTATGAGCCAGGCCTTCTCATCCACATCAGGGCATGACCTCACAAATTTGCCCCTTTTCTGTGCGCTGTTGTGAAATTGATATACCTTTAAATGCATCCACATGCCCACACATGCCAAAAGATATGTGGAAATGTAGAATTTGGGTTATTGTATGATGCTACTATAGTTTATAGGCCATAGTTTGGTAAACCAGGGAAGAAAGTTTAGCCATACAAGCTTTTATTTATGTGTTAGGTGTGATCTGTCAAGTTTCAAAGATTTTGGAAACTGGACTGAAAATTGTTTTCCTGTCCTAGCCCCCCGCTTCTCATTTTTAATGTGCCATGTCCTTTTGCTTAGGGCCCCAGGGAGGTGAGGATCGGCACTGAGTACAGGCACCGTTTGTTTGGCTGTACTTCTCCTGTAAATCACAGGAATGCAGGTCGTTCTGCACTCCTGTGACCAATTTTCAGCAGACAGTGGGCTGAAGCCCATTGTTGGCTGACATCACAGAGACGGTCCAGGCTTGGGCAAGATTGCGACAATGGAGTCAGGATCCGCCCACATGCCTGAATTGTAACCTGGCTCAGGCTCTCAGCGATCCACTGAAAAAAGGACATTTAAAAGCAAAATTGCTATGCCACCCCAGGAGAGGACGTTCGGGGCCACTCTGTGAAGAAACGAACTGCACAGTGGACTTGTTTTTTTTTTTAAACTGAACCTTTAGTACTACTTTAAGTCCTTGTCTCAAATAATAATGTACCAATTTAAAAAGTGAAAGCCAGCAACTGGAAACACCTCACCTATACAGTAACCACAATGCAGTTCCGTCCTCATAAACAACCTTCAAAACAAACCAGTTTTCTGAGAATGACTTTTTATTCCATAAAATAAAATAAATTGTTAGTTGTCACACTGTACTGTGTAATTCATTTAATCAACAGTATCTGATACCTGCCCACAATATAATGCTGCAATTAAATCATGTTCCAAATGTTATAGGACAGATTTAATTATATAAATCTATAAATTATTCCATATATCATGGAAAAAACGTATTTATAAGTGCAATAAGTAATGACTGTGTGCATGGTTCAGTAAACCAATGCAATGGGTTAGATTTATTTCTGCAGTGGTTTACAGCAAACATACTGTATAAAGGTTGATGCACTTTGCACTGCATGAAGCCCTATCAATAAATGTATATTATTTGCTCTTTTTCGGTTTGTTAAAAGTGCAATTAAAAACTCTTTTGGAATATACATTCTATCAGTGCAAAAAATACCCATTGATCCTTGTCAGAATTCAGTGAGCTGATAACGTCTTGTACATTTTACCTGTGCTGCACTGAAATCTCAAGCAGTATTATCAGAACTTCTGAGTTCACCTCTGTGAACTACAAAAATCCTCACACTTATGTTATGAAGATGCATAGAGTGCAAGACATTCTGTAATCAGAAGCTGGCAACCTATGATGACAATGCTGCTCCTTATTAGATGCAGTAATGGAAGTGAGGATTGTCACCCAAGGCTAGGAAGTAGGGAGTTAAGAAAACTGAAAAAATAAAATTATACAGCCACAATATCTAAGGACTGGTAATCTTGAATATATGCAGTATGTAGGGATCCCCTGCCCTCGACTGTCAACTGCTAGTACCACACTGTAATGTAAAATTATGTAAGCCACTTCCTGACTTGGAGGTTGTTGGGAAAAGATCCTGGAATGAGGAAGTGGAGAAAGAGAGAAGGTCTCAGCCACGTGCCATGTCCATGCTTCTAATACCAGATCAGAAAAGAAGATTATTGCCAGATAACTAGGACTGCATTTCAGACTGGTTGGGTCTCCAATACAAAAACAGATGCTGCATCATCCCCTCCTGCAATGGGACTTGGCTTCAACATTCATCTGAAGGTATGCATATATACCCAGGTATATATACACCGGGTTAGGTATATGTGCACAATTCCACTAGGACTCCTATTAGGGCCTTTGCTGATAATATCTGTTTGTACATTGACATTGATATTTTTTTTTCTACTGGTGTGCATCTATATGCTGATATGATGGTTGTAGTAGCTATTCTACTCCCAATTGCTTAGGATACTGGTTAATTTCCAAGGAAGGGAACCCCCTCTACCCACAGAGGCCCTGCCTAGGTAGAGGTACTGCCAACTTTATTATCAATCCCATTCTTCCACTTAGTGAAAGCTCTGATTCTCTTATTTACCTACAGGTTTAGCACAATATCCCTTTTGGGGAAGGCCATTTCTCAAAAAGAGCGCCACATATATGATCCTTTCATAAATTTGTACATTTATATAGTTTAAAAATATTTGATCAAAGGAGGAGTCCAGCCAAAGCTCATTTGGCTATACTTCTCCTATGGATCACAGGAGTGCAATTTATTTTGCACTCCTGTGACCCCTTTTCAGCAGAGAGCGGGCTGAAGTCTGCTCTCTACTGACGTCACCAATTTCAGTCCAGGCACCGTGTCATCACAACAATAAAGTCGGAATCTGACGCTGAGAGCCTGAGATGGCTGCACCCTCCCCCTCCACAGCCCAGGTCTCCAATGAGCGAGGAGGGGGCAGAGCAGAGAGCTGTGACTGACAGTCTACAGTTCTCTGCTCATGGAACTCTAAAAACTGAGCGATCAGTGGTGTTTGATCACTTGGTTCTCAGTGTAGATGCACCGGGGGACAGATGCAGCATCGGACCAATGCTGCATCCACCTAGGTAAGTATGAATCTCAAAAGAAAATCCTTTACTTCTCTTTTAACTGCTTGCCGACCGCCCGCCGTCATATTACTGCGGGACGGTGGCACTGCTGGACGAGAGCACGTAGCTCTACGTCCTATCTTTTTCGGCCACTAGGGGGCGCATGCGCCGCCGGGCACGCGCGCTCGTTTGTTACAGAGCGGGGAACGGGAGGTATGTGTGTAAACACATTCCTCTCGTTCCTGTCAGCGGGGGAAACGCTGATCCTCCGTTCATACAATGTATGAACGGAAGATCAGTGATTCCCCCTAGTGAGTCCACCCCCCCCCATACAGTTAGAACACACTAGGAACATACTTAACCCCTTCCCCACCCCCTAGTGTTAACCCCTTCACTGCCAATGGCATTTTTATAGTAATCCAATGCATTTTTATAGCATTGATCGCTATAAAAATGCCAATGGTCCTAAAAATGTGTCAGAAGTGTCCGATGTGTCCGCCAAAATATCGCAGTACCGAAAAAAAAACGCTGATCGCCGCCATTACTAGTAAAAAAAAAAATATTAATAAAAATGCCATAAAACTACCCCCTTTTTTGTAAACGCTATAAATTTTGCGCAAACCAATCAATAAACGCTAATTGCGATTTTTTTTTACGAAAAATATGTAGAAGAATACGTATCGGCCTAAACTGAGGAAAAAAAAAGTTTTTTTTATATCTTTTTTGGGGATATTTATTATAGCAAAATGTAAAAAATATTGCATTTTTTTCAAAATAGTCGCTCTATTTTTGTTTATAGCGCAAAAAATAAAAACCGCATAGATGATCAAATACCACCAAAACAAAGCTCTATTTGTGGGAAAAAAAGGACGGCAATTTTGTTTGGGAGCCACGTCGCACGATCGCACAATTGTCAGTTAAAGCGACGCAGTGCCGAATCACAAAAAGTGCTCTGGTCTTTGGACAGCAATATGGTCCGGGGCTAAAGTGGTTAAGTTACATCTTCTGAAACCTCTTTTAAAGAGCCAGTCCATAGCAGAATGAGACTCGTTAAAATTCAAGTAAGGAAACTCAAAGGTGTAACTGCAACTGGAAATAGTTTGAGGGATTTAATGGCAATCTGAGTTTTTATATTCTCAATAAGGGGCCCATGTTCTTCAAAAATTTTACATATTCTGGAGCTACATGAAGAAATAAATCTTTATTACTGCTAATTTCATATTTTTCTTACACATAAAACATTCTCTTAAGCTTTCTTGGCCTCGTAGGATAAATGTACCTTCTATCATGTAACCATCAGTAAAAACACAAAATGCTTATTTACCAAGAAACCATTCTACAGACTTCAGTGAGGCCCGATGACAGTGACAGAGTAGAAAGTATTGCTTAGCCCTGTGTGCCAACAGCTGCAAAAACATTGTGACTACTCAATCTGTCGTCCACTCACTTCTGGTAATGGTGAGGTCCTTGTTTAAGAATGCCTTTCCTTCTTTAGACAACTATCATTTATTGAACAGTGTGTGTCTTTCTAGAACATCAATTGCTTACATCTCTCTATGGATTACCTCTATTTCTAGGCAATGCAGATACATCATAGTTGACATTGAAATTGACAAAAAAAAACATGTGCATAGTGCCATGTGCAGCACTGGACTATAAATCTGCTTCATTGCTCTGCTCCAACTCTTTGAACAAACCACAATAAGCTACATATGTTTGTCCACAGACTTTAGAGGATGATAAGAAATGTAGGTGCAAAATGACCATTCCAAAGGCAGAATGTCCTGGGAATGGTCACATATCAGGACTGACTATGATTGTGTGGAGGAACAATAGCAATGGGGGCAGGTCTTATAATCTGTCAGGCTTGGAGACAATCATAGATGACTTTGGGAGCCATCAAAATAAATGAGACTGGGCAAAGATGACTGGCAACTGCCATCTAAAGTCTATGGAAACCTTAACATTATATTCAGACCAATTTTGCCAATGAGCTCAGAGAAGGGGAGAGATCTGAATTTTTCACCATTCATGTTATATTTCTTGCATGGGATGTGTTTGTACAGTTTATAGAAAAACACATTTGTATAAAATCTCTCCACAATAACCGCTCACTAGATAAAATAAGAATCATGGTCAAAGGTTTATGTATGCATCGAATATTAGGACCTTAGAAAAAATGTCATCTTACCACCAAAAGAATGCCATGTTTTCGCCCATGTTCTATCTACAGTACAAACCATTGGGTTTTATATAGTAGGTACTAGGTACTCGGTGCAAAGTCCAGTATCTCACAGCAGCCAATGAGAACCATGTTTCATTAACAGGACTATACAGAATTTCTCAATCTGTGATTGGTTGCTGTGGATTCTGATGCTATATTGCCACTTGTGCATGAATATCCTAGAACTCTCTGTTGACGATTTTGGAATTTGTAGTTCTGCCTGGATTGTTAATGTTTATACATTTGCCTAGTCTAGACACTTTTGCGCTTACAGCAACTTGACCAGACACATTGTTCTTTTCAGAACTTAGTACACATTCCATTTCCCTGTCCGTTTCTTCTAATGTCTCAAATTTGCCGCTACTTTGACAAAGTAATCTGAAATTTCATGCTCCAATTTTACAGCTAATATATATGCAAGTAAAATGTAAAAAGGAATTAACCAGTACACATGTGCTAAAGACCTCTGTCTATTTTTATTACTCACATGAGCTGAATTTAGCATAAATTTGGTGTAGTGTATTCTGTCTGCAGTCAGACAAAGGCAGTACAAAGAACAGTAGCATGGACAGTATGTATAAGTATGGTTTAAGTCTGGTATACGAAAAACGCACAGCTGTTGGGTTTGTGTTTTAAAAAACATTCGAAAAATAATATAAAAATATATTATTATTTAGGTATATATTATATTCTGAAAAACAATATAAAAATGTACCACCCTACAGCCAAGCACTTGTAGTTGGTATATAGCAACAGTGATAAGCAATCCAGACCAGGAAAAACATAATATGAAAAACAAGAAGTGGTTAATGGAATGCTTTTTAAAAACTATGCTTTATGAGGCTACATATATATGGACTTGCACAACCTCCTATAAAAATAACTCCCCTGTGGGATATTAGAAATGTGCCAATGTTGTCTCCCACCCATAGGACATGCACCCATACCAGTCTAAATGCTAGTGCAGTGTGATGCACATACTAAGACATGAAGCGGAAGTATGGCTCAGCCTCAGTCTCTTCATCTCCTAAAATGCCATTCTGGACTCAATAGCAAAAAGTGCAGTCACAGAGTGTATTGGGCGTTCTAAATTTCAAGAAACAATCATTGCATTTAACATCCAGCATTTACAGCACATGCAATGTGAAGCAGGACCAGATAAAGCATCAAACAGCACCGACAGTTTGCGCAAACATATTTGTAAGCCAGTATCAGTAGATAACCGTAGTCTAAACATGCAGGAATGAGAAACAAAGATGAGTGGTAGCCAAACATTGGCTCATAGACCATTATAAAGTCACTTATGCCTCGTACCCACAGTCAGACTTTTGACTGTGCAAAAGTCTGCCGTGAGCCAGTCGGAAAGTCCGGCGGACAGAAAGAGAACAGGTTCTCTATCTAAAGGTCTGTCGGACTTCAGACATAAAAAGTCAGATGGAGGCTACACATGGCCGGACTTTCCAAGAAAAAAAGTTCGTCTGACTTTTCTCGGATTGGCCTTATAGCCAGGATTTACAGAGGCTAGCCGTGGGCATACCACTGTGTTTGACCAGCATTAAACTGTAATATTTTTAGGTAGTAAAAGCTACTATTTGAAGAGATGCCGAAGAGATATTGTCTGTGGGCTTTATCAGTTTGGGTGTGGTACAAAATACAAAAAAACCCACAGAAAATAATATTACAGCTGCTTTATAGCAGTTTGCGGTTAAGGCTGATCATTGTATAACAACATTGAATAGAACTGAACTGCTGTAAAGTCATGAAATGTGTGGGGGCCTCTTAAAAATGTACCAGACTCACTAATAGATCAAGTATGTGGAAAAGGTGAATCTTTCTTTAGGCAAAACAAGTAAATGCTACTACTACATAACATGTCAGACATGTGTTCTGTCTGTCTCCTGTGTAGCAATGTTCTAAAGACATCAAAAGAAGTATTTTACATAGTTTTGACAGTTTCATTTTAAACTGTTGAGTAGGGTTCATGGTTTTGAGTTGACAAGATCTAAATTAAGATGCTTGAGCAAATTATATTATTTAAAGCCAGTTGGTGATTTTCAAGAGTGCAATGCCACCAATCACAATAGTTCAGAGCTACTAAGCCATGCTAGTTGCAATCAAAACTCCTTTCTTAAAGAAACAAATTCATTTTTATACATGAATAGGGATTAGCTTCAGGTCAAGGTCAATCATGAGTTCAACCCAAACAAAAGCAATATGTAGTTTACCAAATGGTCAAAGTAAATGAAAAGCTTGTCCAGTTTGCACAACTGTCCGGACCCTTAGTTAAGATAAGTGGCCTCCAGATATCCAGCCCTTCCCCTCATGTGAATGAGTAAGGCGTACACAGTGCTCCTTGTTACTCATTCACCAATTTTTATTTTGCATTTGTACATGTCCCTTTGGCAGTGCCTAGCTATCCATGCACTTTTTTTTTATTACCAAAGGCTTGCAAACTGGCCTTGAAAAATGCCAGAAAAAAAAATGATAGGCTTGATAAAGTTTGGCTCCCATAGATGTCAATGGGCGTCAGAAACCTTCCTCAGCATTTGTGGATTTCAGACTGGATTTACGAATCCTCTAAGGGACTGCAAAATTAGCTGACAAGGACATTATAATGAATGTCCCTGCATTCCCTCATGACTCAAATTTACTTTACAGTGGTGGCCAGAATGCCTCTCTTAGAGCCACCTAAAAAGATCACCAAGTGATATTGGCTCTGGAACCATGCAGGCATCATTACATAATAGGTTAATCAGCCGCTGTTCAAACAATCCCTATTAACCTCTGTAGAAATTCTGTCGTTCTGCAGAACATTGGTTGATCTAGATCAGGGATCTCTAAACTATGGGCCTCCAGGCTGTTGCTTAACTACCCGTGTCCCATAAGGCATTGTAATACTCTAATATTCACAGACATGACTAGGTATGATGGGAATTGTAGTTTCTAAACAACTAAAGGACCATAGTTTGGAGACCCCTGATCTAGATGGTCTGATCTAGATGGTCTATACAGGCTGGTCTAAATAGACCTAGATGATCTAGAGACCTATACATCTAGATGGCCTATAATGCCTGATCTAGATGGTTTCTACAAGAGAGGAGTAGGAGGAGAGTGATCCTTCTCTGCGTTATTGAGCTGTCTTATTCAGCTGTGTAACCTGTGTTACCTGGTGTGTATGTGCGTGTTTCTCTACTCCAAAACTTTATATAGAAAAATATTTAGAAAATACTATACATTTGAGGAAAGAGTACAAAGACAAGGGTATGGAGGGTTGAGCAAACATAAGGCGATTTAAAACCGATTTGAAAACAAACAAAAAGACAAGACAATGGCTAGCCATAGATAGGCAGATATATCCCCAAAAACAACATGCATGGAGACATCTGTCCATTGTCTGAAGCTCCAGAACCAGACATTGTTTCTATGGACACTTTCTAGATGGAGGGAATCAATGCATGCACATTTTCCTTACCTCCTATCTTTGGAGAAGGAAAAGACCTGTTAGATTCTCCCCCCAAAAAACTCTGTAAATGAGAAATAAGCACTTCTGATGTCCCGCATAGCCTGGTATAGCCTCATTTGTGTTAAAATCTCATTTATGCCTGAGCATTGTATTTTACCTGTAATTTCAGATGCTTATGGCCAGCCTAATTCTCATTTTAGTCAAGCATATTCAGAATTGACTTGTTAAACCTAATACGACTAACTGAGTAAATATATTTTGACACATTTATGTGTGCAATAAAGTAATAATGCTTGGATTCTATTTAAAGCCCATAAATGACCAATCCAGAACTAATGATGGTGATGCATACTTATGGGCTGGAAGTTTCGTAACTCTGCTTGAAATCTGGATCTTATTATTTTGCATTATCCAATGGTATCTGGTGGAAATAACTTGTTTCAGAAATACATTTTATACAAATATACTCAGGTTACTTTTTGCTTCCGTCTCTGCTAATTGTACTGCTGTATTGCACTATTTTGATGTATATGGTGGTTTTTAATCCAGTTTGTAGTAACAGTGTTTTCATTACAAGCTATCGCAGTAGGCAGCTACTTTTAGAAAGTCCGAAAAAAATGACCATCCCTAAATTAACTCACAGTGGTTATCCAATGAGCAATATAACGGCAAATATTGTCTAATCTTGGACTAGACATAGGCAATGGTCTATGAATAAGTGTATACCTGATCAATGTTTCATATCTGAAAAAGATAAGAGACTACTTGAAATATTTTATTATTCATCAAACTGTCTGGCCTATGTTTTTTTTTTATATTCAAAGAATGTTGGGAGAACTAAGGCACTGATTTCCGTTTATATATTAGCAGAAAGCTAGGTTCACATCTACACACTTTCCCTGTGGCTGCATTTGCACAAGTACAGCAACTAAGGTGAAAATGTCCCTTAACCTTTACCAAAATCGCAGCCGCATGGAAACCGCATGGTGCTATGTGTTTCTGTGCCCGGCAAAACATGCTATGGTTTCCAATGTGTGTGTGTGTGTGTGTGTGTGTGTGGGGGGGGGGGCATTAAGAATTAATGACACTCCAAGAGGTCTCCTAAACAGCAGCACATTTTTGCTGCAGGTGTGGGAACATTTACACACAGTCCCGCACCTGCATAGATTTGAACCTAGGCTAATAGGGGACATGTATCAAGGCAACTAGCCCAAATCAGGCTGCCTATCAGTTCACAGGCTAGGCAACAGTAGCTCATAGCTGTCCCATCCTGACCATTAAGGAAGCAGATCCAGGTTTTAAGTGTTATCATTTTGCTGATGAGAACGGTCTGATGGACTGTTTTCATCCGTCCAAACCGATCGTGTGTGGGCGCCATCAGTTATTTAACCATCGTTTTAAAAAAAAGCCAACTTGTTTTAAATTTAACTGATGGATACCTAACCGATAACAAAAAATCGATCGTTTGTAGGCACAACCATCGGTTAAAAATCCATGCATGCTCAGAATCAAGTCGACGCATGCTTGGAAGCATTGAACTTCATTTTTTTCAGCACGTCGTTGTGTTTTACGTCACCGCGTTCTGACACGATCGTTTTTTTAACCAATTAGCATACATACGCTCGAGTTTCTCGTCGGAAACCAGTCCACAACTCGACGAGCCAAATTTGACTCCCGTCGAGAAAATAGAGAACCTGCTCTCTTTTTGGCTCGACGAGTTTCTCGACGGTTTTCTCTGCGAAAAGTGTACACACGACCGGTTTTCTCGGCAGAATACGTCTCCCATCAAGTTTCTTGATGGATTCTGCTGAGAAAACCGGTCGTGTGTACGGGGCTTAACATTCTTAACAGAGAGCACTAGATGTTATATTATTACTTTTAGGATCTCTCACCATCTATATATGGACGCATGTGGAATTAGGCTCTGGAGGACTCCCTTGCCACTACTAAGAGCAGTATTGTGGTGATGCTGGTGTTCATCTCTTTGATGCCATTAAGGCCTCTTATATTTGGAGGTTATAATAAAGCTTAGCAGCCTCACAAGCACGATATATTGTGCTAGAGGATGTTTACACCAGGTCACTGATAAGAAGTAGTGGTTTCATGTGCACTACTGTTTTGGAAATTAAACTTTTTATTTCACTATATGATCACATTTTCATGCAGATTTTGGGCATTAAGGAGCACGCAGTAATGTACCGCAACTGAACTCAAAAGTCCTAAGGAGGCCTACATATAACCAAAGCTTAATGTAAAGCTGGCCATTACATTTTGTCAGATTCCTCCTAAATTGACCAGATCTGTTCTGTGGGTTGCCCTGGTGGAGTCAGGCAGGAAAATCTCAGTTGAACACTGCCTGCATCCAATCTGATGCGGGCACTGTTCTGGTATTCTGACAGCTGCAGGTTTTGGCTGGCAGAATACAATACCTGGTACTGCAGATTTATCCATCTACGCCATTTAGCGTTGATGGGGGATTCAAGTGATTTCTCTTGTTCCACCAGCAAGACTGAACGAGCGAAATCTTAACATGTATGGCCAGCTTTAAAGTATTTAGAATTCCAGACATTGGACAAGTATGTAATGACCATGAGTAACTTTACCAGATTTATGCTTACTGTAAATCTATTCCCCGTGAATTTTAACCTTTGGGAAAACTTCCACAGCCATACTGTATCTTTCATTTGTCTACATTCATGAGCTGATAAAAAAATATCATTGATTATTATTTAGATATAAATCACAGAACAGCTTTATTTTGCAACAAAATCGATTTCTGTAAGTCTTTGCCTTCATACGCAGAAATTCGAGGAATCACTACTACAAAAACACCCAACTATGTCATAAATACAGTGGTTTCTTCAAGAAGCGTAGCTCCTCAGTAACATTCTTGTTTGACTTGATTAAAGCTAGACGCCATTTCAAAGTATTTAAAGGTGCCATGGGGAATGATGTACATACTAATTATATCCCCAGGTAATTTCACATGTCAGCACCTACACAAAACAGACACAGGAAGACCTTCAGATACCTCATTTCAAAACAAAAAGGCTATCATTTGTGTGCTTATTCCATTACTGGGTAAACGGTCACAGCATAGAATGTAAACCATGAAAAAAAAAATGTTTCCCCTCACTGTATGTTCACCACAGATATAAAAGACATTGACAGTTGAAGTAAAGTAACCAAAAGACCCTGTAGCCCTACAGCTTACAGCTAAGGCTGTGGTTTAGCAGTCAGTTTTCCGGTGCTAAGCACATAATCATACTCTAAATAATAAAGTGTACTACTATTTTAGACAAACTATCCTAAAAGAACCTTCAGGAAACATGCTGTGACCACTTTTCAGTTATGGGCCCCAATGAAGGGAAGGGTTTGAGTTGTCGCTCATGAAAAGCTAGTTTAAAAAAGTACATATAGACTGTGTAGCACACACCAACGTAAACCCTGCAAATCTGTAATACCTTTCCTTACTGTTGTTCTCACGCATTATCAAAATAAATTTCCTAAAATTTCCAACCAAACTGAAACTTTTGTGAATGCACATATTATACACTGTCCTATTTCTGCTCACAAGCACCAAAACTTAGGGGACAGTCATTGCTTGGTATTTGTATGTTTTCATTTAACAGCAAGTTACACCTCTCTCCTATGAAGTTTTACATGCATTGTGGCAAAATACCTCTGAGATCATTTACTGTATATAACCCAAAATAAGAGTCAGGGTTTTGGCCTATGCAGTCAATAAACCTAGGTCAATAAACCTAGCATAGTTCCAGGGCCAATATCACTTTTTTAAAGCCATAAATACCAATAACCTTTTTAGCTTTCTGTAAGGAAGGCATTATGACCACCATTGTAAAAGGGGCATTTTCCCCACTGACCACAAAAGTAAGGAGCATTCTTCCTACTGATCACCAATGTAGTGGACATTTTTCCCTTTGACCCCTAAGTGAATTGGATTTAGTAGGGGTTCATAAAGACCTGAAAATTATTTTAAGGGTTCCCCCGGGGGAAAAAGGTTGAGAAAGGCTGCAATAAGTAAACAATCCTTATGCCTCGTACACACGATCAGTTTTCCTGATGGGAAAACTGTAAGGAGAGCTTTTGGGCCAGGGATCCTGGCCATTTGTATGTTCCTCGCAGTTTTTTCAATGCGAAAACTACCTAAAAACCGCCAAACAAAAAAAGAGAACTTTTGCCTGGCGGTTTTTGGCAGTTTTCCTATGGGAAAAAATGCGATGGAGCATACACATGGCCACATGATTCCTAGCTAAAGCTCCATCGCAGTCTTCCTGTTGGGAAAACCGGCTATGTGTAGGAGAAATACTGAAGTAATACTGAAGTAGGTTCTCGGCTTTCCTCCCGGGATTTCTGACGGAAATCCTGCACGTGTGTATGGGCATCAGAGCCCAAATCCTCCTTTCGTACACCCACAATGCAAGGGTTAACTTCTCCTCTAGGAGATGATAAAAAGCACTTTTACTTACCTGAACCTCAGCTCCCATGGCAAACACCCATCCTCTATGCTTCGACAATGGACTGTTCCTCTTCAGCCTCATGTCCAATGCAGGGCTACAACATATTTGGAGATCACCACAGTGATCTTACCTTGAAGTGGGAGTCAGTACCTGTCAAAATCAGGTACACCCCCCCCCACCCCCAAGAAAGTTCCAAATGTGGCAGTGGAGGTGGGGAGAAGGTGCGAACAAGTGGAGCTTCTCCTTTTGGTTGGAGCTTCGCTTTAACTTTAAAAAATGGCTACAATGTGATTGTCTACCATGGAATACTGCATATAACACATTACCAATATTCTTTTCACTGCCTACTTTAATGAGGCGGCAGGTCTCAAAAAAAATTATATAAATCACTGAGATATACAAAGGTATAGCTCATGATGTCTCAGAGAGTGGCTAAATATGAAATATTTATAGGTATCAGAAAAGTTGTTCTGTGAATAACTAACTGAAAGCTGTTATGAAGGCTTTGGAAAAAAAATGTAATTTTTTTCGAATACCATTAACAAATAATTTATTATGAATGCACGTCATGTTTGATTTAATGTTATTTAAAAGCCTTTTGGCCGCACCATTTTTGTTTTGTCTGAGATGGTAATTAATCAAGAAAATATTTGAAGGATCCACAGTTTTATGGTGTTTAGAAAGTATCCTTCACGGCAGTGAGTCATGGTTTCCCCACAGACAGAGGCCAGCTGGGAAACATCCCTTGTAACTGAGTATCTCACTGTGCTGAACAGTGGCAAAACTACAAAGGTGACTGTATTTAGTTAGTGAGCAGAAGGGATAGAGACTGAAGCATGTGCAGGCCATACATGTTTAGATTTCTTTCACTTAGTCTATGGGCTGAATGAAAACCATCTAGCAGATCCCTCCATCCATGCTTATAGTGTGGATGGGCAAACCGTCCACCTCCTCCCCTCCACGCTAATGTATTTTGACATCCAACGCCGCTGACTGTCTGAATACCCAAACAGGGCCTGCATCTAATTGGATGCAGGTGCTTTTTGGCCAATAATTTGCCAACAAGCTCTCTGACTAAAGTTGAACAAGCAACCAACTTTTGCCAAACTGAGCGGTTCCAACAAGGTCAAAAATGGCTTCAATTGTGGCCATGAAAATGGTGCAGTGTATGGCCAGCTATACAGAGATCTTTCATTAATATCTTTAGTATACATTTCATTTATTTGTCAAATTAATATTTACCAAAACAGTAGAGGTGGTTGGTTCACTTAGCAAAGTTAATGTTCATGTTGAAATAGTAATGAATAGCAAATAAGGTGAAGTTTTGCTCCCTATATAAAACCAAATCATATACAGGGGGAATATAAAATAACTAAAAGGATATTGTTAAAAATGATTGGTTGAATAACATGAAAGCAGCTTTATCTTATTTACCAAGTTCAATGAACATTCATTGTGCTTAATGAACAGTCTCTATGTTTTTAGTAAATCAACCCAAATGTACAGTATAACATTATGCTATTTTAGGTAGTACTTTAACCAGAGGGGACCATAGTTTACTGGCCCAGGGGAGAATAACCCAGCTCTTTATGATAACAGGAAATTGGTGGAAAAATATATAGATAGATATTCTTGGTTCCAGCTGTTTCCTCCTCCAGGAGATTCATGGTTGCGACAGTTTCCTCTTCTGAAAAACTGTAGTGACATTGATAAAATGATTGTTTGTATCACAGGGGACTATTGATCAAAGGTTTATAAACAGTAAATGCTATGGGGCCTTCAGCACTATATTGCCAAAGCATGTGCAGTACTAAGGCACCCTCAATCTTCTCATTGCCCCTTTTCATTCGTCCCGGCAATGCCGGGCCTCCTTCTGGTATCTGCATATCATAATTTACCTACATATTGTATAGAGATGTGCAATGTATTCCCTGATACCCCTATGGTAACTGTGCACAACTAATATGAACAGCCATACATAGAACTTGCACGCAGCTGATTCTAACTTGCTCTCATCGATAAAAGATATGTACAAGAAAATATTGCACTAAAAGCTGTGTACACCCGTGTGTATCATTGTGCTTGTTTCTACTAATGGGGGTTACATCTCCCCTGCCACCAATCAGCATTAAAGATCCCTATTAAGGACTTGTTATATTGACTGATTTCTGCTAAATCGGACAAAATTCCATCAAATCCACTGATTCATGAGGCACTCTGATGGGGACAAGTAATGGAAGGGGGCACTCTAATGGGGACAGTTAATGTAAGGAGAACTCTGATGGGGACAATTGATGTAAGCCGGACTCTAATGAGAACAGTTTCTTTTTATTTTTTTATTTTTATTTTTATTTTTTATTTTTATCTTTGATATAAGGAGAACTCTGATAGGGACAATTGATGTAAGGGAGCATTCTGATGGGACAGTTGATAAATGTGGGCACTCTGATGTGGACAGTTTATCTAAAGGGGACTCTAATGGGGACAGCTGATGTAAGGGTCACCCTGATGGGAACAATAGATGTAATGGGGGGCTCTGATGGTTACAGTTGAGTGAACGAGGAACACTAGTTACCTGCATCTCTGTCACATTGGTGACATTATGCTCCCTGACTTTTATAATGCACAACCAGATCAGATAGGCTAGATCCAGCCCTGATTACCCTGCTTAACAAAGGCTCTTTACACATAGTATGAGGAGGGTAGAAAATGATCAGCCCAACATGGAATAGATCAGTTGCAGTCAGGGCCGGCCTTAGGTGTTCAGGCGCCCTGTGCAAGCTAATCCTGTGGTGCCCCCCCCCCCCACATCTTCACCCCTCACCCCCTGGTCACCTAAACATAAACAAAGAGGCTTTCTTGGGCCCATCTATCCTCTGCCAGGATCCTGGGAGCGACAATGAGGAGGTAGAGGTGAGGCAAGATTCAGCGGCCCCCTAGGTGGCAGTGCGTCCTAGGCAGCTGCCTTCCTAATCTGCCTAGTGGTAGCGCCGTCCCCTGCTACCACTCACATTCTGCGAGCTGTGATGGCCGCACGGCACCCCTGTTGCCCATGGCGCCCTGTGCGGCTGCACAGCTCACACACCCCAAAGGCCGGCCCTGGTCGCAGTCACCCTTTGGGTATTCAGGCAGCCATAAGTGCCATAGCTTTCTAAATGCAAAGCTGGCAGTGGAGATTTCTACATCTGAGCTGTGTATGACGGCCTTAATCCTGTCCTGAAAGTTGGAATTTCATTAGTAGCTGTGGGGAATATCAGAACATATTGACAAGACCCTTATGCCTTATACACACGATCGGAATTTCCGATGGAAAAAGTCTGACTTTTTCCATTGGATATTCCGATTGTTTGTAGCCCCGTCTGAGTTTTTTCATCTGAAATTCTGATGAGTTCCATCGAAGTTTAGATATAGAACATGTTCTATTTTTCTCCAATGAAATTTTGTCGGAATTCCGATGAGATTTGGCCGGGCAAAAGCCTGTTCGTGTGTACGCGGCATCAGTTTCTAACTATGGTAAACTGAATACTTTATTGGTTGTTATGGTTTTTGCTTTATATACTACTATTATCCTTTCTGCTGATGCTCAGTATGTGTTCCATTGCACAAGAAAATACTAAAATGAAATCTCATATTGGGTTTTATATGTAATTGTAGTTCTTTTTTTTCTATATATATAGCAGTTATCAAAATATTACCTGGTTATCCTGCCATAAATGTTCTGGTTCAGGCACTTTGTGTTATAGAGTGACAACTGTCTCCTAATTGTGCTCCTGCATTGTCACCCTCTCACATCCACCCCTGATAAAGACTACAAGCAGCTATACCAATAAACATTGCACAAGCATGTTCCACTTTTGTCACTATCAGAAAGGCAGTCCTGAGCAACAATGTGTAGTGCTAGAGCAAGTGCATGTAGATAGGCAGTGGCTATAAGTGGTTGGAGAAGACCCGCAGCACTTAGATGCATAAGATGATAATAAAAAGGTAAATAAAAAACAAAATAACAAATAAACATGGCAGTTGTTTATGATACACAGGGGGTTAGTTACGAAAGGAAAATCCACTTTGCACTACAAGTGCAATGCATGTGCATGTGAAAGTGCACTTGGAAGTATAGTCGCTGTAGATCTGAGGGGGACATGCAAGGAAAATAAAATACAGCATTTTAGCTTGCACATAATTGGATGATAAAATCAGCAGAGCTTCCCCTCATTTCAGATCTTCCCCTTCCGATCTACAGGGACTACACTTCCAAGTGCATTTTCAATGCACTTACAAGTGCACTTGTAGTGCAAAGTTGATTTTCCTTTTGTAAATAACCCCCGGAGTGTCTTAGCAAACTAAATGTCAAACATTAAAGGCATAGATCTATTTTAAGGGACATACAAACTGGAACAAGTAAAGATATTGCCATATTTATAATGCATGTCATTGATTGGACAATGCTAGACCCTAACATTTTTAACACTGTATTATATATGAATGCCTGCTAGCAAACAGAGGGGGATAGATTCGTGATATGTACAAGGCTACATTTTTCTACTAAGAACTCAATTATCTACAGTTCAGCTACATTCCTTAAATGTTAACAAATGTATCTACAAAGGTTACAAATAGCTTTATTGAGATTAATGGTTCTTAAACAAAACACAAAAGCCGACAAATTGCTACAGCCCTTTGTTTTGTTTTTTTATGTTCATTATGATGAAAGCAAATATTAGCGTGTTTAGGTCTGTAGTAAACAAATAAAAAGGCTCAGTTCACCCCCAGTGTTGTTTTCTCTGGGTAGATGCTGGCATTTTGAATCATCCACCCACTTAGGGCCCTTTCGCACGTACGGACAAACGGTCCATTTTTTACAAGTCCGTTTACGGAACTTGTAATGCATCCCTATGGGATCGCGTACATTAGCGGATGCATCCACAAAGATCCGCGTCCGCAAAGATCCGCTTTTTTCGGACGGAAGAAAACCCTATTTTTCTTTCGTCTGGCGGATCGGATCGGAATGAATACGGACAGACGGTCCGTATTCATCCGATTCCCCATAGGGGAGAGCGGAGGAAAGACAGGGCGGTCTCTGCACAGTGTGCCTGGACCGCCCTGTCCGTCGACAGCTCAGCAGGGATTTACGGATGATCCCCGCTGAGCCGACGGACACACGCGGGGCGGATCAAAAACAGTCCGCTCCGTGTGAAAGGACCCCTACATACATTTCTTGGAGATTTTAACTGTGAGATCTCAAGGACCTAATCCTGACCACCTGCTGCAGGCATTACAAGGGGTCTCAAGCCCCCTGTTAGATTTTTCAATTATCATTTTCTTTATGGAGGAGCCACAAGACTGCCTAAGACACATAAGAATTCTGTGGGTAATTCAGCCGAACAACCTCATCTAAAAACGAATCAGTTTTGGGTGGAACTAGCCTTTAAAAATGTAGTACTTGCTGTTTAAAAGCAAAATACTGCTCCTATTATAAATATATGTAATAATGGAATTTGGTTCACTTAGCTTGCCAAGCCACAAATGCTATTTACTTCATCTTGCGGTGGGGGGGGGGGGGGGGTCTTCTAAGTATCTTTCAACATGAGCCAGCCTATTTCACACAGTCTCTATGTGGCACAATGTAAGAATGCTTTAAATTAAGTCTATGTAGGACCAAACGTAGAGAGAAAACAAAGAATTCTAACACGATGTCTCCTTATTTGAAACAGATTTACCCCCTTATATGAAAGCAATGTGTTATACAGTATGTTGCTGGTATTCATTTTGTAATGCAGAATCTAGGTTATGTATCGCTTAACAATACTGTATATAATACATTTGTTTAGAGGCACCCAAAATTGGTGGGAACACATTATGAGAAAAATATAAGGCGCACCATTACTGACCAATCTCCCTGGAAAAATTACTTATTTGGCTGTCATACTGACACTATGGCTTCAATCGTTTCGGAGTCACCAAACAGTTTTTGCTGCATGGTTGTTCCACAACAGGAACTCTGACAGTGGTCACCAGGAAAAAAAGTCAAAGTGTATCTATCTAGAGGGGACCCAGATGGCAATAACATTCAGAAGTTTTGGTTTTAGACATACCTTAACAGATCAGGTTCTGCCGCCCTTAAAGCGGAGGTCCGGCTTAAAAAAAAATAAAAGTCAGCAGCTACAAACACTGTAGCTGCTGACTTTTAATAAGGACACTTACCTGTCCAGGGTGCCCGCGATGTCGGCAGCCGAAGCCGAGCAATCGTGCGGGTCTCGGCTGCCCCGCCACCATCCTCGGTGAGGGAATCAGGAAGTGAAGCATTGCGCTTCACTGCCTGATTCCCTACCGCGCATGTGTGAGCCATACGGCGCTATGTCAATGGGCAGATGTCTCCCGGGACACATACAAGGTCCCAGAAGACACCGCTCCACATTTCCCAGGAGGCAGCGCGACGAGGAGAAGAAAGAAGACCCACCGCGGACAAGGAATAGGCAGATTTGATCTGCTTAGTAACAGCCACTTCTGGCCGATTCAAGGGCATTGGTGATATTTGAGCCATGAATTAACCTAAAAAATAGGTTGGAACTAAGAGTAAAATGGCTCAAAAATACATAAAATTATGTCTGATTTGGGTCTTTCACCATATCTGAGCTTTACACTAGCTCTGCCATGGCAGTCCTTGGTTGTGCTGGAGGAGGACAGAAGTGAATAAAGTGTCGAGCCGTATATTATTATTATGTCTGTATGCAGCAATTGGTCTATGACTGAAAAGAACGATTCAGCACTTTCAAACATGTGGGCCTTTTAATTCCATGGAAATTGAAACCTTATGGTGCTGGATGCAGAATGGAGAAATGTACAGTAAAACCAGACTTGAAGGAAGAAAAAAATGTATGTAACAGCACCCCTCTATTTTTCTTGTTGATTATTGCCACTGAAACACAATCCAAACATTTTGAGTTGTCATCAGAGCAAGAGGAAAGGGAAAATCCTCTGAAAGGAACAAATGTTCCTATAACAACAACTCGCATTTGCTGCTTTGTTTCCAGGATGGGAAGTGATGACAAATCTCTCCAGAGGACAGAGACAGCAAACAATAATTTGGTAAAAACTATAAAAAAAATGCTTTATATACACTATAGGCCCTCTGAACACGGGGCCACCTGGATGAGCTTTGTAACAGACCTTTGTCTGTAAGGTCAGGGCCCTAAATTCCGCTACCACTTGGTAGAACATTCAGCCCCATTCAGCCACAGCTTTCCGTAGACTTTGAAGAGCTGCCTGCAGGGGCACTGCACTTGCCCCCATCCAGGGGAAACTAAAACAGTGAGAGTGGCATACTGCTTCTAGATGGCCCAGGGTGCAAAGAGCCTTTAAACCATTGGTTACCCCAACCCTTCTTATTCCTGATATGAGCCTGCTGTACCATGTACTTGTATGAGAAAGTATCCTATTCTCTTTGTATTGCTTACTTTGTGCGAAATCCCTGGTGATCCTGCCAGTCCCTCTGCTTTCCTATTAAACACTGACCACACTAAGCAGGAGAGCACACCATGGTCAGATCTCTAGTCTTGCTGGAAACTCCATGTGCTCTCCTCCAATGATCAGACCTCACTTGTCCTGATATGCCCCTTGCTGCACTGGGAATCTCAGTCTACTGCTGCTTCTCCTCCCTCAGCTCCTATGCAGCTGAGAACAGAGGGAATGTGATCCCTTATAAAAAAGGGAAAAAGGATATTTATAATGTTTTTTTTTTTATATATATCTATACAAACATGTACTGCCCTTCATTTATATTTTAAACTGAATAAGTTGTTTTACAAGGTGATAGTTTACAGTCAGTTTAATGTTAAAAGGTAAAGTGTTTTTCTATGTTTGTTGTGTTCAGTACTTACAAATATTAAATATATCTGGATAATAAATTGTACTTTTAACATAATAGTAATGGTTAAGCATGAATTGATCAACAGCTACTTACCTCTCAACATTTTGAGATTGGAATGAGGGACACCTACTACCAAATGTATATAGGGCATGCCCCCTTCCCCTTAAAGGAGAATTAACCAAAAAAAAAAAAATTAAATCTACAATGGTTTTTTTTTACTACTACTATTTCTTTATATTGGCTCTTAAAATTTACAAATGCAGCAATTTAGAATTTGAATGAAAGGTTTAGCACTGGGAAACACTTTTTGAATGATAAAAAGCTCAATTTATATACAACTATAAAGATCAGACCAAAATGAGGGACACATGAGGGGGAAAGAGGGACACTGGGACATTGCTCCAAATCAGGCACAGTTCCTTGAAATAAGGGACAGTTGGGAGCTATGCAGTCATTATCAATAGAACCGCACATACTGTAATTGCCATTCTTCCAATATAAGCGTTATTTCATACATGCTGTATGATAACTAGGGATGAGATCTGCGTTCGATACGAACATATGTTCGACTCGAACATTGTCTGTTCGACTCGAACATTGTCTGTTCGACTCGAACATTGTCTGTTCGTACGTTCGACGAAATTCGAACAAAGCGGGTCGTTCGCGCCAAATTCGAGTGACGTGCAAGGCCCATAATTCACTGCGGCATTGATGATTGGCCAAACATGCACTATGACCCTGCATGCTTGGCCAATCACAGCGCGCAAAAAACAGAGAGCCATAATTGGCCAAAGCCAGGGTGGCTTTGGCCAATTATGGCTCAGGGCTTTAGCACACGCCCCACACTATATAAGGCCGCCTGATGGGCGGCCTCGTGTAGTGTGTTGCGGTTGTTAATGAGAGCAGTCAGAGAGATAGTCTTTTTATATAGCTAGATAGAGCAGGCAGGCAGGCTAGTCAGTTTAGCTTAATTTACAGTGTGTAGAGGATATATATACATCCCTAGGAGTTGTACATATATTTATACACTGTATAGCTTAGCTAGATTAGTTCTTCCTAATTTACTGGCAGGCAGGTGATTGTGCTATTTAAAGACATTATCACAGGTATAGACACCCAGCAGGTACAATATTTAAAGGAATTTTTTTTTTTTTAATATTTATTTAAGCATCATTAAAATCACTACTCCTGGAGCAGTGATTTTAATAATGTTTAAATTAAAAAAAAAAAATGAAAAAATTCCTTTAAATATTGTACCTGCTGGGTGTCTATAGTTTGCCTGTGAAAACGTCTTTGAGAACCCGGGTCTTGCCCGACGGAACATGTATCAATGGAAAAAAGTTTTAAAAACTGTCTTTTTTTCAGGAGTCCTGCTCCTGAAAAAACGACCATTTTTTAAACTTTTTTCCATTGATACATGTTCCCTGGGGCAAGACCCGGGTTCTCAAAGACGTTTTCCAACAATAACTTGAATATTGGTCTTAAAAATGATCGTTTTTGAATTCGAACGTTCGAGTCCCATAGACTTCAATGGGGTTCTACCGTAAATGTTCGCACGAACGGTCAGTCTGTTCGACGGTTCTGATGCGAACCGAACGATCCCTAATGATAACCTCTTGTTTGTACAAATTATCCAGAAAATATTAAAAATTATGGAGAAAAAAATATCTAGATTTTGTTTTAGCCAGGTAAATAATAAATATTGAAAATTAATGTTTCATATTTTAAATCTGCAGTCAGTAGGTAGAGCTCCAGATTCCTCCTCCTATGTTTACAAGGCTGATCTAATTCTGGAAAAAAAAAACAGCTGTTTACCAAGCTCAATAGCTTAACCTCAAATTTTCAAACACAGCAGACTGACTTTAGGGGTCTCACATGACTCCCACTTTCCCTTCCTTTCTGCTCTTTTCAAGGAGGACACATAGAGGATCAATTTAAGAGAAACAGTTTAAAAGCAAAAAAAAATTAAAAATCTTCTGCTCAACTTTCTTTTAAGGAAAACCCAAGTTTTGTAACACCAGTGTATTATCGATTTAAATGCCTCTTTGTAAAGTAAAGATTGTATATACAAAAATATTGGTTTAAAATGTAGAGATGATAACAAAATGTCAAGTGAAAAGAACCCAAACCCACTATAGTTTCCATTTCAACTTGCGGCTGTGTTGGTTGCAGTAAGACGAGCGGATTTTGAATGTTCCATTGTATGTGGCCATTTGTGCTCAGATTAAACTCGCCTCAGTTGCATGCTGTTTCAAGCGGCACAGAACTCTGTTAGACTCTGACTCTGCCAGCAACACGTGGACTGCTCACTTTCCATCAAACAGCTGCAACATTTAAAGGAATGAAAAACATCTGAGAACAAAGGCTCTCCCTTAGAATTCCTGCAGACACCAAAAGCTTTAGCATTTAAGCCCGCCACTTAGGTGATGTGACACTTTTGCTGTTTGGTAAACAATTTGCTGAAGTGTCAGCATGCAGAGGTGCTAAAATAGTCACCTTATTTGTTAGTGTTAAACGACACGCCTCCTGTCACATACTACCTATGTCATTTAACACAGTTTGTCTTCTTTTGTCCGGGCCTTTAATAGTTACACGGAAACTCTAATAAGTATATGAGATTGGTGGGCATGTGTAGTGCTAGTGCAGCTGCATAGATTCTGCCACTCCAGCTGTTAAGGAGAAGTTCTGAGGTCCTCTCTTTAATTGAATGCCTTAGGAGTGATTGCTTATGTGCATTTATTCGCCACAATTCACAAGCATTAAAATGGGCCTTTACCAATTAGATAAACTTTCTCTCATTCGCTTCCTCCCACTCCTTCCGACACAATAGCAAAAGTGAATACTGTACCTTTTTTCTGTTTTAGTGGTGTGGCTTACCACTTCCTGATTTCTCACTTAGACGAGCATAACATAGGGGTCGCCCCTGTGGAGGTAGTGTTTTAGTGAGAGGTGCAAGCTCCCACACATGCGCAAGGGCCCCAATACCTAGCAGAGACCTGCTGCGTGTCTATGCACGCGTGGGATTCCTGTGCTGCAGGTCTCTTTTACGTATTTGGGACCTGGCTAAGACCTGTGATATGTCTGCGCATGCATGTGAATACCAGGAAGTCACCCTGAATGGGAGTCTCAAGATGGTAGTGCAGAAGCAGCGTGGTGCAACGAGAGCTTCAAGTGAAACTTTATTCTCTCAATCAACATTGACTATGTTTAATCCTTAGGCTGCTAGCATTAGTAAATAAATAGGAATGTATATCATATTTACTTGTTTTGAATTTTTTTTTGTTTCTTCAGTTCAGTTTCTCCTTTCACACAGTCGCTCCGATGAGGTCCGCCTGTCAGTTTTTTTTTAGGTGGACCTGATCGGGCACTTATTCACTCCTATGGAGCGGCAGATATCAGCGGTGACATGTCCGCTGACACCCGCCACTATTCGATCCGGTCCTGTTCATGAAATCCTTTTCCGGCAGTCCATTTTCATCTGATCTCCCATAGAGGAGAGTGGGGCTTTGACAGGTCCTTCTCAGCACAGTAAGCGGAGACCTGTCATCCGCCTGCTTAGTGGGGATCAGCGGATCGATCCTCCACTGAGCAAGCAGAATCCGTAAGCAGACAAGCCCCTGTGAAAGGACCCTTACTTTCTGGTTTCTTGCCTAGGCAGATTATGGCATACATCCCAGGAATCTTCTGGAGGGGGGGGGGGAGCAGTTTTCTTATCTAAGCACACCCTCCTGCTTGTATGCCTGAACTAAGGCAGATGGATTTCAGGAAGTCAATGCTACATGAATCATCTGCCCATACTCAAGATGGCCACAGCCAGAAATGCTAGAGGGGCATTTTTCAAAAGCGATTTCTCAGCAAAACAAAGCATGGAGACATGGAGGGCATTTTCTTTGAACATTAAAAATGAATGAAAGGATAAGTTCACCTTTTAGAAAAAAATTATAAATACACGTTTTTTTGCTGGTAAAAAAAGGTGCCTTGATTTTTTTTTTGTTTTGGAGCCTGTAAAGCATTGCACCAGTGATCAGAAGATCGCTGGTGCCATGCAGGTCTCCTTCAGATCTGTCAGTATATCTGTGTGCTGTACATCCCATATGGGTAAGCAGATTCACTGACAGGAAGAAATCAATGAACTACCACGGCGCTCCACAGCTCCATGGTAGTTCATTGAGAACTACAAACTGACAGACGCTAAGGATGTTGAGGCTTGTAGTTCATTCAGACATAGAGCTGTGTTAATTAATGACTCGGCAGTGTGGGCGGAGCCCCGCATGGCTGCGCTGATTTAAAAAAAAGGAAACCTCTTCCCATACTGCTGTCACAGGAAGCGAGTATACTGGGCAGTGGCTGCAGCATTGGGAACATGTTACATGTTCCACCCTAAAAACACGTGGAACATGCAACATGTTTCCAAAGGGGAATTTATCCTTTAAATAGCATTTTTCCGTTGTGGTGCTCAGATGCAGTGTAGTTCCGCTTTCCGCTGCAAGATAGACAACATGAAACTCCATGCACCAGTGCATATGCTTTTTTTTTATTAACCTGCATCAATTATGAGGTAGAAAGAATTTAGTTAGTACCTAGGGAGCGTGAGGTTCCTCTTTAATGAGGGAGAATCCAGGTAATGCCTCCAGGGTAACGTATACACAAATATTTCTCTCCAACAGATGAAAGTGTATTTGGATACGTGCACATTTTTCATGGCAAGCCTTTAAAGTGTACATTTTTGTTTTTGAGTTTCGATACCCTTTAAAGTGATACTAAAGATAAAACTGTATTGCTTTAAAATAAAATACAGGTTATACTTACCTGTACTTGCATAGAACGGGTCTCTTTGCTTCATTTTTGGCGGTACACCGCCGCTAATGCCTGCTCCTTCCTCTTCCAAGTGCCCCCTTAGCAAGCTGCTTGCTATGGGGGCAACCATGCAGACATATTCTCGATTGGGGCTGTGGGCGACCATAGACACACACAGCGCCAGTAAGCCCCACCCCCAATCCCTGTTTACAGGAGTTTGACTGACAGCAGCAGGAGCCTGAGGAAGTGAAGGAGAACTGCTGTAGCCTGGGACAGCACTGGAGTGATAAGACACACGCGGATGAGACACAAGCCGGGTGGGGGGAGAAAAGATAGTGGGCCTTTGTACCTTAAAGCATTCAATGCAGAAAAAAAATTTGATTTTAGAACCACTTTAAGGCTTTCTAAATAAATGGATTGTGTTGACGCAACACATGTTAATGCATGATATACCACACTTTAAAATGTGTACGGTAATGCACCGCAATTGAAGAGTAAAGGGGCCCTTAAGATTATGGACTTTGATCTTCGAGACAATCAGTTATGCAGAAACATACTTAATTCAGTTGCAGCACCCAATGGTCATTTCTATTTAGATAATTATGCAAACGAGCAATGGTTTGTTACTATGGTTTGCTAGCATCAAGGTATGTCTCTGTAGCAAAGATTGGATAACATCTGGAAGAATTATGACTACAGGCTAGAAGCAGTCAAAGAAAAAAAACAGTGCAACAAATCCCATGAAATTTCAAATGTGTTTTTTTCCCCCTGCAAATAAATTATTCCTAAAATTAAAAAAATGGAAACGATGCAATTTTATTCTTAAAAAAGAAATCATTAAATGTATTTGATATTCAACTCGTTTAAGTACCTGAATTTCCCTAAATATCAGTCTTCTGTAATTCTCTTTGCAGCAAATTTCAGATTGGAAGAGAACAGGAGAGGAATAGGACCCAATAAGAATTTGTTACATGCAGATGTGCTGATGGCGAACATGCTGAGCAGTGGGATGACCTTGTCAGTATGCTTTTTCTGCTTCACTGTCCAATCAGCAATTGGGGGGTAGGTTTTTACCCACTGTTCTCGACCAAGTTTCTGCTACAATGGAGATTCTGGCTCTGCTGTCTACAAGTCTAAATCACAAATCTGCCTTTATTGAATGACAAATTCATTGGCAGGTACCGCAATATCCATATATGTATTGCAAATGTTTATATCTGTTAAACCTAAGTTCAGCTTTAGAAAATAGGTGCTTCCTATCTAAACTTATGATGTCAAGGAAATAAAAAAAAAAAAAAAAAAATGCAAATACAATATAACGGTGTCTGTTATTTTAGAAAAGTTGGCAAGTATAACAACAATCAGTGTGAGAGGGTATTCCAGTTCCTCAGAAGCTAGCAGAGACAATAACGGTACAGTTCACACAGAAAGAAACCATTTTGTGCTTTGTGCTGCCAAGCAGAATTTGAAAGCTCATAAATGTAACACAGAAATGTGACCTGGACTGAATCTGAGAAGAAACCAACTGCAACAAGACACAGTGCACTTACTGTTCTAGGAATGGGTGGAGACAACGATCCATTTGACATGTATGGGTCATTATTCATATTTGGCATCATGATGTAGCTTGGGTATCCAGGATACGAATGGCCTTTGCTGTATAAACCACTGTCCGGATGTTTTCCAGCTATTGCACCCCCCCCCAAAGGGGAAAAAAGAAAAAAAAGAGAAAAGAGAAAAAAGTCATCTTATGAAAAAGCTTTTCTTTCAATTTTGCCAACAGGGCATACAACACATTACAGCATGTTCTTTCAAAGGCTGTGAAATTTTGGCCCACAGTAACCATTTCCTGTGAAGCACAACTAGGTAAGCCACATCCATGTATTCATATAAAACTTGGAATGTTGATATTTATATCCCTAGATGATTCCCTAGATTCTATGAGAACATGTGATGGGCTCTGATTTGGGGAATGTTTGAAGAACAGTGGACATTTGACTAAAAATGTCTGACATACTCAATAGGATTTGTTCATCACCAAGATCTACCAAGAAATAAAAGAAGAATCCCAGCTATGGATATTTTTAAACAGTTATATTGTTCCAGCTTGAACCAATGTAACTATGCATATACCATACCTGTGGGGTCCCTCTAGAACACAGGTGTCAAACACAAGGCCCGTGGGCCAAATCCGGTGGTGGAGTGGGTGGCTCTTGACATCTAATGTAAGGGGAGGGGATGCGCTGGACATCTAATCTTAGGCCTTGTATACACGATCGGTTTCCTCGGCAGAATCCATCAAGAAACTTGGTGGGAGAGTTTTTTTGCCCGAGGAAACCGGTCGTGTGTACGTTTTTCATCGAGGAAACTGTCGAGAAACTCGACGAGCAAAAAAGAGAGCAAGTTCTCTTTTTCCTCGACGGGAGTCGAAATTGGCTCGTCGTGTTCCTCGTCGGGCTGCTTTTCGACGAGAAACTCGAGCGTGTGTATGCTAAGAAACCTGTGCACCTTCGGTAAAAGTAGCGTTTGTAATGGAAATAGCACATTTGTCACGCTGTAACAGACTGAAAAGTGCAAATGTCTCTTACCAAACTTTTTCATAACACGCAGTAACATGAGATTAGCAAAAGCAGCCCCTGCTGTTGTATGTGTTGAAGTCACCGCGTTTGAGAACGAGGAGATTTAGTCTTTCACGTGTGTACGCAAAGCAAGCTTGTCGAGTTTCTCGACAAGCCTAACAAGGAACTTGGCGAGGAAAACTATGTGTTTCGCCCAACGAGTTCCTTGGTCGTGTGTATGAGGCCTGACAGATACAACCGGCCCTTTTGAGGGCAATCATAATGCTGATGCGGCTCACGATGAAATCGAGTTTTACACCCTTGCTCTAGAAGCTGGAAATCACTGTAGTAGGAACCACTACTACAGTGATCTCAACTAGGTTCCAGGCCCTGTGCAGAGAAATTTTGAACACAGATCATAGATCACTTTGCAGTCTCTCAAAGAATGAATAACATTCTCTGATTGGACGAGGTGGAGAAGTGACAATGTGATGTCTCGCTCCCTACCTCATCCAACAGGAGAAAATAAAAAGCATTCTCTGAATGGTGCCTGTGCCAAGTGGTCAATTTCCTGTGTTCATAAGGCATCAGGACAGCGAATCGGCACAGCACTCAGAAGCTAGTGGAGGTCACTGTAGTGGTATGAGCTTCCCTTCCAAATTCCCTACTGCTTCTGTATATGTGTAGAAGGCAGCTCCCATTATCAATTAATGCAATAAGAGACAAATAAAGTCAGTTGAATTTAGGCTGAATTTACACACTAAACTGACATCTGCCAGAGAGGTAAACTGCATCACTTTACCCTCTGGCAGCTATCTGTTCTGTGGTCGAGGGCAGTGTAGTGCACAATTCAGCACATCGCACAGTTCCCTTTTTTTGTTAAAACTTTATGCGAATTGCACAAAAGTGACACTCCATTCATGTCACTTTACAGTAGTGTGCAGTCCCGGGCTGCATTGCACTGTGAATAGAACACACTGTGAATAGGACACACAGTGTGTCCTAGTGTTGACTGGTGTTTGACAGTGCAGTAAAAGGCCAGTTACCGCATCAAGTATGAATTAGACCTTAGAAACATTGCTTTCATTCTTAGAGCGAAAGACAACTTAGGCCGTGTACACACGATCGGTCCAAACTGATGAAAAAGGACGCAAAGTTCAGTTTCATCGGTCCAAACCGACCGTGTGTACGGCCCATCCGTCTGTTGTCCTTCGGACCAAAATTGTAAAACTTGCTTTAAAATCGACCCGATGGCCCGCTGACCGATCGGTCCAAACCGATGGTTAGTACACAAAAGCATTGGTTCAAAACCCGCGCATGCTCAGAATCAAGTCGACGCATGCTTGGAAGCATTGAAATTCTTTTTTTTCAGCACGTTGTTGTGTTTTACGTCACCACGTTCTGACACGATCGGTTTTTGGACTGATGGTGTGTACGCACATCAAAACATCAGGCCACTTCAGCGGTGACCCGATAAAAAAGGTCCGTCGGACCATTTTCATCGGATGGACCGATCGTGTGTACGCGGCCTTACAGTACACTGTATCTGAAGTTCCCAGGATTCAGTCTGCATAGGAGACTGACTGTGCTGTAACTTTTTCTCATCCAGATGAAACTGACTCTCATAGGTGTGCGCAGCTCTCACTGTGTTCATTCAGAAAAGAGAGGGGCCAGTAAATTACATTACCCCTTCCCCCACTCATCCTGAAATATCATCTATGTATGCCCACTGCAGTATCCAATGGAAGATGTAGCAAGCCAGAAATGCTGTGGGAGGGGACACCGGGCAGCAGGGGGAATCTGCACTGCAGGGAGTGATTAGGGTGTGCCTGGGCACACCTGGCACACCCTGTGCGCACGCCTATGCTGACTCTATGAATGTTGTGTGCACCACACAAGACACTGAAACAGTGACTGACAGCTTGCAAAGCTCAGGGAGCAACGTAAGGACAACCAGTGAATCTTGTGGGAACTGGGAAACTGCAGAACAAACGTTTTCCTGCTAAAATGTTCTTCATAAAAATTTGGAGGCACATGGTGGGAAAGGGAAGGGAAAACGAATTAAAGAGCAGCACTGTTTTCCACCAAGGACTAGAGGCAGAAGCAGATAGGATAGAAACGGGTGAGGCTGGAGCTCTTTTTTTAAATTGAAATATAATACCTTGCAATCAGGGGAGGACTGATAACTCATGGGGCCCCCGGGCAATAGAAGATTATGGGGCCCCCAGGCTTACAGATGGCCACCAAGCCAGGTGGCAGTACAGAGGCAGGGCAGCTAAAATCTCTGGATTTTCACATCAAAAGCATGTAGGTTTTGGATATATCAGGGACAGATGTAAAAAAACACAGATTTTTACATACTGTCCCTGGTTTTAATGAGCCTGGCAACCCTGATGGGGCCCCCTAGTGGCATGGGGCCCTCGAGCAGTGCCCGAGTTCCTCAATGGTCAGTCTGCCCCTGCTTGCAATATAAGAGTTTATTACTACTAGTAGTCCACATACCAGTGATTGATAAACACTTGTCTAATGTAAACTGTATCTTACATTCTACATGACGTATAGGCATTAAAAATATCACTGAACAAAAAAACATTCAATGTTTAACAGCATTGAGAGATTTTCTTCTTTCCTATCTGCCAAACTACAGCTACCATGATCCTTTGCACAAGCTGGCCTCTGTGTTATTATTAATCAATTGTAGTTGTCGGAAAGTGAAATTGTGAGCAGTAAAAAGAAACAGAGTAGAATGGAGTCCTGCAGACTACCTCCTGGGCAGAAGGCAGCTGTGGGCTTTCTTACAACTGACGGCAACACTAATCAAATACAGGACAAAGAGGGCAGGGATTAGGTTAAGTCTTTCTTGGTATGCATGATATATCAAAAGGCTGACAGTTTTCTGAAGGTATGCTCTTGTTTTTGTTCCATCTTAAACACAACATATATCACATTTATATACTTTATTGACCGCCTCCAGCTGCCATAATTTGTCCTTTAAATTTTAGGGATTTTTTTTTTTTTTTTTTTTACTTAACGCATGTACAGTGAAAGGATTGCTTCCCTTTCTATGCTGCAACGAAGATGATTCCTAGGATTTGAACACTTTTTGGCAGAGATATGCCAGCATACAGGAAAATCTCTGAAATAAAAGCTACATACTTGCAAAAGCTTGTTATCCATAATTACACTACCTGATTATCCTAGCAATGCCAAAACTGATATCTCTGCTAGCAATGTGCAACAGAAATTAGAAAGCTCTCTTTACGTGGTTTCCATTTAGGATAGGAATATTTTGCAATTTTTATGTTGCTTTTAATTATGTGCCTTCTTGTTTATTCCTATGTGTTCCCTAAAGCCCTGTACACACGATCGGTTTGTCTGATGAAAACAGACCAATGACCATTTTCATCGGACAAACCGATCGTGTGTGAGCCCCATCGGTTTGTTTTTCATCGGTGAAAAAAAAAATAGAACATGTTTTAAAATGTTCCTTTGTTTAAAAACGATAGAAAAAAATGATTGTCTGTGTGGAAGTCCATTGGTCAAAAATCCATTGGTCAAATGCTCAGAATCAAGTCGACGCATGCTTTGAAGTAGGGTTGTCCCGATACCACTTTTTTAGGACTGAGTACAAGTACCGATACTTTTTTCATGTACTTGCCGATACCGAATACCGATACTTTTTTTAAATGTCATGTGACAGTTTTCAAACCACAATACAGACTAAGGATATTTTCTTTATAATTATGAAGAACTCTAACTCAAGACATTATAAAAGAATAAAAATAAATTTAAAAATGAATAAAAATGAATAAAAATGAATAAAAATGTTTTATTTGCTTGTCACGCAGTAGTAGAAGACTCAAAGAATTTTCACAGAACATGTTGATAAATACAAAAAAAGTATTCTATTTAGGCATCGGGAGCATTTGCGCGAGTACAAGTACTCCCGCAAATACTCGGTATCGGTCCCGATACCGATACTAGTATCGGTATCTGGACAACCCTACTTTGAAGCATTGAACTTCATTTTCCTCAGCACGTCGTAGTGTTTTACGTCACCGCGTTTGGACACGGTCTGATTTTTGACCAAGGGTGTGTAGCCAAGACTGATGAAAGTCGGCTTCATCGGATATCCAATGAAAAAATCCACCGGGTTAGATTCCATCAGATATCCGATCGTGTTTCCAGGGCTTAATGATTTCTACGGGTGCCTTTAAAAACATTAGAATGCATTTATGTACATTGAAAGCAAATCTTGAGAATATCTGAGGATAGAAATGTAGGCAATGCCACTGTTGACTTTTTTTTTTAAAGGTCCAGTCCCCTGGGGGAAGAGGGTGATTGTTACCTCTTCACTGACCCGAAACAAGTATGCAGGACAGGAATTCTCACTTTTCAGATGCTCTGGCTGCATGCTTGTTTCACAACAGGTTCTAGTGATAGATGAATCAAAAGAATTGTTGTTTCATTAGTGTTTGATCGACCTCGATATGTCCATGAAGATTTGTCTGACCTGTCTGGTCTGAAAGCAGAATTTCAGAAAAATAAATACAAAAATTAGAAAGTGATTTACATCTACCTTATTTAAAATTGTATATTTTAGATGCAACTAGACTAACATACATGGCCAGAATTTTTAGGCCATTTATGCAGACGAAATTTGGGTCGTGGGTGCCCCTGTTGGCACTACCTTGCCAAAAAGGCCAAAATTTGGGGGGGATTTTTTATTCAAATATCATGTGAAAGGAAATCAGATGTAGGTACTGGGGGATTCGTTAATCCATGCTGTTTAGCATGGATGGAGGAAGGAATTTTTTCGATTTAGCTGGGAAGACTGTGTTGAAGTGTTGATGGGGAAATCAAGCAATTTTCTTTTCTTCCACCTGTGGTGGATTGAATCATCTATAGACTGCCTTAAGGCCCGTACACATGATCTGACTTTTTCACAACAATTGTCCGATTGACCTGATTTAGGGGACAATCCAAACATGTGTACGCTCCATTGGATAAACTTTTTTGCTTTTTCATTGGACAAATGTTCGCTGTGAGAACAAACTTTCCGTCAACAAATGTCCTACGTCGGCTAATAGGATCGTGTGTACACAAGTCCATTGGACTAAAGTGAAAATTACAAACACGCATGCTCAGAACCAATGCAAAAGATCAGACAACAATAGCAGAAGTTACCCAAAGGGTGGTGGTAAAGAGCAGAAAAAACACGTAGTATGTCTATTACATCACTACGTTCATGTTTGTTGGCTGAAAAAGTACTGCCGTGTGTATGCATACCAAGTTCTTGGACAACGCCCTTCAGACAGAAATCCATGGAAAAGTCTGATGATGGAAGTCAGATCATGTGTATTAGGCTTTACTGTGTAACTATGTAGCAGTCAACTGAATTAACTCTCTGACTACCTGTTATTATATAATACATGTTTATTTTACATTTACCATGGCAAAATGCGCCAGAAAAAAGCTGTGGTTTATGTTTCTATAACCATCTTTCACATCCTTCCTTCAGGAGCTGATTTGCATAATCTAATATTAGCTGTGTCCTACACTTATCATGGGATGAAGCCGGTAGCGTTGCTCCTATTTAAATGCAAGCACTCACAGATATGTGCAATAACACAATGCTAGGTGCAATGGTACAATGTGGACCCGGATTATTTTGCAAATGACATGCAAACTTATTAGTGGTCAAACACTAATCAATTTATGTGACTGAAGTAACAGATTTCAGCATATTTGAATTTGGGTAGTGTATGTCCAAAGTACAAACACGCATGCTCAGAAGCAATGCTAACCATAGCACAACATTAGCAGAAGTTGCCCAAAGGGTGGCGCTAAAGAGCTTAAAAACCACGTAGTTTCGTAGTTGTTGGCTGAACAAGTTCACGGCCAACGCCCTTCGGACAAAAGTCCTATGCTTTGTCCGACGGAAATCTGATCGTGTGCACGAGGCTTTAGAGATGATTTTTGATTTCCAGTCAAAAAGGGAGAGTCTAGCCTCAATTAAATTCAATAAAGAATAAGTAAAATGTACCAGCATCCCGTAATTGAATTGAAAGATTTTATTCTTTCAATGATTTTTGATTTGTTGATCTTTTCCCCCTAAGTGTCATCCTTTCCTTTGGCATTGTATTTTATTGTTAGATTCTGTGATATGGCCTGAAATCTGATTAGACTGAATTTCCAAGGTTCATAGAAACACTTTTAATAAATAGACGGTACAGTAACCCTGCTTAGTTTTTCTCTATTTGTCTATGGGGCAATACTAGTTATTAGTGTGTTGTATTTATAATGTGTCAGCCGTTACTAAAACCACAGTCACCTTTCTATTCATTGTAATATTGTTTTTTTAATTATTCAACTATTCATTTATCATAACACTGGCCTTTATAGGAACTGTTGTGTAATATCACCACTACATGGGAAAGCCTAGCATTTCATTGTTGGATTACTATATACTACTCTGGCTTCCCCCTTCAATGATACTAGTCACGTGAACAATTGATTCTATTCATGCCAGTTGAAAGCAATTAAACTCAGGCTGTGATACAAGTGCAACCTAATGCTTTCTCTTGATGGTTTCTCCATAGCTAGGAAAAAGGGGCATTTTGCAGCTTTGTACTTGTTTGGACTATCACTATACTATATCATTTCTTTATATTTAGGCACAAATGACTGTCTCGGTGTTTTAGAACACTTCTTTTTTTCTGTATTATAATTTCTTTGTTAGTGCTTTATGACATTGTGTATTATGCTGCAGTATTTATAGGCAGCAAGTGATCATTGGGATAATTTATTAATGCCCATTCACACTATGTGCAGACACCTGCATTTTTCTCCATGGATAAATGCAGGTAAATGTAATGATACATAGAAAACAATAGTTTACATAATATCACACCTCTATGGATGGCCCTGCATGTCATTGCACAGCAAAACGCACCACGCTGGTGTGTGGTAACATGAAAAAAGTGTCACTTTAAACACTCATCACACCTCCCCCTGACGCACAAAATTGCAGCCAAAAATGGCCGCTGCCCACACACTAATTGCTCCACTTTACTGTGCGGGCAAGTGTGAACTTGGCCCTTAAACTAGAAGAAGCTGTTCACTTATTTCGTGAGCTTAATAAACAAGGTGAATCAGTGTTCGCTTCAGTCAACCAATATTGTCCTGACAATTTTTTGTATTTCCTTCACACATGATTGGATGTTCAAAGTGAACAAAGGTTGACCTTATTTCAAAACATTTTCTTTGCAGAGCAAACATTCACTTTGCTAAGGCTAGCCATACACTCTAATGCCGCGTACACACGGTCGTAATTTCCAATGAAAAAAGTCAGACGTCATTTTTTCATCGGATATTCAGACCGTGTGTATGCCCCATTGGACTTTTTCCGTTGGAAATTCCGGCGGACTTAGAAATAGGCATTTTGCAGCTTTTTTCCAACGGAAAAAAAATTCTATTCCGTTCGTCTGTATGGAACTTCGACGGAGAAAAAAACATGCATGCTCTGAAACAATTTGACGCATTGAACTTCATTTTTCTAGGCTTGTCGTAGTGTTGTACGTCACCGTGTTTTTGATGGTCGGAATTTGGTGTGTCCGTGTGTATGTAAGACAGCTTGAACGGAATTCCGTCTGAAAAACCCGTCGGAGTTTATTCTGACAGATACTCCGATCGTGTGTACAGGGCATTAGACTTCGTCATTCATTCCTGTAAGAGAAGTTTATCGATTTCCCCATTGAAATTAAACTCCCTAAATAGAGGATTCTCTCCTGCCAGCTAGTTTGCTTCAAGGACTGGCTCTCAATTTTCCACCTGACTCCTTCGATTTTTGGGTCAAAGGATGGTTTATCAAGAGCTGGTCAAAATTCGCTCCATGTATGGTCAACTTTAATGAACATCCCACTACTGTTTTTGTCAAACCCATTGACTTCAATGTGATGATAAACCCTCTTTTTGTGGCCACCCTCATAACTCAAACAAAATACTTATCTAAAGCACACATGAAACCTGACGAAGATCAGTATAGCTGAAATATATCACTTTTAAAAGTCACAATGACCTCTGCGCTAAAGACCTGGTTATGTACCATCACAGCCATTCTTGGTGGTAGCGCATAGATTCTGCTTTTATGACACGCTAAATGATCATTCCCTTCTCTTCTAAAGAATTAAATGCTAGGTGTATCTGAATCAATAAAATTCAATGGAAACTAAGCACCATAAAACAATGTTCCGATATCCTACAATTTTTACAGAAACTATTGGTTTACAAGTGTGAATGTCATTGCCAAGCCACAATGATGCCCCATCAGTTTTTTGACACTTCAGAAAAGCTATACTTGTTCCCAGAAGTGTGCTTTACACAATGTAAAAATTAAAAAAAACATCTAAAAACTGGATTCCTAAGATGTACAAGTCTTCTGTAACATTCTATGCTTAATGTTTCAGATGAAATGGAAAATAAAAAACATTTGGACCTCAGCCTCAGAATTGTATGCTCTAGGTACAGAATGTTCAAAACTTGGAGGAAGTAACCAAACCATATACTCATATTTCAGCATGGAACTCCCACTATGACTAACATTTTATATTCTGTTTCAAACAGAAGGAAAAATGTTAGTAATATAATGATATGAAGAAATATGGAAAATGTTTGTATTACTTAAACGACTCGAAGTGTTACTCAAAAAGTTGCTTGTCTGTCATTTAATATGTAATAAACTGAGCTTCTCAGTAGAAACCCAACTGCCTTCAACCACTGTTTGTGGCCAGACATTTGGTTTAGATGGAATTCCCTCACAGACTGACCAGTAAAACTGCGTATGGTGCACAGATGTAGTTTTGATGGAAGGTTTCTTTATCCTGGGTGACAATTAAAGCAGAACTCCAGGCATAGTTATTTGTCTAATTCCTGGTGCAATTGTAATTTCTGGATCACTACTCTTTACTTTAAGGCTCCATGCACACTGAAGTTGATAAACTGCAGTTTATCGGCGTTTTGGCTTTTTTTTTTTTTTAAAGCCCATAAACTGAACTCTATGTTAGCCTATGTGCCCATGCACACCTGGGCGTTTTTCAGTGTTAATGAGCTTTGGAGTTTATTGGCTTTTTTCTGAACGCCCAAAATTTTGATTCAAAGTGCCGTTTTTTGGCGAGAAAAAACGCAAAAAAACGCAAAACGCTCAAAAACGCTGGCGCCAGTGTTTTTTTAGTGTTTTTTTACCCATTAAAAAAAAAAGTAAAAAAAAAAAGCTGCACTGAAAAATGCTGATTAAAGCTATTGCAAAAACGCTAACAAAACGTTGCAAGGCTCCCTGCAAAGCTACTGGCGTTTTTCTATAGCTTTTATCAACTTCAGTGTGCATAGAGCCTAAAATGTATATTTTTTTCATTGCAGATAGTACAGCTCTCTACTTTTGGATTGTTGCTGATATGACAGCTGTGGCTCTCCTACATGGAAGTACTCATGTGGCTTATATGGCTCTCCTCTCCCAGTGGCCATTCACAGAATGCTGTGTACTCTGTAAATCATTTTAAGAAAACATGATATTCTGTATTACCCAGCTCTCTTCTTATTGGTGAACTATTCACAGGGTTCTGTTTTATTTGCCCCTTCTCTCCGTTTGATCATTCACTGATTCTGTGTATTCTGTTAGTGGTTCACAGAATACGCAATGTTTTGTGAAGGGCCAAGGGGAGATGGGGGCGGATAACACAGAACGCTGTGTGTTCAGTGAATAGTTCACAGAATGGCCAAGGGAAGAAGAGGGATTGGGCTGAATGTAAGGCCTCATGCACACAGGGAGTTTGCCCAGCACTCCTGAATGCCTTATATTCCTGGCAGGAGAAAAGCAGTGTTTAGGTACATTTAGGTGTGTCAAGCCCTTTGGAGGTAATTCATTTCATTGGCCAAAAAAATAATGTATTGAATTTAAGGGGTTGTAGAGGTACATGTTTTTTCACCTTAATGGATTCTATGCATTAAGGTGAAAAAACATCTGAGGATTAGCAACCCCCCAGCCCCCGTTTACTTACCTGACCCCTCGAAAGTCCTGCGCCATGAACGTGATGGCTTCTCGGCCAAGCTTCTCGGCTCATTCATTGGTTGATTGATAGCAGTGCAGCCATTGGCTCCCGCTGCTATCAATCAAATCAATGATGCAGAGCACCGGGGTGGGGGCCGAGTGATACAGTCGGCAGTATCACGGGAGAGCGTCTGCAAGCTAACCCTCTTGGGAGAGAGTTTCCCACGAAGGGGGTTAGCTGATGCGGGAAGGAGCAAAGACAGCCGCCGAGGGACTCCAGAAGACCAGGATCGGGGCCACTCTGTGCAAAACGAGCTGCACAGTGGAGGTAAGTATGACATGCAAAAAACGGGAACCTTTAGTGTCCCTTTAATGCTCTGCCAAAATGCTGAGAGAAAAGGTTAACCGCTCAGAGGTCCCACGGAGCTAAAGCTGAAAGGTAGGTTCCAACCCCTGGGTGCAGGCACTGCAATAGTATGCAAAATTGTGTGGAGAAAAACCGGGATGGCCGCACTCCAAAAAATGTTCCTTTATAATAAAACAGACCACGACATCAACATGTCACAGCAAGAAACAGAAAAGAACTGACACGTTTCACACCAAAATACAGTGCTTATTTATAGCTGCCAAAATGCTGCTGCTACTGAATGAGCTGGAAGTGGATTTTATGCTGCCTCTAAATGCAATGCCTATAAACGCCTGTAAATGCCTATGTGTGCATGGACACATAGGTTAACATTGAGGGGCACTTAAAGGCAGAAAAAAAATCAAATGCTTGGAAAAATTGTGTTTTAATGCCCAGTGCACATAAGACCTATTAAGTGGTTTTAAACAGTGTTAAAGTTAGCACTGCTTCTGTATAAACTTATGAAAATCAAACTAATATGTAAAGTTCCTGTGCAATCATTAGTCCATTACAGTGTAATCATAAGTTTAAAAAATCCATTAATGCAGATAAAGTGCCAAACTAAGCTGATTCCTGCTTTTGAAGATTCAAATGCCACTCTGTGCTCTCCTCCTGAGTCCCCACTCACCAGCAATATGATTCAAAACCGCATGGTCTATATCCTGCACCAATCGAGGAATCAAACTCCTTTCTTCTCCTCCAGATTATAAGTATAATGGTATGCAGCATACCAATGAAAAGAGATATATATAGCGTAATACTCTTTGGTGCTGTGGTTCTGCTGGACCTGTGGTTCCACTCACATGTGCTGCTGGCTTCTGTGTTCAGATTTGCTGAACACAGAAGCCAGCAGCACATGTGAGTGTAGTATTACACAAAATACATCTCTCTCTTCATTGGTATGCCACATACCATCATACTGGAAACCTTGTAATCTGGAGGAGAAGGAAGGAGTTTGATTCATCCATTGGCGCAGGATATAGACCATACGGTTTTGAATCATATTGCTGGTCAGGCATGTACTGGCCATCAGGACTACGGGGAGTTTCCCGGTGGGCCGATGGCTCAGTGGGCCAGTTTCAGTGACAGCCAAAGGAGTCACTAGGGGGTGGCTTTTGGTGCTATAGCCCCGAAACTGGGGCTCATAGCCCCGAATCTGGGGCTCATAGCCCAATATGAGGCTGTGGCCTCTCTGCAGCTGTGCGGCCGGCAGCACGGGAGAGCTGGAGAGCGGGTAGGCAGCATGGGAGAGCTGGGCTGGGGTGAGAGCAGAGAGATTACATCATCTCTCACTACCTGATGTAAGGAGCGACTCTTTGGGGACTCTGAGGTAAGGTGGGGCTATCTGGGGACCCTGATGTAAGGGGGAGCTCTCTAGGGACTCTGATGTAAGGGGGAGGCTTTTTTCGTGCAATTGCGTATAGTTTATATACTGTTTTTGCGTGTGTTTGCAAAATTAAAGTGGGCTGGTCTGGAAGAAGTTTAGAGCCAAATTTTTGTCCCAGTCAAGCCCTGTTGCTGGTGAGTGGGGACTCAGTAGGGGAGCACAAAGTGGCACTTGCATCTTCACAAGCAGAAATCAACTTTGTTTGGCACTTTAGCTGCATGGATGGACTTTTTTCACTTATGATTGTACTATAATGGACTAATGATTACACAAGCACTTTATATATTAGTTTGATTTTCATAAGTTTATATAGAAGCAGTGCTAAGTTTAATGCCCCGTACACACGATTGGAGTAATTTCATCGAAAATTTGTACTGGGCAAAACACTGTTTATTGTCACTTTATAGGGTCTTTGACCTTACACAACAGCAGCAGCAGCTTCAATTTATTTTGGTACCTATAAAAACATATTCATACATTGAAGCACTTATAACCATAGTGTGGGTATTTTAACTATCTCACTATTTAGTATCTTATTTGGTTCAGAAATACAAAAGGAAAGATTGAAGTGAAATGTTTTGAAACTCACCATCGTCTGGGTGCTCTCTAGACTTTTCATGGTAAGAGTCTTGCCTTCTTCTGGATAGCTAATAAATATACAAAAATAAGTTATTGTTACCAGGTTATAGACACTTATTGTAACTGCATATAAAGAGCAAAGTATAAATCCCCTTCTAAACTCCCTCTCTTGTTTACGAAATAGGTCTACTAATGCAAGTAAATGGCTCCTGTGGCCATGCATACCTCTTTCCATATGAATTTTAGGGCTTTAGATCAGTAGAGTATTTATGTTTTGTGCTGCCCTAGGCCTGACTAAACTCGTGCACCCCCTAATTTAAATATGACCCACCCCTTCCTGTCAAGGCCACACCCCTTTATGTTTAAGACCCATTCTGAAATTTTGAGTGGGGACACTAGTCCTTAGGGCCTGGGGGGATGGATTCCCTTAATTTGCATAGATTTTCTCTCACTTCCTGTTTGGCTATGGAGCAGGAAGTGAAGGGAAATCTCTGCAATGGAACAGGAATGGTAAAAAATAAACTGACAGGGGCTATAACCCTCCCTTACTCTATCCAGAATAAAAAAAAAAATGTTGCCTATAGTTCTACTTAAAGCACAAATTTCTGATCATTTTATGGAGAGGACTAAGAAGATATAACCATGTCAATGGTGCAGCAGAAAACATATAGCATAGTGAGAAAGGTTTGTTGTCCAGGATGATAGGACAATCAAAATTAGAAGTAGCTTGCGTTACACTAACAGTGTAGAGCAAGCCGACGGTGTCTCTTTCCATGCTGCCCCCCTGCAAAGTGCTGCCTAGGCCTGGGCCTTGTTGGCCTAGGCCTGGATACAGAGTTGCTTTAGATAAAAAAACTGATGACTGGACATCCTTGTTTGCACATCCATGGCAGCAGCTCGGACCCATTTAACTCATATTGGGCCAGTGTCTAATCTATTCTGGCATAGTAAATTGTTTACTAAAAAAGTAAATAAGCATACCCATTTCCTAACCAACTACAACAATTACGGTAGTTTTAAAGAGATACAGTCACAGAGGAGATTCCATTGTAAAGGAATGCACACAGCATATTAATTTTGGCATACCTCCCAACATTTTAAGATGGGAATGAGGGACACCTACTAACAAACGTATGTAGGCATAGGACATGCCCACTGCCACACCCCCTTAAAGGAGAATTAACTAAAGAAAAAGGTTAATTTAGGCCTCGTTCACACATGGATCCGTTCAGGTCCGTCTGTCAGTTTTTCAGGCGGACCTGAACGGGCGCTCCATGCACCCCTATGGAGCGTCGGATGTCAGCGGAGACATGTCCGCTGACATCCGACCTGATCCGATCCGCTAAAAACAAACGTATGGGGCTCACGTCCCCATCCGTCCATGCGGATCGGATCGGGAAAGATCTGATGAAAACGGACATGCTGTCCGTTTTCATCAGATCGCTCCATAGAGGACAGCGGGACTCGACAAGCTCCTCCCCGCTCAGTGAGCAGAGAGGAGCTTGTCATCCGTCGGCTCAGCGGAGATCTGCGGACTGATCTCCCGCTGAGCTGGCAGACACAGGCGGACTCCGTCGGAACGGACTGCGACGGAGTCGGCTATGTGTGAACGAGGCCTAAATCTACAAAGACTTTTTTTTAACCACTACTATGCTATTCAGAATTTGGATGAAAGGTTTAGCACTGGGAAACACCTTTTAAAGATAAAACATGCATTTTATATACAACTAAATAGATCAGACCAAAATGAGGGACAAATGAGGGGGAAAGAGGGACAGAGGAACATTGCTCCAAATCAGAGATAGTCCCTCGAAATCAGGGACAGTTGGGAGCCATGATTTTGGTAAACAATCTGAAATCTTTCAGGTTCTCTGAAATTCATGTATGACTATTATCCCCATACAAGGACTAAAGCTGGCCATACACGCATAGTATTTTGTTTGAAAATACTGTTTTCTGAATATGTTTGATTTTCCAATGGGTGGTCAGGTCAAATAATTTTCGTCTGTAGTGATGAGAAAATTCAAAGAAGCAGAATGATTATTTTTTTCTAATTCTAATGAATATGTTTTTTGTTCAGGAAAAATCATACATATTGTAATGAGCATGTTCTAGGCACAACAAAAAACTATTTAATAAGCCTGAGATTCCATTTAAGTAGCAAGTCTGAACGAAGATTTTAAGGGCTTTCGAATGAAATTGCTTGACTCAGTGATGGCAAGGAAGAATGTTCTAAAGAACAATTTTTCAGAATTATTTTATGAACGTTGGAATGGAATTCTACTGGTGTATGGTCAGCTTTGGGAGAGCAAAGCAAACCATCCACATGGATTTCTCTGGAAAACCTTTATTTCAAGCTGTACTTATGTTTTACAGATCACAATTCCCAAAAAGTCTTCACTATGTTGGCTCATTTACCAAACTGTCTAAAGCATGAACTGCGGGGTTGATTTACTAAAAGAAACAGACTGTGCACTTTGCAAAGTGTAGTTGCTCTCTGCAAGTACGCTTGCTCCAGAGCTTAGTAAATGAGGGGAAGCTCTGTTGGCATCCATCGTCCAATTCTGTACAAGCAAAAAAATATATATATATTTTTTATTATGGTTGCACATGATTGGGTATTCTTTGCTATACCTAATTTACTAAGCTTTGGAGCAACTGCACAGTCTATTTGTCTTTCGTAAATCCACACATGTTTGTTTTGCCCATTAGGCATCAATTAGATTAATAACATTTATGTATAATGAGTGCTGGTTTATTGGTTGGTATGGGGAAATTGACACTAAGATGATAAAAAAGACTAAATATCTTTACTAAAAATGGTCCAATCTGCTTCATAGCTATCAGTGTTAAGAGAAGTGCAGCTTTGATAAGGCAGTACAACTGGTCCTGTTGTACTGGGCCCAGGCATTATCAGCTAAACAGGGGCAGCTTTATTGTTAATTTCTGCTTAAATGAATAAATTGGTTTTACTAAACTACACCCCCACTTCTACTTGCTTACCAGGGTTAAATTACATTTCCTGGGCCCCATCACTTCAATAGAGAAGCAGATGGGAGCAGAGGAGGGACTTTTTTTTCACTTTCAGGGAGTGGGCGGATAAAGTAAATGCTGCTGTTCCGCTTCATCTTGGGGGTTGGGGGGCCCCCATCAGGCAGGATGTAAGGGGCCCCATCGTTTCTAGCATCATCCCTGCTTGAAAACCCCCTAACCACACTCACACACCCATGCACGCACACAATTCAAAGTAAAGGATGATATAAGGATGGTTGAACCTACTTCTGCAGTACAATTCACATGAGGCCAATCAGGAACAGATTTGACCATGCATGTGCCAACTGCCTAAATCTTTCATGAGACAAAGAGAGTAATCACCATATGATAGCTGAATACATGCACCAGTGGGACCATGGAAAGTACTCCATCAAAGCCTTTTAAGGCCCAAGCAAATGGCCTTAAAAGATGGCAGCAGACCATCAGCCTTCTTCTACAGATAATCCACACATGTAGATCAATAAAATCATTTTAAGTTGTCTAATGGCCAATTGCAGAGAAAACAGGCATCACCCATGTTGATTTTTTTCTTTTAGCTGACTGTCAGTATGCTCTGTGATAAACCCACAACAAGGAGGTATAGCAGCATTCCCCCATCTCAGTTACATTGCCATAAACATGCATGTCCAGTCATGTAACAAGTGGTGTCAGGTCTATAATACAGGTAGTATCCTGAGTGTACACATCAAACGCAGCACAAAAAAAATACACGGATATAATTAAAATGCTCACCGACAAAGCCCCGGCGATAAAAGTGTCCTATTAGCAATGCATTTCCTTCCTGTGCTGAAGCCAGGTAATAGATAATGCATTGACTAAATGAGGGGCACTGCCATCTGACAACAATTACACAGTTTGTATCTGTTCATTAATTCACTTCCTGAGCATTGGAAGTCCCAGATGTGTTAAAATAAATATTGTCTGCACTGTGGTGTTTTTGTTTTTAACTGCTGCATTTGACTAAATATTATTTTAGGATTTTCATGCACAGCCTGGAATACGGTGTGGATTTAGGCCTCATTCACACTGACACTCCTGCGTTTAGCTTTTCTAAATTCAGAACTCATCTCTGGGAAGTTTAAACAACTGACTTCCAGAGCCATTTTTCCTACATTTAAGCCCGGTACATATGTACCAAAATTCGGCCAAATTTTGGTACGTGCATACCAGTGGTAGGTGGTTTTCAACATATACGGCAAACCAACACTACACCCCCCCCCCCCCCCCCATGGGAGAATTTGACGATTTCCCCCCTCCCCCTTAGGAAGGAGGCAGACATGAATCCGGGTTGAAACTCTTCGCTCAGGGGCCATTGCTTCTCCTCCTGTCCAAACAGGAAGTGGGTCCTGAATGAGACACAATTGGCTGGGAGTCCTGAGACTCCCTGGCCATTTGGGTCTCAGGAACTGCTTCCTGATTGGCTGGGAGGAGAATCAGAAAGACAATAGCTAATATTAATTCGCTATTGTCACATAACTGGATGGGATCAGGGTGCAGTGCTCTGCACCCCGTGCCCACCCTTTTTTTTAAGCCAATTAGAGCTGCAGGCTGTAATCATGTGCTTAAAAAACCCTATTGAAATCAATGCGACTGGAGCCCTGCATGTAAATTAGGGGGCCGGACACATGGATAGGGGGGTGATGCCCATGCGCCCCCTATGGACAGGCCGCCACTGGTGTATACTGCTGTCTGTTCAACAGAAGCCAGTCTAATAACCAGCTTCTATCAAACAGTCATGATGGAAAACCAGCATTCAATCATCGCTAACAGCCAATGGCTTCAACCACTGATCTGTGTATTCTGGTGGGGTAATCCCCGCTGTCAGAATACAAAGACACAGCGAGAGATCCCTGCACCAACATCACTTGTATTGATATGGGTATCTGTTTGCTCTTTATTTTGTTCAATGAAAAACTGTACTTGTATGCCAGGCTTTGAATGTTCCTACCTTAAACCCAAGTTTAGCAGGTTTAACACAGGTTTGACACTGCCAGTGCATGAGGTAATGTTTTTTATCAAAATAATAAACATGTCATACTTACCTGCTCTATACAGTGGTTTTGCACAGACTGGCTCGGATCATCTTCTTCTTGGTTCCCTCGCCGGCGCTTCTGGCTCCTCCCCCCTGTTGGGTGCCCCCAAAGCAAACAGGTTGCTTTGGAGGCACCTGAGCCTTGTGTGTCCATTCACACACAGAGCCGTGGTTCGGCCCCACCCCCTCCATCTTCTGATCAGCTCACTGACTGTGATTGACAGCAGCCTGAGCCAATGGCTTCCACTGCTTTCATTAGCCAGTGCCTGGAGAAGCAATGGTCTGGTGGACATCGCTGGATCGAGAGGAGGCTTGGGTAAGTATTAGGGGGGCTGAGAGGCTGCTGCACACAGAATGGCTGGGATTCAAAAACGATTTACGTCGGCGTATCAAAAGATACACTGTCGTAATTTCAAATGTGCACCATCGCATCTCTGCGCCGATTCACAAAGCGAGATACGTTGAAAAAAATTGCTTCAGCCGTCCACAACTTGCCTATGCCGCCGTATCGTGGGCGCAGTTACGGTGGACACATTCGGCGTTCCCATTTTAAATATGCAAATGAGTAAGATACGCCGATTCACAAACGTAGATGCGCCCGGCCGCTTCATACACGCGATTTGCGTAAGACTTACGTCTGGCGTAAAGTTACCCCTCACATAGCAGGCGCAGGTAATGCAAAGGTATGGGCCGTCAAGTTTTAGGTTGCGTACGCCGTTTACGTAGTACTACGTGAATAGGGCTGTGCGTAGGTTATGTTCACGTCGTAGGCATTGAGCCGACGTATCTTAGGGAGTATATGCGACGTGACTCTGAGCATGTGCGCACATGGGGTCAGGCTTAATTTAAATAGATGACGCCCACCTACTTCCTACTTTAAATTAGGCGGGCTTACGCCAGCAAATTTACGCTACACCAGCGCAACCTACGGAGCAAGTGCTTTGTGAATACTGTACTTGCCTCTCTAGGTTATGTCGGCGTAGTGTATATGAAATGCGCTACGCTGCTCTAAAGATATGCCGATGTATCTGAATCCGGCCCAATGTGTTTTACCTTCATGCGTAGAATACCTTTAAGCTGGCCATACACTAGTAGAATTTTAAACAAACATTTGTATGAATATTCTCATCAGTGTATGTAAATGTCATTCAAAAGTAGTTAAAAAAAATTGCTTTTAACATTCAGTTTTGGATTCAACGGACTTTCCCAAACGAAAACCACATTGTTAAAAATCTGTTTGCAAAAAAAAATAAAAAATTCCATCCTGCTTCTTTGAGTTTTCACATCATTGTGGTCAAAAACAAACGTCAATTTGCCCCTACTAACATTTAGAAAATCAAACAAAAGTTCTAAAAACAAGATTTTTTTAATGAATATCTACTAGTGTATGGCCAGGTTTACTTGTGTAACAGAAACAAATAAAATGATAAGAGCAGTGACAGGGAAGCCCACTTTATTCAACCGACGATTGCTATCAGTGGTGAAAAATACACCAGTAAATTTGTAAAAATGTTTTATTATCTATTTGATATATGCAAACAAATACCTGTTGATCCTGCTAGAATTGTCGGGAGCTGATAAAATCCGGTGCTTGCTCCCTCTTTTGTACTGCTATCAGTTAGCATTGTTTTCAGCTGTCCCCGTGGCAGAGGACACAGCCCGCTGACACAGTGGGGGGGGGGGGGACATCGCAGGATCCTGGTGACAAGGTAAGTAACCTGGACCAGGATCCCGAGATGCAATCCCAAGTGTGGCTCGGGGGTTACCGCTAATGGTAATGAAATTTAACCCCAAGCCAGAGTCGGGATTATGGACAGGGAGGTTAATGGAAGTTGCCCCCAAGTCAGATTCTCATCTTAATTGATGTGATTTGGATCCGACATTAAAGGAAGATTACACATGAACTCCCTGAAATTTCTTCAAAGTCATGCCAAAGTCCCGCCAAAGTTACACTGATGTTGCCTGGCAAAATTGCACTGTAAGTCACGTGACTTTCAGGTCGTTGCAATGTGAACTGAGCCTAAATCTTATTCATTTACATTTATGTTCATTATATATCAATATATATACAGGGTCGTCTTAATAGCATCATGGGCCCCGGGCAAAGTAATGCTCTGGGGCCCCTACAATGATGACAGCGAAGGTAAACAGACATCAAGTAGGTAGGAGGCAGACTGCCTCCCCTGTGTATCTATCATTCCCGGTACCATCATGGGGCCCCCAATTTCAGGGCACCGTGGGCTCAAGGACCAGCTGCTTTGGGGAAAGTGCTGGGGCCCATGGGCAGTGCCCAGGTGTACCCTCTCATTAAGACAACCCTGTATATATATCCGGTTTATAATGTTCCTTCACAAGGTGGTTTCAGATCATTTAAAGTGTATCTAAACCCAAGAACACAAATTGTATGTACTGCAGCTTACCATTCCTTAGTTGTGATGGCACCTTTTTTTCCCTTATCCTTACCTTTTTCTTCTTTATTTTTACCTGATCCTGCTAGGTGCACACTTCCATTTCTAAGGTGACAACCATACTGTATCTAGGAGGAGCAGGTTGTCACTATCACCCTAGGAAGGTAGTGTGTTAGGAACTCCTCATCTCTATAACACAGGGGGATGTGTTTTGTAGTCAACAGATATAGCTGGGAACAATGCTAACTGATGGCTACCCAAAGCACAGGAAGTTATTAGCGCACAAGATTTCTGGTGTGATTTACAGCTGTTTTTGTCTCTTTTTTTAACATGTTGACTAAAAATAACAAAACACTTTCATTGGTATATTCAAAAAACCACAAGGCAGCAAAAAAAAAGAGAAATGTATTCTTACAGTTTACATTTTCTATATACTTTAACCACTTCCCGACCAGCCGCCGCAATTGTACTGCGGCAGGTTTACTCTCCTGCGTGAATCGCCGTCATTGTACATTGGGCGCGTACACGGCGATCTGTGCACACTCGCTAGCGGGGGAGCCAATCAGTGGGTCCGGCCACCCGCGATCGCTTCACAGAGGGGCAGAACTGGGATCTGCTAGTGTAAACAAATCAGATCCCCGTTCTGTCATGGAAGTAGTGAGATTATCTGTTCCTAGTGATTAGGAACAGAGATCTCTCTCTACTCCTTGTCAGTCCACTCTCCCCACAGTTAGAAAAAACCTCCCTAGGTAACATTTAAGCCTTTGAGCGCCCCTGGTGTTAACCTCTTCCCTGGCAGTGTCATTTATACAGAAATCAGTGCATTTTTATAGCACTGGTCACTGTATAAATGTCACTGGTCCCAAAAAAGTGTCAAAAGTGTCCGATCTGTCTGCCGCAATGTCACAGTCCTGCTAAAAATCGCAGGTAACCGCCAATGCCAGTAAAAAAAAAGAAGAAGAGAAATGGCAAAAAGCTATGCCCTATTTTGCACATTATTATTATTATTATTATTATTATTATTTAGGTAGATGCGATAACTTTTGCGCAACCCAATCAATATATGCTAATTGAGTTTTATTTTACCAAAAATATGTAGAAGAATAGATATGGATATTTTTGATTTATTTTTTAATTTGCGATATTTATTAAATCAAAAAGTAAACATTTTTATATATTTGATCACCTCTGCGGTTTTTATTTTTTGCGCTATAAACAAAAAAAGAGCAACAATTAAAAAACACATATATATATATATATATATATATATATATATATATATATATATATATATATGTTTTTTAATTGTTGCTCTTTTTTTGTTTGTTAATATATATGTGTATATATATATATATATATATATATATATATATATATATATGTGTGTTTTTTAATTGTTGGTCTTTTTTTGTTTATAGCGCAAAAAAATAAAAACCGCAGAGGTGATCAAATACCACTAAAAGAAAGCTTAGTTTTGTTTGAATACAACGTCGCACGACCGCGCAATTGTCCGTTAAAGTGACGCACTGCCGTATCGCAAAAAATGGCCTGGTCAGCAAGTGGGTAAATCTTTCCAGGGCTGAAGTGGTTAAGAAAACACAGGGGAAACAACTAGCAAACAAAACCTTCACTTCATTCAATGCTGGGGTTCCAGTGATGATGTATATTGCAATGTATAATAATCATATAGTTAAACTGGGGTATAGCTGTTTTTTTTTTGTTCAGGAAAACAGGTTCTTCCATCCATATAAATGAGGTATATAGAGGAGCCCCCCCCCCAACTGGGGCATTGTATTCTAACAGTGGCTCCCACTGCTTTCAGAATATACTGATCTGTTTGGCTGCAGCTGCTAATTGACACAAGTTTTCTAGCGTTTTCTAATGATCGGCTGCTGTCAAACAGAGAGGGCCACACACAGATTGGTCCCTGCTGATCCAGGCAAGTTTCAATCCATCTAGTTCAAATAACAGAAAAAATAAAAACAAAACCTTCATTTACAGAATCCTAAACCCACAGTTGATCTAGAGATCAGAAAAATAAAAACCCTATGAAGCGCGGTCCAATTTGCTTCAGCGGAGGAAATAAAACTCCTTCTTGATCCCCCGAAGGCCATCCCCTGGATCAACAATCTCTGTTGTTATTATCTATAAACGTTGATATCTATTATTATTATTATATAGGATATATAGGATATAGGATTTATTTAGCACCTACAATATGAAGGGGAACAGTACAGCTACAACACAGCCCAATAGAGAAGGAATAGGAGGACTCTGCTCATGAAGCTTATAATCTAGATATATTTTGTGCATTTAAGAATGTATCCAGCTCTTTTTTTAAAACAATCTACTGAGTGGGCCGGCACAATTTATTGAGGGATCCAATTCTACATCTCACAGCTCTTACTGTGAAGAAGCCTTTTTGGATGTAGAGGTTAAATCTATTGAATAGGGTGATTCCCAGGGCCACACATGTAAATTGCCACCATCCCTTGTCAATATACAGGCATACCCAACTTTTAAGTACACAATGGGGTTTATTTACTATCACAGGAAAAAGCAAAATCAGGCTCCTCCATAAAAACCAATGAGTTTACAGCTTTTATTACCAAAGCTTAATTGAACAAGCTGGGGTTAGAAGCTCATTGGTTTCTATGTAGAAGTGAGTCTGATTTTGCACTTTCCAGCTTTAGTAAATAAACCCAATTGTGTACTTAAAAGTGGGGTATGCCTGTATGGAGTAAACCTCAAAAATATATGGGATTTTGTAGGCAATTAAAGAATGACATTTCATATATATAAAATTAATATTTATAGAAAAAGATTATTTTTTTTTACCTTTTCTATAATAAATATACATATTATATATTTATATATATATATATATATATATATATATATATATATATATATATATATATATATATATACAGTATATATTCCCATTCTTAAATTGCCTACAAAATCCCATATATTTATATATATATTTTTGAGGTTTATTCCATATGAGGTTAAATCTATTTTCCTCCAAATGTAGAGTGCCCCTATGTCCTATGCTATAATTACCTTAAAGGGGTTGTAAAGGTAAATTTTTTCCCTAAATTGCTTCCTTTACCTTAACGCGGTGGTTCACCCTAAATATACTCTTTCCCATGTGATCCAGCATACTGGCGTCAGCGCCAGTATGCTGTTTTTTTTTTTTTAAATGCCCCACGCCGTATTTCTCCGAGTCCTATTTCAGCTAACGCGTCATAGCCATTCCGGCGCCTTCAGCTCCTAGGTCTGTGCGCTTAGTCCTAAATCGTATTTTCGGAAGCGGTGACGGGCTATACAGTCTACTAAATCAATATTAGGGATTACACAGTTTACTACTGGCGCTGACCCAGTATGCTGGATCACTTATATTTAGCCACCTCTTTAATGCAGTCCTCCTTCACTTACCTCATCCTTCAATTTTGCTTTTAAATGTCCTTATTTCTTCTGAGAAATCCTCACTTCCTGTTCTTCTGTCTGTAACTCCACATAGTAATGCAAGGCTTTCTCCCTGGTGCGGAGTGTCGTGCTCGCCCCTCCCTTGGACCTCGGGAGAGTCAGGATGCCCACTAACACACAGCTTCTTTCTCTATCTGCAACGTAAAGAGTGTCCTGACTCTCCTGTAGTCCAAAAGAGGGGGCAAGCACGACACTTCACACCAGGGAGAAAGCCTCGCATTACTGTGTGGAGTTACAGACAGATAAAACAGGAAGTGAGGATTTCTCAGAAGAAATAATGAGATTTAAGAGCAGAATGGAAGGATGAGGTAAGTGAAGGAGGATTGCACTAAGGTAAAGGAAGCTATTTAGGAAAAAAAAATGCACCTTTACAACCCCTTTAAAGTAAATAATTCTTCACGATATGGACCACTTTAGATTTGTACATGGTGGTGGTCGTCAAATGCCCTGCAATATATTTTTCTAATCTTGTCTGCATTTAATAGTTAAGCACTGCAAGTAGTAAAATTGTCACTTGACTAAGTCAAACATTTTTTCAAACTTTTAAAGAGATTGCCATCAATATGTGGATTTCACTATAGCAGGGGCTTACCTCTAAGGCCGCGTACACACGATCAGTCAAAACCGATGAAAACGGACTGAAGTTCAGTTTCATCGGTCCAAACCGATCGTGTGTAGGCCCCATCGGTCAGTTGTCCTTCGGTTCAAAAAAAGAGAACTTGCGATGGACGCCTGACCGATGGGTCAAAACCAATCGTTAGTATGCAAAGGCATCGGTCAAAAGGCCGTGCATGCTCAGAATCAAGTCGACGCATGCTTGGAAGCATTGAACTTCGTTTTTTTTCAGCACGTCGTGTGTTTTACATCACCGCATTCTGACACGATTGTTTTTTTAACCAATGGTGTGTAGGCACATCAGACCGTCAGCCGGCTTCGTCGGTTAACCGATGAAAATGGTCCTTCGGACCGTTCTCGTCGGATGGACTGATCGTGTGTACGCGGCCTAATACCTAACAAATAAATACTAAATATAATAAAATAAATATCCCTGAAATCAAACTTGTTATTTGAAGTGAATATAGGCTAAGATGTCAAGTTTTCAATGTAGCTGATTTACTAAATGATCATGTTCACCTAGAAAAACTTTCTCCAATTATCCAATTGCTTGTAATGGAAAGCCATATTTCTCAAAGTTCCTGGCTGTTTTTTTCTTAAGTGAACACTTTGCTGGGCTAAGTGAATATTTTCTTATTTACAAACCAACCCCATTGGGTAGACCAGTCTTATTTTGGTCAGTAGTACAATTGAAGGGCCTAATTAGAGAAGTGAACTCCTGACATATGTTTAGCTCATTGAGACTTCACAGGAGGGTACAAGTCTCCCGTGAACTTTTTCTTTCTGTCCGGACAAGGCTCTATGGTGCCTGGCTGTTGTCCTCTTGTGCTTTTACAAAGGGGGAGGGGTTATACTATTCTGCATAAAAAGTGAAAGCTGTTTATTCAATCGCCACTTGGCTAATTAGCTTCTCATACATATATGTATACACACAGCTTGAGGTTCTGTGGGAGTTGGGAGGTTTTCCCCTTTACTTCAACAAAATTCAAAGAGCTGAAGCATGGCTATATCATTACAAGGGTTAATCTTAGATTAGATAGGCTACAAAAAGTTTACATACAGGCAAAAGAAAGCAGACATAAAGCCTCAAAAGATAAGGGAGACTCCAGTCATTAGGCAGACTCCGCACTGCCCTTTATGATGCTGGGAATGAATTGTACTTTTTATTTACAAGGTTTGGAACATGCAGTTAGGCGGCTAATACGTGATTACGAGGTCCAAATTAACTTCCTTCTCTAGAATTTGAAATACTGGCCATGCACAAGAGATAAGAACTGGAGGTTGGCTTATTAAAGGAGTTTGCCCAATACATTTTGTGACTATCCACTTCAATTATCCAATCACATGAAAGGTGAACTCCTCCGCATGATTCGGTATTCAAACTGAACAGAAAATTTACTTTCCACCTTATTGGATAAATTAAAGGGGTTGTAAAGGTAAAAAATAAAATTCCCTAAATAGCTTCCTTTACCTTAGTGCAGTCCTCCTTCACTTACCTCATCCTTCCATTTTGATTTTAAATGTCCTTATTTCTTCTGAAAAATCCTCACTCCCTGTTCTTCTGTCTGTAACTACACACAGTAATGTGAGGCTTTCTCCCTGGTATGGAGAAAGCCTCTAGAGGGGGAGGGGGCGAGCAGGAGTGTCAGGACACTCTCTACTTTGCAGATAGAGAAAGGAGCCGTGTGTTAGTGGGCATCCTGACACTCCTGCTCGCCCCCTCAAGAGGCTTTCTCCACACCAGGAAGAAAGCCTTGCATTACTGTGTGGAGTTACAGACAGAAGATCAGAAAGTGAGGATTTCTCAGAAGAAATAAGGACATTTAAAAGCAAAATGGAAGGATGAGGTGAGTGAAGGAGGACTGCACTAAGGTAAAGGAAGCTATTTATGGAAAAAAATAATTGTACCTTTACAACCCCTTTAAGAGAATATTTATCTAGATGAGCCCTATATACTGTAGCTTCTGGAGACAAGTTATGTGGTGTTTTTATTTTGATATGTTCTTGACTTTTGTGTGAAGTGTTTTGGCTATATTTGCAGCTGTACCAAGGACGTAAGTTTATATGGCAATTGCATTTATTTTTTTATGCTACAATACCAGCCTAACTACAACTACAATATCAGCTTATTCTCCAAATGGTAGAACACCTTTTAGCAGCAGTCGATGGTCCATTTCAAACGGAATGGTTGTAACACATTGTTTTAAAGATACTGTAGGACAGTGGTGGCTGGTGTTTTTTTTGGGGGGGGGGGGCAAACAACCACCCCCCTGTCGGCTGACACCCCCCAACACCCCCCCTGCGTGCATGGTTGGTCAGTCATCCAACCCCATACTTACTCCATCTAGGTCACTGGCAGGTAGCATTCCTATGGGTGGCGGCTTCCATTGTGTCTCCTCCTCCTCTGCATCACAGTGGCTTCCACCATGCGTCTTCTCCATCCTCCTCCCAGACGTCCAATAGGATCACCTGTCCTTTCAGCCAATCGGGTGATGGGTTTCAGGACCCGCTTTGTGATTGGCCGGGAGGAGAATCAGTGTGACAATAGCGAATATTCATTCGCTATTGTTACGCAAGTGGGTGTGCTCGAGGTGCCCGAGCACACCCACTTTTGCGACAATAGCAAATATATACCGTCCTACACTATCTTTAAAATATTGTGCTACAACCATTTGAAAGGAACCATCGACTGCTGCTACAGGGTGTTCTACTATTTGGAGAATAAGCTGATATTGGAGTTGAGAGGCCATTATGCAATAAACTCTGTAAATATTAACTTATTTTTCTTTTTTAATCAGATACTTTTTCCCCATCCTTTTTTTAGGCCTATTACAGCCTCTAGCTCTAATCATGTGCTTCAAAAAAGGAAAAACATTGGAATCCCTGCATCCCTTATGGACGACCCACCACTGCTATAGGATTAATTTACTAAAACTGGAGAGTGCAACATCTGGTGCATCTGTGCATGGTAGCCAATCAGCTTCTAACTTCAGCTTGTTCAATTAAGATTTGACATACAAAACCCAGAAGCTGATTGGTTTCTATAAAGAGCTGCACCAGATTTTGCACTTTCCAGCTTTAGTAAATCAAATCCAGAGTCTTTTATTTAGAACCCTGTTATACAAACCCTGTTATACAAAGTTTTCATTCCTTGGTATTCTTGTGTACAATTTTGCCCTCTTATAAATAAACTGTTTTCAGAAGGTTGAGATCTTTGTCACTTAGAGACCCTTCTATGTATGGTCTATTTTCCATACACGTCCTGATCATGGCTGCAAAAGGAGCACCCACGGCTCGATTTTGGCCAATTCAGCATTATGAGACAAATAACCAAAATGTGAGCCTTGTATGGCAGCCTTAAAAAGCTGATTTACTAAATTGGTCATATTCTAGTTCAGGGGTCTCCAAACTTTTCAAACAAAGGGCCAGTTTATTGTCCTTCACACTTTAGGTGGGCCTGATTGTGGCCAGCAGGGGCAGAAAATGTCACAAGCTCAGCATCAATGAAAATAAATATGGCCTCAGGGTTAGTGGTCAATAGGAGAAGTAGTGCCCCTATTAGTATGAGGAATAGTATCCCATCATTGGTATCGATAGAAGATATAGTGCCACATTGTTGGTATCAGTGGGAGGAATAGTGCCTCATATTAGTGGGAGGAATAGTGCTCAAGGGCCGGATAAAGGCTAACAAAGGGCCACATATGGCCCTCGGGCCGCAGTTTGGAGACCCTTGTTCTAGTTTATGTTTACTTCATAGCTATATTTCAGGCTCAGGAAAAAGTTTACTTTTTACACTTTTCTGAACCTCAAGGAGTGTTTGTAATGAACACAAGCTAAAGTAAAGTTCGCCCCTTTGGTATCTTAGCCCTTAAAGATGAACAATATTCTCTAATGGTACAGCCATTTAAAGAAACGCTGTCATTTTTCCCAATAGAAAGTCTTCCTAGCCAACACTCTGATCTACTTATACTTACCTTCACAGTGCTCACCAGCCACCTCCTCTCATGAAGTTGTGCTCAGGCCTCAGCAACCAATTGCCAGACCAGAACACATGGTGTAGGGTGTGGTATCATCAACCACTTGATATGCTCCAACACTATCCAACAGTCTATTTTGTGGGTATAACTGGGTCGAGGGGTGGGCTAGTAAGACATTCTCCCTGGTATTCAACAGTTAAGTACCCTTAGAAAGCCTATGTTATGGACATGGTAGAGTGACAACTAGTGGAACTTGTGACATATTCTGGATGTGTCAGTAAGGTGTAACTGACAGAACTGTCACAAGAATCTTTCCTAAGATGTGGTGGAGTTTTGTAGGCAGGAAAGCTATTTGAGACGGTAACAAAAACTTCAGTAGCTGAGAAACTTAAAGAAAATTTTTGATGCAGAATTGTCTCAGGCTGGATGGGCTGTAAATTTGCAAACTAACTGATCTCCTAAACTAGGCGTGTTTTCTTTGGCCATTGTGTTTTTAGGGCCAGTTTAGGGCCAATGAATGTGCAGTGTTTTCCATGTATTCCAATGGCTCTATTTCACATCATGCAGTCAGTTTCTGATCAGTTTCCGATGTAGAAACTGACCGGAACTGACTGTATTGGTGCAGAAAAAACGCAACTGCACGGAACTGCATCTAGTGTGAACTGGCCCTTAAAGAAACCTATAGCGAGGACATCTGGAAGCCCCATTGCTGACGTTTTCTCTTGAACATATTAGCTCCCTGGCTGTCATGTTACTTCAGTGGCATTGGTACTTTCAAAAGAACTGACCCAGAATAAGTATGAGGATCAGGAGTTCTAATTTCAGCCTTTCTCATCTGCATTCTTGTGTGGGGGGGGGGGGGGGGGGGGGGTAGTGGGGTTGATTAACTGGTTGAAGAGAGGCTTTAACTTGCAAAGTGAATATTGGCTTTAGAAATTATGTGCTCCCTTTACATACCCAATTGTGTGCAAGAGAACTAAAGCACACGATTGGGTATACAATGTGAACACAAAATATTGTTATTATTATCATTATTATTATATAAGATATATATGGCACCAACAGTTTGCGCAGCACTTTACAATATAAGGGCAGCCAGTAGTTACAATACTGTTTAATACAGTAGGATTCAGAGGACCTTTCTCATTAGAGCTGACAATCTAAGAACCACAATGTCTCACAGTATTGTTGAAACAGCCAGGCAACCACCATGTTCAGGAGAAAATCAGCAATGGCAGCTTCTGCTTTTCTCTCAGTAAAGGTTTCCTTTAAGATGGGTTCTTTGTCTCAGCCAGCCCCCTCTTCTTGACATCAACTACACAGTTTGAAGGAGTGCCCATGTGCTGCTCCTATTTTTTTTAATTTTCCCACATGTCACGCCTTTCAAGGGCATGGAAACACTATATACAAAGTATGTTTTCTCAGACAGAGTTGCTGTTTTTCTGAAATTGTACTGGATTTGGGTTAATATCCAATGTACATGGATGGAAGTACTGCTTAGCAGAGCATCCTGTAATGTCATAGTAGGACAGGGTAATAGATTACATTTGGATCCAGAAATGTTAACAATGCAGAACCCCAACAAATACCAAACCTGCTTATAAAATAAAAGTGTAGAAAGTCCAATACAGTTTCATATGCTGCAATATAAGCTTATTCAGTAAGGTGGTTCTAAAGGCAGAAGGTTTTTTTTTATCTTAAAGGGGTTGTAATGGCAAAAGTTTTCTATGCATTAAGATAGAAAGCCTTCTGTGTGCAGCAGTCCCATAACACTTAACTGAGGTCCCTCAATGTCCAGCGATGTCCATGAGTGTTTAATCCATCTGAGATTCTCCCTCCTGAGTGGCTGAGATATACAACAGTGGCGCCATTAGCTGTCACTGCTGTCAATCAAAGTCAGCTAGCCAATCGGGGGAGAGAGGGGGTGGGACCGGGTAGGGGCTCTGTGTTCCCCCATAGCAAGCTGCTAGCTGTGGGGGTACTGAACAGGAGGGAGGGGCCTTTATCACAGAAGAGGGACTGGAGAAAAGGAGGATAAGGGCTGTTCTGTGCAAATCCACTGCAACAGAGCAGGTAAGTATAACATGTTTGGTTTTTTTTTGTGGGAAAAAAATAGACTTTACAATCACTTTATTGCATTCTATGCCTTAAGATTCTATGCAGCCCCTCTAACCCCCCCCCTAATACTTACCTGAACCCCATCTCGATCCAGCGATATTACACAAGAGCCTTGTTTGTCTGGGACTCTCCCTCCTCATTGGCTGAGACAGCATCAGGTACCATTGGCTCCAACTGTTGTCAATCAAAGTCAGTGAGCCAAGAGGGAGAGAGAGGGGATGGGGCCAAGCTGTGGCTCCGTGTCTGAATGGACACACAGAGCAGCAACTTGGCTTGGGTGCCCCCATAGCAAGCTGCTTGCTGTGGGGGCACTTGGCAGGAGAGAGGGGCCAGAATCGCCGAAGAAGAGGATCTAGGCTGCTCTGTGCAAAACCATTACACAGAGCAAGTAAGTATAACAGATTTGTTATTTTTAAACAAAAGAAAACAAGACTTTAATATCACTTAAGTGTACTAATGATATGCAGAGTCCAGTAATCCAAAGTAACAACCAATCAGATTTAAAGTGCTTATAAAATTGAATGCTGTATTTGTACCTATATGTACTGCAAATAGCTCCTAAATGTGTACCGTGTAGGTGATATTTACTATATATGCGCTCTAAAGGAACGACCACCCGGGCTGTTCCTTCAGAATCCTGTGCCGTAAATGACAGCTCCTCCATGCATGTGCTGAAGCGACGTCATCGCGTCTCCGGCCAGTCACACACCCAGAAGGAAGATTGGTGAAGATGGAAGCGGCCTCCAGCGATGACTTTGCATCGCTGGAATGCTTCGTTTTCAGGTAAGTTTCACATAATATGCTACTATGCAATGCATACTATGTCATACTATGCACATTATGCCTTTACCTTGCATGTCTAAAAATAAAAAGCACCCAGTGGTTTACAACCTCTTTAAGTTAACTGTAATAAATCAATGATGATTGATTAGCTACTATAATGTGCATCAGCCTCTAGATTTTCATTTTATGACATATTAAATAATTTAAAATTAACATTTCATTAATTTTAAATTATTTAACATGAAAATCTACAGCTAATGCTGGCCATAGTCTTTAGGGAGTGATTACATGGATGATCCAACTTATAGGGCTATCATATAGGGGCTGATTTACTAAAACTGAAGAGCGCAAAATCTGGTGCAGCTGTGCATGGTAGCCAATCAGCTTCAAACTTCAGCTTGTTCAATTAAGCTTTGATGAAAAAAAAAAATGGAAGCTGATTGGTTTGCAGAGCTCTACCAGATTTTGCAGTCTCCAGTTTTAGTTAATAAACCTAACAATGTCTAATGGGCCAGTTCTGGACTAAACAGGAATGCTCTGGTAGTGCAAGCATTCCTAGTCTGGCAATATAAGAGGGAGGGTGGAGGCACACATAGGCAGCCGCAGAGCCAGTTTATCTCATTGGAAGCAACTACGATTGGGCAAGGTTTGTAAATATTTACAGTCACTTTGTCCCCTGAGAATCCTTGCTCATTGACACATAAACATTGGATCGTTTCTTGATCAGGCCAAAATAGGCCAGACTTGGAGAGTATCATCTAAGGGCACAGTTAGAATGGTCAGAGATGGTGACCTATGGGCGCCATTAGGGTGGTAAGAGAGGTTGGCCTATGGGCATCATTAGGGTGGTAAGAGAGGTTGGCCTATGAGCACCATTAGGGTTGTAATAGAGGTTGGTCTATAGGCACCATTAGGGTGGTCAGAGATGGTGGTTTATTGGCACCATTAGGGTTGTAAGAGAGGTTGGTCTATGGCAGGGATATGCAATTAACAGACCTCCAGCTGTTGCAAAACTACAAGTACCATCATGCCTCTGCCTCTGGGTGTCATGCTTGTTGCTGTCAGAGTCTTGCTATGCCTCATGAGACTTGTAGTTCTGCAACAGCTGGAGGTCCACTAATTGCATATCCCTGGTCTATGGGCACCATTAGAGTGGTCAGAGATGGTGGTCTATGGGCACCATTAGAGTGGTAAAAAAGGTTGGTCTACGGGTGGTCAGCACCATTAGTGTGGTAAGAGGTTGGTCTATGGGCACCATAAGGATGGTAAGAGGGTCATGGATCACTGATGAACATGACAGCTGAAAGATCTGCTTGCTGTTAGCTAAAATTCTGAACCACCTTACCCATATCTTTTTTTGAACCCAGTTTTAGAGACAATCATATTTTAGCTCATGTAAACGAGATCATCTCTCCATTTTCTATGTTTACATAACCAACAAGTCATAACATTCAATAGTTAATGCTTGCATGTTAACTTCTAAAAATATGAATATTGCAGTAGATGCTCACATAAGCTTCCTCTCATGGAATAATCCGGTTGTCAAAGACCCCTTAGGCTGGCCATGCATAGCTCGATAAAAGCAGCATCTGATCTGAGCATTGTTTGTAGTAATTCAGCCATGTAAAGATTTAGTAAAAAAAAAACACCTATGATTCTCGTAAATTGACCTTATTGCACAAAAAGATTCTGGAGATCCTCTTTGTGCCTGGTACTCAGTCATTCTCTTTTCTATGGAAAAAGGGTTGCAAAGCTTTTACTGAGCGTGTTCCATGCGCTGGTTGAATCGTACAGAAGTCTACAGTGTTGCACAAGCGGTGGACAGGCAGGTCTTTCACCGCCAGCCATCCACCGCCAGATATCTGCTTGTCTCTGATTGACCTTACTGTACATTTTTACAGCTGACTTAACTTCAAGAATGTGAAATTTGCAATATTGTCTTTGATTATGCTGGAATTAAAACGAATGATTAAAATAAATATATAGTCCATAAAAGCTTTGCATCTTTGGCACTTGACAACCCTCCCCCTACACAAGCTGTCTGACCTTAATGTTAGAATAAGACCTGTGGTCAGCTTCAGCTGGTTTGTAAACCTGTGGTCAGTTCTAGCATCCTGTTTTCTTTTCTTTTATTGAACAAAAATCTGGGGCACCACGTTTACTAGATTTGTTTAACATTTACTGACTATACCCCTGGATTCATGTTGTAGGAGAAGTGACCTATAATACATTTTACAGGCAGAATAGAGATTTCAATTTATTACCATCAGTTATTTCATATAGTTAGCTATACAAAATTATTGACATTTTATATCTCATGTGTTGTGCTTTTTGTCAAATGTTTTTTTTTTTTTTTACATACATATACATACAAAATGCAGTCACCAAGGAGCTATTTTAATTACTAGGAGATAAAAAGTAATAATGCATGTATTCAGGCCCAGTTTACTACCACCTATGTATTGTCCAGCTAATGTCAAAACTGAAGACATTAAGTTGACATTTAATTGACTGTCAGTAAATTTGCTGGTAGTCATTAACACAACCTTGATTAAAAAAAAAAAAAGAAAAAAAAACCGATAGATTTAAAAAGGCAAATTAGCCACAATAGCCAATCGTATGTCAGCTCTCGTCTTTCCAGCGCAGGTTAAACTGTGGACAATCCGACTGCCTCCTTTTGAACCACTTCCAGTTTTCCACTTTGATTCTTAATCAACAGACCTCTTTGTCTCACATTCACTTGCAGTTAAACATAAGACATGTTCAAGGTTTATGATCACTGTTGCATTACCAAAAAAAAATTCATTGTGGTTTAGTAAAAAATATCAATCTGAAATGTGTTACCTTTGTCAGTAGGCATCTTGCCAAGAGGAGAGTTAGGACATCAGTGTAAAAAGGCATGTAATAACACAACATGGCACAGTGCCAGGATGTGTTACTGATAGCCTAATCTTACATACTGGACACACACTGGGGTGATTTACTAGTGGCTTCCCAGTCCAGCAAAAGTCTATGTTCTGTTTAGACACCCCATCAGGTTAAGTGGAAATAAAGAAACTGAAACTTGATAGGCTGTTTGAAGTGAACAAAGACTTTTTGGCAAACCTTTAGTAACCTTTTAATCTTCCTATGCATGTCACAAAGAACAACAGGCAATGAGAGAGCTCGCTGTCATTGCACAAATCTCAAACCTACCAACCTACCAAGACATTTTCCATTATCTGCCGACAACTTGGTGATGTAGCGCATACAAAGTGAAGGGCCAGATCCCTTTCCTATGGAGAAAAGGGAACAGTCACTAAGATCTAACAATTTTGCAATGTTTTTAGGTGCTTGTTATCACTTACATATTAACCCATAGACTACCGCATGCTAAAAGCGATGCTGAGATTCATGACATCGCTTGTGTAACCATCTCAATATATAATGCAATTACTGTCAGTTAATATGCCCTACCAATAAAGGATTTATGTATATGCAAAATTAGCTAGAAATACATTTTCTTATAAATATGCAGAGAAAATAAATTAATTTGCTATTTTATTACCTGGATATCTGTAACTGTTTATATGATCACGGCCATATTATTAAACAGGAAAAAACCCTTTTGCCCCAAGCCACCCTCCAGAACTTTGGGCCCACCAAGTGTTAGCACTTGGATTCTATAAAGCAGATCTTATCTAAACCCTCTGGAGCTATAGGAAATTAAAAGATCTATTGTTTTGAAAAGCAAAGTATACTATTGAATTTGGTGATTCTTGTGATTGTAAACATTAGTGGCAACATTAAAAATATATATATACAATGTTATGTTTATACTTAATTATTCCAGCCTAACTAAATCATTGCTAAGTTTTATGATTCCTAAAGGAACGTAACATATATCTAAATGCAAAACAAGTTTATTTCAGATTTAGAGTGGTGAGGGGTTAGAACACCTGTCACGTTTTTATTGCTGTCTGTGCCCCCCCCCCTCCCCCCGTAAGGGAAATTGATCCTCTTTACCTGTACTAGTCACCAGAAAATAATGTAAGGAAAAATTTAACTTTTTGAGTTGTCACCTGAATAGAAAGAAAGAGGAAATCTTCCTATGGGGACACTTGGTTCTGTAACAAGTAAGAGGGGATTTATCTCTCATTAGAAATATATTCTTTCACTTGCTGATAAGTCTGCAGGACAGAAAGTGAAAGGACATCTTGCAAATGAGAAATCCAAAATTCACCATCCAAAATGAAAAAAAAAAAAAAAATGTTTTGGCTTGAAATATACTTTAAGTGGTAAATCTCCTCCATAAGGTGAATTCTGGAATAAAATGATTTAGCAATGTGTCAGGGCCCGTCAGAATGTTCTGTTCCTTAGGCCCACTCTTGGAATAGTACAATCCTGCCAGTGGTCCTTGCACACATACCAATGCTTAGATGAAAAGTGGTAGTGATGCTTTTTAAGGCCACGGGAGCACCTAGTTCACAAGGGGTCAGGGAAAGCACTTTGGTGTAAAGCCTAAAAATTCTCATGTTACAAACAAATTGCGGATATGAAGTGAACTGTGACATGACAAATACTGCGCCACTAAAGATCATTGCTTTTATGTGAATGCCTAGGCATGCTGACGGCTTTCTGTCTCATTATCTAAAGTAGACAACAAAGAATAAAGTGCAGTAAGCCATAGCAACCAATCAGCTAGCATCTTCCGCTGTCCTTATCATTCAAAAGTGACCACTTCAGGTGCAAAAGGAGATGATTCATGAAAACTGGAAAAAGGTGCAGCTGATGTCCATAGCAACCATATTCCTTGGTCCTGTAAAAGTGATGATGCTACCCACAGCAACCATTTAGAATATCACTAGCTACTATTGGAGGCAGCTCCATTTTTTTAGTTTTCCTAACTCAATTTAGACCAGCCATTCTCAACCAGGGTTCTGTGGAACCAAATTCAGATGTTGCTTGGGCTTCCTTGAGATGGGGACTTGTTGACCTCCCATCTGATGGTGCCTGCATTGTTTTGGGGCCAATGCCACTTGGCAGAACCAGCTGCATGACCCCATAGGGTTGATTTACTAAAACTGGAGAGTGCAAAATCTAGTGCAGCTCTGTAAAGAAACAAATCAGTGTCCAGGTTTTATTGTCAAAGCTTAATTGAACAAGCTGGATCTAGAAGCTGATTGGCTACCAGCTGCACCAGATTTTGCACACCCCAGTTTTAGTAAATCAACCCCCATGCTTGAAAAGGTGGCGTTCTGATTACCAATGTAAAGGGCAGTCTTCCTACTGACCCCCAATGTAAACATTCCATTCTTCCTACTGGCCACCAATGAAAGGGTTCCATTCTGCCTACTGACCACCAATGTAAAGGTTTCCATTCTGCCTACTGACCACCAATGTAAGGGTACCATTCTTCCCACTGACCACCAATGAAAGGGTTCCATTCTTCCCACTGACCACCAATGTAAGGGTTCCATTTTTCCTACTGACCACCAATGTAAGGGGCATTCTTGCCACTGATTCTCAATGTAAGGGTTCATTTCTTCCTACTGACCACCAATGTAAAGGTTCCAGTCCTCCCACTGACCCCCAATGTAAGGGTTCCAGTCTTCCCACTGACTACCAATGTAAGAGGCATGTTTCCCGCTGACACCCAATGTAAGGTGCATGTTTTCCACTGACCCCCCAATGTAAGAGTTCCATTCTTCCCACTGACTATCAATGTATGGTTCATATTTACTTCTGACCTTCCAATGTAAGAGGCATGTTTGCCCACTGACCCCCAATGTAAGAGGCATGTTTTTCAGTGACACCCAATGTAGAGGTTCCATTCTTCCTACTGACCACCCGTGTAAGGGGCATTATTCCCAATGACCGACAATGTAAGGGTTCCATCCTTCCCACTGACTATAAATGTAAGGGTCATGTATACTTCTGACCCTCCAATGTAAGAGGCATGTTTCCCACTGACCCCCAGTGTAAGAGGTGTGTTTCCCACTGACCCCCAATGTAAGAGGCGTGTTTCCCACTGACCCCCAATGTAAGAGGCATGTTTCCCACTGACCCCCAATGTAAGAGGCATGTTTCCCACTGACCCCCAATGTAAGAGGCATGTTTCCCACTGACCCCCAATGTAAGAGGCATGTTTCCCACTGACCCCCAATGTAAGAAGCATGTTTCCCACTGACACTCAATGGAAGAGGCATGTTTGCCACTGACACTCAATGTAAGAGGCATGTTTCCCACTGACCCCCAATGTAAGAGGCATGTTTCCCACTGACACTCAATGTAAGAGGCATGTTTGCCACTGACACTCAATGTAAGAGGCATGTTTCCCACTGACCCCCAATGTAAGAGGCATGTTTCCCACTGACCCCCAATGTAAGAGGCATGTTTCCCACTGACACTCAATGTAAGAGGCATGTTTGCCACTGACACTCAATGTAAGATGCATCTTTCCCACTGACCCCCAATGTAAGAGGCATGTTTCCCACTGACCCCCAATGTAAGAGGCATGTTTCCCACTGACCCCAAATGTAAGAGGCATGTTTCCCACTGACACCCAATGAACCAATTTTAACAGGGGGTTATAAGACCTGAGCATGATGTTATGGGGGTCCCCCTGGTGCAAAAAGGCTGATGTAAACTGTCAATGCTACTCAAGTAGAGAGAGTGTCATTGATGTGCAGTTGTGCACCACAGTTAAAGCAATGTCCCAGACAAACTGACATTAACATATGAAAAACACACATAAAAGACTTGCTATGCAGGTAAAGGCACCATCCCCTGCTGATCGGTGTCACACTGCTGCTGTTTTTCTTACCTGTAAACTTTGAATGATCCCTAGAACAATGCATTAGCTAACCCTACACAATGCACATGAACTGAACCCCCCCTACAACTGACCACCCATGGGCTTCCCCTTGCCAGACGTGACTTGTAGTTACCTCGTGGCTGTTGCTGTTAGGGATTTCAGTCTCATTGACCAGAGAGTTCTTGATATCTGCCAGATCCCCTTCTTCCTCCGGGTGGCTGATCTCCGCATAGATCTTCTCCTTTTGGGGATCCCCTTCATCCTTGAACGGGATCATCTCATCGGTGGCACACAACTCAGGGTCCCCACCACCTCCATTGCCTCCCCCTGCTCCAGAGAGCTGAGGCATGGCTCTGTGACAGAATACACCACTACTGTTCACAGAGAATTAGAAATCCAACCGAAGCAGTAAACTTTCCCCCCCTTTCCCCAGCCAGCAGCCCCCCCAAAAGCAGGGTAAATCCGAATCAGTGGGCAGGCAGCAGTGCGATCTTCTGCTCCTCTGCCTGAGGATCCAGGGCTCACTTCTGATCAGATCCTGGGGGGGGGGCGGGGAGGGGGACAATCTCACTCTTCAAAGGGCTTCTTGTGTTACCATCGAAACTTTCTTTTCTCTAGCGTCCCATGGAAAGCGACAAAGAAAATAAAAAGTTTGTTGTTAGTGTGACTAAGAGTGGAGAGAAGTTTGTCCCAGCCTATGACTCAGGGCTGAGTAAACCAGAAGGATGTCTGAGCAGAAAAAAAATAAAAATAATAATCTTGCCACAAGGGTTACAAAGTGTATGATTCTTCTTTGTTCTTGTAGTCCTCTTGGGGGCAATGAGGTCCTCTGAGATGACAATGTGTCCCACCTGTGATGACCCTGAAAGGCAAGGAGACCACTGAGCTAGGAGACCCCTGTGATGACCTGGCTAGTGAGTGGGAAGCTCAGGATCTTCTTGTAGACCCCTCTAGGTGCAACTCCTCAACTTATTCCAGCTGGGGACAGGTCCTCTTGGTGGTGTGTGGCTCTGGGTGGGTTAGGAGGAAGGCAGCCTGGTTATCCCTGTGAAATGTGAAGGGGCAAGCAGTGTGTGTTTGTGTAATGTAACTTTAACATCCCCCTCCTCCTGTGCCCCCCTCCCTCTCTCCTTCCTCCCCCTTCCCTCTCTCTCTCTCTCTGTCTGCTGTAGGGGAGGAGGCGGTGGAAAGAGATGAAAGAGAAGCCGCCGCACTGATTGACAGCTTGCTGATAGAGGAGGGAAACAGACACACACCAGCTCAGCAAATGAAGGGGCAGGAGGGGACAAGATGAGAGTGGAAGGGAGGGAGAGGGAAAAAAAAAACTAGGGGGAGGCAAACAGTCCAAAATGAAATACTCCTAATAATAGCAATTAAGGAAAATAGAGGAGAAATATCTAATAAGTAGGGCAGGTGTGCATTTCTTACTGAGAAGCTTTGCATGGTTCACATTGCATGTGATCAGCTGCAAACCAGCTTCATGGCAAGGGAGGGGTGTGACGTCACCCGGACACCCCTCAATGTGTCACCCCTACATGTCACAGTAACGCTGTACAGTCAAAACTTTTCTAAAACACATTAAATGCAGCCAGTGCTGTTTAAAATACATGCGCATATTGAAAAACAAAGAAAACGCAAATGCTACAACAACAACAACAACAAAAAAAGTAGATGCAGAAAAAGATATATAGAAATCTGGATGGCACGCTGTCCCCCCATAGGCAAGGCTTCTTATACCCCCATCTCCCAGAGGCATGCAGCTGGGGAGAGCTTTTCTAATGTTGGGTGGAAGACTAAGCTGAGATCAAACAGAAATAACACCAAGCAGATTCCCATTTGAATGATGAAGGATAGAGAGAGTCGTTCCTGAGAAGCGGGGATCTCAAGAGGTTATTATTAGCAGAGAGAACGGGGGAGAAGAAAGCTGGTAAGTCTAGGAGCTCCTATTAGGAAAAGGGCATCTGGGATGTGGAGGTGAGCATGTTCATGGCACCCTCTTCACTGGCACCAACTGCACCACTCACTGCCTGCTGGCCAACACTCAACACACAAGGGTCCAATTCATCCTGGTAGCTCAGATTCACCCCCACCTTCCCCCCCCCCCACAGTCCTTCCTAATATACACCCTGATATATACATACCATTCACACTTCAAAGTCAGAGCACTCCATCATACTTAGCTTTTATTTATTTGGTAGAAATACTCTTGTGTTTAGTTTTACATGAACAGGCTTTTCTTAGACCAAAAATCCGACAATGGCACTGGATATACTCTGCAATATTAGCAATTTATTCCATTTTAACTATCGGCAATTCCATTCCTTGGTAGTAGCTATTCTTTCTTTATTATTAGCTATGCTTTTTCATTTTTTTCCTCTTTTCTTTCTCCACTTCTTTCTTTAATAGTAGCTTCTTTCTTTCTTTCTTTCTTTCTTTCTTTCTTTCTTTCTTTCTTTCTTTCTTTCTTTCTTTCTTTCTTTCTTTCTTTCTTTTTTCCTCTTCCTTCCTCCTTCCACTCCTTCCTTCGTTGCTTTCCTTCTTTTTTTCTATACTTCCTTCTTTACTAGTAGCCATCCTTCCTTCGTTAATAGTAGCTACTCTTTCTTTCTTTCCTTTTTTCCTTCCTTCTTTATGTCTTCTCTATTCTTCTATTTCTTTCTTTCCTGTTTTTTCTTTATTAGTAGCTATCTTTCCTTCTTTTTTTAATAGCAGTCTTTCTTTCGTTTTCTTTCTTTCTTTTTTTTTTTTTCTTTCTTTTTTTCCCCTTTTTTATTTCCTTCCTTCTTTTTTCCTTCTTTCTTTAATAGTGGACATTTTTTCCTTCCTTCCTTCCTTCTTTCTTTCTTTCTTTCTTTCTTTCTTTCTTTCTTTCTTTCTTTCTTTCTTTCTTTCTTTCTTTCTTTCTTTCTTTCTTTCTTTCTTTCTTAGTAGCTATCCTTGCTTCAGTCCTTCTTCAATAATAGCATCTTTCTTTCTTTCTTTCTTTCTTTCTTTCTTTCTTTCTTTCTTTCTTTCTTTCTTTCTTTCTTTCTTTCTTTCTTTCTTTCTTTCTTTCTTTCTTTCTTTCTTTCTTTCTCCCCCCCTCTCTCTCTCTCTCCTCTCTCTCTCTCTCTCTCTCTCTTTCTTTCTTTCTTTCTTTCTTTCTTTCTTTCTTTCTTTCTTTCTTTCTTTCTTTCTTTCTTTCTTTCTTTCTTTCTTTCTCTTTTTTTCTTCACCATCCTCCAGCACAGTGACACTGTAAAGCCCTCCAAAAGATGACTGATGAGAGGTCAGTGAGTGATTTGTAAGTTACTGACACATTACTCCAGATTCACACATATTGCCGATGGAAATCCTATTTTCTCCCTCATGCTAATTGCTAGGATTTACATACTAATTTTTAGAGCACCTTTTCCCTGCCCCAGACTCCATTGCAAGCTGTGAGATAGGGCAATAAATGTGCAGTGTAATGATTACTGAGAGCAAGGCTGATTGCTTTGTAAGAAAAAAACCTTGAGCAAACTAGGACTGTGACAGTTTTAGGATGACCTCCAAATATCACATCGTTTAATCATTATCATCATCCACATCATCATCACTGGGTGCCTCTGTGTTCACCAATGT